>CM029365.1:13790429-13930190 GCA_017140985.1 Hormaphis cornu | reverse complement strand
TACGATTTAATGCGAATTATGATCTCGGCGGCGAAACGTTTTTTTTTCGTTCCGGGCGCCACGTTTCGTCGTCTCCCCGATCCGACCGCCGCGTTCGCCATATTATCTCCGGGCGACGTACTTCTCCGGGGGTCGCGACGTCTGGCGCGCACGCGCATCTCGGGGCGCTAACGAGCGCGCGGGGTGAATTTCCGTTTTCACTTTTTACGCCTCCGACGACGCCCGCGGCGCGTAGACCAGCTGCTGCCGGGGTACGCGCAACGCCGCAACATTGTGCCGCGTTGCCGCGAGAAATCGCAGCGTTGAGAGAATATAATAAAATTATAAGTGTGGACAAATCGTTTTTTTTGTTTTTTTACTACTACTAAACCCGCTACTGCCGGTATCGCTAAAATACCGATTTGTAGGAAAAACAACGATTTTTTTATTGCGATTTGTGGGCATAACGAAATTTTCGATTGTTTCGCGCGACAGTACGCGACGTGACACGTTTTTATTTTTAGTCGCGTTTTATCGACGTGTCGTCGTTCAACGTGAAATCGGGACGTCCGTCCCTTCCGCCCGTAAAAGCGTACAAGAAACGATACGAGTACTTCACACGCAACAAACGCTTTTCGTACGGTAGCGCGCGCGCCATCTCCGTTTTCCGAGTGGTTCGACCAGAAAGATTATCACGCAGAAAACGTCAGTGTGTAAAGACAATAACGTTCGTCGCGCTACGAAATCGGAATCGTGCGCTGTAAAACCGGCGTTATAAAAATTATATGATGGCAATCGTAAGAGAGCGAAAAAAAATGTTTGAAAAAAAACGTTCCGGAAAATATAATCTCTAACCTAACCTCGGTTTGCTGCGCGTAGGCGCGATATGGGGGGAGCTGCTAGAGAGGGCTTAGCCCCCCCCCGGTCTTAAACCGCGCCAACGGCTCGAAACCGTTCCAAGTGTCACCGACAGAGAACACAATTCACACAGTGTATTATGTATTGAATACGGAAAGCAATCGTTTTCAAAACGCGTCGGTTTCGGTGAGACGGTCACGGACCTGATACGAGATCATACTTTCCCGTGAACGACCACCATCTAGCGACCAGACGAAATCTTACATCGTATCTTATCGTTGCTATTAAAAAAAAAAAGTATCTGGAGACGCAATATTAGGGTAAACGTCTTTGGGAGAGTAATGTTATTATGATGTTACACGATACGAACTATCGTGAATACCGTATTACATACATATTATTAATAACACGTTACAATATCGTTGTTGTTATAATATGCAGGCGCGCGCGTACACTATACATCCGTACGATAAATGGCGGCCATAAAGCGCCGAAAAAAAAAAAAAACCAGATGTCAGACGTGACGTAGGTACGTTTCGTTTTATACACGCTGCACTTCCAAACGAGGTTTTTGACCTCACGCAGGAATTATTGCCGGTAAGAGGTTATCTTTGTACACGCACAAAACACACACTTCATCCTACCTACGTTAATACATAATGTCAGATTCTATCGTCGCCGTCTAACAGCATCGTGTTGTGTTAAAATATAGTATTGTACAATCTTTGTATCGTCGGACCGGTCACAATAGTTGCCGTGAGGGGGGTGGGTGGGTTAAAATTTCACCCCTTTTTTTATTTTCGAAAGAAAAATATAATAACGACGTATTTCGCGTGAAAAGAACGAAATCAAACTATTTTTTTTCCATACGCGTCACAAACCGGCTCGCCCAAAAAGTATAAAAAACACTCATCGTTCGACGTAGAGATCGGCGAAAGACTCGATGATCATGAGCGACGTTCGTTATAACAGATCGTGCTTGTACGCGGTGTCGTTTGCGGGCGGAGGACAGCTAACGCGGGTAAACTTTTAAGATGTTAATTTTTAGACTCCGTCGTTGAAAATATATCCACGATGACACGACGGGAGACATTTTTCGGCTACTGTTCGTAAAAAAATCAATACACCGATTCGTAATAGTTTTCAAAACGTACGCCGCCGCTGTATTGTTTACACGCTGAACTAACGAACGTTCAATCGTCGTTACGACTTAACAGCGATTTAAACGAGGCTGCGGATAACAAAATAAACGTACAACTATTAACTAAAGAACACGGCACCGGAAACGGGTTGACAATGTTTTAGTTTGACAATACGTATGTATGTTTTTTTTTTATTCTGTATAATCGTCATTTTTTCCGGGTATACTCCGATATTTTCGTATTATCCCTTTAAAGGTAGATAAATCGACTGTAGGATTTTTGAAAATGTCGTTTGTTGTACAATATATGTGAACCCACAAATAAAAAAAAGTCACAGCGTCTAAAAAGCGCTTCGAGTCACTCGACTTTTTCGCGCGTCGTTGCAAACAATAACGCCCTTCACAAATAGATTTTGACGAATATCGAGCGAAATATTCATTTTGGGACGAAACGCGATCGTTATTATAACGTAAAGTAAAACTACACTTTCTAAAAATGCTGCGACCGACCCAATCAAAACCCTATAAACCCGTGCTAATCATTACTAATCAATAAATTATGCGTGGCTCGTTTCTCTCATTTTTTATGTTTTTTTTTTTTTTTTTTTATACACACTCCGTACAAACTAAACCGTATATTGTTATATGTATTTCAAGCATATAAAACAATACTATGTAGTTTGTCTGCACTCGTACATAAAACCGTCTGTTATTGAGGTAAGTACAATAGAGAATATACAGTTTGTGCATTGAACGTGTTTCATACACTAACCGGCTTCATGTCTTAACCGATGAGGGTGGTGACCCCATATAGGATAATACCCTCGTTGTAATTTTTTCAAGCCAGCTCCCCCCGTACAATCTACGTTATACCTATAAAATATAATTAATATATTTGAAAATAGGTATTTATATACTATACTCGTATTATATACGATGTCGATTCGGCCATTAATTATGTTACATAATGTCATAACAATTTATATTTCTTGAAAACGTTCGTTATTATGAACGCTAAAACTACTTTTGTGAGTATTTATTATCACTTTTTTTACGTTGCTTAATTGGCGTCAAAACAATTTGTTCGATTATATATGTTGTATTTACTCCGTCATATTGATTTGTTTCTTACGATCGATTCTTACTATAAGTAAATAAGTATAGGTAACTATAAAATATTCCGGACACGTTATATATATATATCAAAAGATGGTTTCCGTGTGGCGCCAACGTGGTGAAAACTACGGAAAATAAACAGACAAATATGAAGAAATTGTGCGGTATTGCGTGATTGACACTGTACTACGGTAATAATAAAAATCCTCGGATAATCGTTTGAACGATTTCAAGACGTGTAATATAATAGTATATTTTGTTTGCGTGATTAAAACACTCTACAGATTTAGTGCCTAACAATCTCGCAACGTTTTGTCAATTTTATTACGATCGAGTCTGTTCGAAAGAAATATGGAACGATATCTGCATTGGAATTAGGTTGATTTTTTGTCGGAACTTATGTTTTGATAGGAAGTGTGAAACAATTTTCCAATTCAAATTTAGTCGCATATACTTACATTAAGGAGAAATATCCCGACTTTTATATTTTTCTTAAATTATTGTGTATAGGTATAACTATAGTTAGTTAGTATACTATTGACATACGACGTATATGTCGTAAAAAAAAAAAAAAACATTTTCGTTTATTTTTCAGCCGATTAATATACAGTTTAAAAATCGAAATTTTACATTTTTAGTACTTTAACACTGGTTTAAGTTTTGTTGTTAGAAGTCTGTGACTTTAAATATACTATAATCTACACATATTTCTCGATCTACTGTTGTTAGCTAATTTTTTAAAATCAAAATTTTTTTTTTTTTAGTTATTACAGTGTAAATTTGACCTCGATGTTGAAATAGAATTTCACGATTATTTTTTTAATCATCAAAATCCCAACAAAAAAACTCAACATCAGTAGACGGGTGGTAATCATTTTTCAAAACGAAAATTAGTTAAATTATTGTTTCGTTTGTGAAGAAACCAAGATTCTTTACTAAAATAGCCTACTGCTGTGGAAATATAAAGTAAAGACGCGCTCTGACGGAATTTCGTAGTTACTCTGTCGGACATTCCCCCGATCTTTTCAGAAAAATGTTTTTTTACATTCAACAATTTACAGAAAAACTGAAAAAAACATTGAAATCGTATCCAACACAAATTATTTGAGACGTATGTTTAACGATTTTTGGTTTTTACATAAAAACGTAACTTGACATGTAGGTATTGAATACAGTAACGTATAGTTGCGATGTATTATTTCGGATTAGCTACGATTTTTCCAAATCCGTTTTTTCGGCATATAATTATATCCTTGGTGCGAGTGGCCACACAATTTTTTCCGCACCAAAACATTGGCCATGTCGATTGGAATTTTACCGGATTCTACGAAAGTATTGTTTACTTTTAAAATCCGTTGAAAAAAAAAATATATCAATAAATATGGGGGGCACCGTTGATGACGTATGAGAATGCATGCGAGAAAATCGCCATGCACAAAAAGAGTGCGCACAGTTTTAACAAAATTTTTTATCATACTTAATGAAGCCTAAAGATTAATATTATTTCCCGTGCGGGCCTCGAGGAGCCGTGTAAAAAACTTGCCTGGTTTTTTCTCTCAATAAATACATTCGTGATTTATAGGATCAGAAATAGGTTTCGGTTTTACGACGATCGCAAAATAATTCGTAACGGTCTCTATGGTCTGTCAAACTGGAATAGTTGTTTAAACCGAACAATTTTTCCGTCGAAATTCATATTTTCGTTTAGGTATCCGTAATTTAAACCCGTAGGAGAACGATATGTCCACCGCGAGAGCTTTTTTAACCGATCTTTTTTTTTTTTGGTTCGAATGATTTATGCGGGTGCAAAAAAAAAAAAAATGAATTTTTGAATTTCGCGTTTTTTCTCGAACTCGTGCAACGCCCGGATACCGGACGCGCCGCAGCACAACGCGCGCGTCAACGACCATCGGGTTCTCCTTTTTTTTTTTTTTCGTACCGGCAACACGATCTGTACGACAAAAGTCGCAGCGTCCGGAAATTATTTTTTCGCGGATTATAAAAATACAGTTTTGACGTATAGTTTAATTTCATCAATAATTATTTCACACAATTATTTTCGATGTGTCAAAGAACTATATATATGTATAAGTGTTACAGAGTTTATGACTATAAAATCTCGGTCGTTATTCTGGCCGTCTCACGAGTCGCGGATACCGTGTGACGCCCGCTTATCTCGTTCCGTCACAGATTCGTGTTATCTGTGCACGCACCACCGAAAGACGAACGAACGAATTATATGACACAGCTATATACACAACTCGCTCGCTCGTTCGTTTCACCACACCTAACACTCGTGTCCGATTCGTTTTCTATACGTTTAGTCACCTAAAAGTGTGTCTCTCATTACACGCGCCCGTCGACGAGGTGGTCGTCCCGTTTTCGCAGTCCGCAGACGTCCAGCCGAATCGCTCGCGTTGACGATCGACGCCTCGCTCCCCGAGAAATGGACAGCCACGGCAGGAAAGTCGTTGTGTGCGACAACGGAACCGGGGTAAGCGAGAACGCGGTCTTTGCGTGACGACGGGTTAACCGAACTACTCTATACTAAGTACTCGACCTGAGCCGATAACTCTGGTTTGTGGCCGACCGCGCACGTTCCGACGGATTTTCCACGACGCGACGATGTCGAGGGCCGTAACTGGCCACGTGTGTTTGGGGCCTCGGTGAAAAAGGTTCTCTTTTTTACGTGTTAGGCGCCCGTCGGTTATCGGTCCGACGTGACGAAAGAGTGACGGGGCTTCGTCTTTTGTCGTGGTCCAGTCTAGTGTAAAGGAACTATAACTATATATTATAGCTACAGTCCAGTTGATCAAAATACAATAATTATCGCACGTTCAAAACTGTACTTCATCAGCCAGCCACCTGTACGTTATTTTACTTTCACGCGCTGATTGAGAGTAACGCTTGGTTTTTGTACACAACTCGTTACATTTCCCATGCGTACAACCGACAAAAATTTAAGTTTCGTTCGCGTTATTCAGTATGACCGAGTCGTAATAGTCATAACGAAACTCGTCACCTTATGTTTGATGATTTTATTTCATTCGTTTAACATTATTTACGTTTCGACTAAAATCTAACGTGTGCCTATTTTCTGTTATTTTAGTTTGTGAAATGTGGTTATGCCGGTTCAAATTTTCCAGAACATATATTCCCGTCGATGATTGGACGACCCATAATTCGTGCCCATAACAAAATTGGAGATATCGAAGTCAAAGTGAGTTTCAAATATTGTTATTACACGCAAAACCATTGTTTGTTGATAATTATTAATGGTATGTTTCAATTGTGGTAGTTATGATTAATTTCATTATGAAACATAATAGTTTCAAAGCAGAGCCGTTCGTGGAATTTTTTTATTCCACTACTGTATGTATTAAATAAAAAATAATTTCTACTTTTATTCAGTACTTATATAATATTTGTTTGACTAGTGAAACAAATTTTTCTCTTGATAATATCTCTTAGCGTGGTAATGTACGCATAAATGATGCGCCTTAATAAGATTAAATATTTTGAATTGTTTTATTTCCAGGATTTAATGGTAGGAGACGAAGCTAGTCAATTACGAACCATGTTAGATGTCACTTATCCGATGGAAAATGGTATTGTAAGGTACAAACGACGATTGTTTTGCTGCATTCTTGATAAAATAGTTTTTACAAACAGATTATATTTTTGCAGGAATTGGGATGACATGTGCCATGTTTGGGATTATACTTTTGGACCGAAAAAAATGAATATAGACCCAAAAGAGTGTAAAATAATGTTGACTGAACCTCCTATGAATCCAATTAGAAATAGAGAAAAAATGATCGAAGTAAATTATTTTATAGGAAAATATATCAATGCTTTTTAGAAATTTTACAAAATATATCTGCTTTGTAGGTTATGTTTGAAAAGTATGAATTTAATGCTGTTTATGTAGCCGTTCAAGCTATTTTAACACTATACGCCCAAGGATTACTCAGCGGTGTTGTCGTTGATTCTGGCGACGGAGTTACTCATATTTGTCCTGTATACGAGGAGTACGTGTTACCACATTTAACTCGTAGACTTGACATTGCTGGTCGTGATGTGACACGATATTTGATCAAGGTAATTATTTTAAATTGATAAAAACGTATACTTTCATTGAAGAACTAATACATTTTGTTTGTTCATTTAGTTATTACTATTGAGAGGATATGCATTCAACCATTCAGCTGATTTTGAAACTGTCAGAATGATGAAAGAAAAACTGTGTTATGTTGCTTATAACATTGAGACTGAGCAAAAATTAGCATTAGAAACGACAGTTCTCGTGCAGTCATACACAGTATGTTTTTCAAATCATGATTGTCTCAAAAGAATACTATTATCACTGAATAATAATAAAAGAAAAAAACATCACGATTTACTGTTAAAAATATACCTTATAATGTTGCTGTAAATAATTCATTGATGAAACTTTACTTGCACAGTTTTTAAAAATGTATTCAGGAGTGATGTAAAAAAAAAAAAAGCCCCAAAATTTCAATTTGGGTAGTTAGCTTGGTAGATTATGCCGTACAAACTAATTTTAAATAAAAATACCTTTAATACATACTTAAGTCGATGAGATTTTCAGATTACTGTTATTATGTGTCGTGTATTGATATTTTAAAATTGTAGTTAAACGGTATTGCTGTTTGATTTTTATCGACAAAGTAGCTTTTTTTTTTTAAATTTTTTAGACAATTATTTGCAGAGTTTTTTAGATATAAATTTAAACTGCATAATAGTGGGTAATTTTACTGTTTTAACCCAGACCAGCGTTAGTATCTACATCAATACCATCTTTACAGATTTTCTTTCAAATCTATATGCAGTATCAAACAGCTTTGTATAAAAGAACATTTTCAATTATAGCCAAATGATTCAAATAAAATACTATGTCTAATTACCTATCTTTGGAACGATTAAATGTAAAGATCAATGCAATTCTAAAACATGTTAACAGAAAATTAAACATTTTCAAAATAGATACATGCTTCGTTTCACTCAGTCTAAAGTTGAACTATATTTGATACATGACAAAAATAAAAATATAATTTGAATTTTACACAAAAATATTGTGGTTTGAAATTAAATTACATCAAATCATTTTTCTTGGTATTATATTTATTAATTTAAGCGCAATTTGTGCCTTACTATTTGTAGAATTTCCCCTAGTTAAGTATATCATGCCTAGAGTTGAAATGAATATTCATTTTATATTGTTACATAATAAGAATAATGTTTTATAATATGTTTTGTCTGAGTATTTTTTTTGACACACCTTGTATTGTATATTGTATGTGTGACGTTTAACATAATACTATTTACTATTATTTAGTTACCTGATGGACGGGTTATTAAAGTCGGTGGAGAACGATTTGAAGCATCTGAAGTATTATTTCAACCACATTTGATAAATGTTGAAGGACAAGGTTAGAGCATTATATTATACTAGCTGATCCCGCGCACTTCGTTGCCCGTAAAAAATTATAATTCGTAAAAAAAAAAAATCGTGTTTGTTCGAGTACTTTTGGGTGTAATCGCTGCAGTAAGCGCGACTCGGCCACCCTGGTTCGCGGACAAAGTACCACCTCGGTAGGCCGTGTTCAAAAATTCGATTTGACTTTATTTTCATTATTGCAATTTACATGAATATAATAAAACTTTGGTAGGGCTTAAATTTATTCAAATGGATAATATTGTGTGAACGAATCTACAAAAACTGCATGATGTTCCATAACTAAACGATTATTGATGTTTTCCATCAAACTGTAATTTTTTTTTCAAAAAATTTTTTTCAAAAAAACATTTTTTGTGCTATAAACCTTCCCGGACTTTCAACGAAGCTATTACAAAAGATTGCATGAAAATCGGTCAAGCGGTTTTCGAGATCATTGAGGACAAACATACATACATACATTCATTTTTATATATATAGATTCTTTCATAGTTTCAGGTTTAATATCATTCTGACCTTATATTTTCCAGTGTCCATTTGTTCTTTAATTAAAATATTATGTTTCAAATATTTTTTTTTTAATTTAATTTTCAATTAATGTAATATTGTAATATTTTTGAGATTATGTTCTGTATTTGTACTATTTTTTACATACCAAACGTTTATTCTATTTTCTAGGTATTGCTGAACTCGTGTTTAACACAATTCAAACAGCTGATATAGATATGAGAACTGAACTGTACAAACATATAGTGCTTTCTGGTGGTTCAACAATGTATCCTGGACTACCATCGAGACTTGAGCGTGAAATTAAACAACTTTATGTTGAACGAGTATTAAAAAATGACACTACTAAATTATCGGTGGGTGCTAATACACAAAATGCAAAGTATTAAAATACATTGACTATTAATCACGCAATGGTTTTTCAGAAACTTAAAATACGTATTGAAGATCCTCCATTGCGTAAAGATATGGTTTTTATTGGCGGAGCTGTTTTAGGAGAAGTGACTAAGGACCGTGAATCATTTTGGTTGACTCGTGAAGAATACATGGATAAAGGCGTGTCAATTTTGGATAAACTTGGGCCAAGAGCTGGCTAGAAAAATTAACTGTTTTGTCTAAAGTTAACAGTCTTTGAGAATTAAAATAATGATATATTAACAAGGGTTAAAATTGAGAACAAAACAAGTAAATTAAATTGAAAAATTGTTCAGTTTAATGTGATTGTGTATCATTATTTATATTAAGAAAGTAATTATTTTTAAGATTTGGTATATTTCTTTGTGTTTGATTTTTTTACTGGAGCATATTGAATTATTGTTACCTATATTTATTTTCCATTAATGCTAATCGTTAAAGCAAAACTACATTGTAGTTATACATATACATATATTTATAGGTATTAAGTGAAATATTATTTTAAATATAATTTAAACTCTTTGATTTAAAACTAAAACTATTGAAACAAGTTTCTATTTTTTTTTTTTTTTTTAATTCTGATAATACAAATAATATAGATACATTTTATGTGAATGTAAATTAATTTTTTTCACACTAGAATTTTTTTTACTTTTGAAATTAGAATTATAAAAATATTCATTATAGGTACTGCTGGCATATTACTAAATGGAAATTGTGTCATAAACAAAAAAAAAATATTTAAAAAGCTCTTATTTGTAGTCTACAACAGTCGAAGGATCTGCATATTTAGACTTTTTTTTTTATTAAACGTATTAAACGTATTAAACTGTTTTTATTTTTAAAATAGCTGAAATAAAATGAAATAATTTCAGTCAATTGTAATAATTAACAAAAACTACATGTTTATATAAGTGATAAAAGTACATAAATACATATAAAAAATATGTAAATTTTAGCCAGTATTTATAATAGTATTCAGACTTTTATGTTTAATATTTCTTATGAATTTTTTAATATTTTTAAGTTAAATTATTAGGCTTAGTGATAAATTAATAAATTTTGCAAATATATTTTAATATATATTGTATTTAACAACTATAGTTTTTTTTACAATAAATATGCCATTGTTTCCAAAAAAAAAAAACATAAATAATTGTTTTTACTTAAAAAAAAAACAAATTATTATTATTTTATATACAGACACTAATTATTCACTTAAACATCACAAACTTAATTAAATTAGGTGTACAATATTTTTTTACTATATAGGTAATACTGTTTCACGAGCATGAGGGAATTATTTTATGTATGAACCAGACTTAAGTATAATTTAAGTTAAAAACTATAGTTATTAAGTTTTCACTAAAATGGTTTATTGATCGTCCCAGTTTGTCCAGGTATTATTGTATAAACTCGGATTCGCATTCTTTGTTCCTCTTACATTTCCTGGTTTAGATGTAGATTTTCTAAATTTGTTTAGTGATGACTCGAAATAATCAATTTTGGCCTGTACAAATTTTTTCATTTTGGCGTTAGGTTCATAATTTAAATTGACCAGTTCACAAGGATCTTTAACAATGTGAAACAAACAAGGGTTTTTAAATGGTTTGCATGGTCTCGAGATCTTTTCCAAATCACACTTTACAGTGTAATTGCTTCTAAGTGACATAATTGATGTAAGTGTCAATGTGTCATTATTTACTCGGGACAGTACTCTAGCTGTTATGCTGTTCAATACAGCATTTACATCATAATGTGTTTCACTTTGGCTTAATGAACCTGACCAATAATCTAGATAGCCCAAAAATGTACTCCCTGTAATAATAAACATAAATTGTTACACAAATATTTTGATGCACTGCTTCTTAAAAAAAACACTATTTGAAACTAGAAAATATGCAAATTTAATTTTGATTGTACGTATTTATAATTTATTATTGTACTAGAACATATTTTATAGCCACATTATACATGTGCGGATTTAAAATGAAAGTAAACTATTATAAATAGTATTAGGAATATAAGTAAGAGTAATACTTACCTTTAATATACTTAAATTGCTCATCTCTAATTGCAGAAAACCCAGTTATGTCGTCAATGTTGTGTAACATCAGATTTCTTGGCGATTTTTTAATATTTACAAATGATTCCCACATACTAGTTCCATCAATGACACCCAAATCACTTATGTTGCCTCCTACAAACATAAATATAACCAATAACCAGTTTTTTTTTTTTTGGTACTCTCACATTTTTAATAATACCAATAACTATAGTACACAAATGCATTAATTTAAGATTTAAAATGGATTATGATAGGATATGACTATATTTATATGTTGCTATAGGTAGAAAATGCATTTGATCTTCCAAGTTTGGTAATGAAAAGACAATTACAAACTTGACACTTCTAATTTTTCAATATGCTTAGTTAACAATAACGGTTGGTATTTTTTAGACTATGAAACTAAGGAAATAAATCTTTTAAAAAACTAGTAAAGTTTTTTTACTTACTTGCTACAGAATAGTCTAATTAATACTTAGTTAGTAACTTAATGGTTTAGGTTGTAGGTTAAATCATTTTTGTGTTTCCACCCAATTTTAAGTCTGATTTATTTATTTTAATATTTATCATAACATAGTAAGTTTGTGTTTTTTACAACTTATTACTAACTGTAACTAATAATAAGGTATATATTTAATACCTATAATGTAATATAAATTATACTAGGTAGCACGCTACATTATTATATATTATAAATATATTTATAATATGTTAATACTATGTAAATATTATTAAATAACTGATGTAATGTTACCTGCTGCCTGATACAATGTCGGCAACCAATCGGAGATATGCATCAACTGACTTGGAAGTAGTTTTCTTTGTGGTAATAGTTTACTCCAAACAAAAGCTACTGTTCGAATACCACCTTCCCATGGAGTTGCTTTTTCCTTATATAACAAATCGCATAAAAATAATAAATATTTGGTATTATTCACTAAAAATTATAAAATTATATTTAAATAGTTAACCTATAATAAAATTTCATACAAAGAAATCTCATAAAACCAACATTTTCATTCAAGTTTTTTAAGTTTTTTAAAAAAAATTCTTTGTTATCCTAAAAATATTAAATACTTTTATGTTTTTGGAACTAATCAAAACATAAACAACAGGCCACATACAAAAAAGAGCCATATTGTTAAGAAATGTTCAGTTTTTAATGTTTTCTGTATACTTACCAGTATCTACATATACCATTCTACATTTAAAATATTGTATTGATGCATTGCTGAAATAGGTGCAATGCAGAGGGAATTTGGGAATACTTACTCCGTGAGAACAACCACAGTAAAAGCAAATTTAAGGGCACAAAACTCGATGATTCCCAATGCACGGTAATTGCAAGCTACGCCACTGGTTAGGTTAGGTTAGGTCAAATATCATTATTCTTACAAATATTAGTATTATTAATATCTACCAACTTTTTAAAATAAAACCTATAGCTAAAAATTTTTATTTCGGTACCTACATATTTAGTTAGTAATTACAATAAATAATCTATTATGTATCATACAAAACTGCTTAAGGTTAAAATTAAATATTTACTCCTTTTAGAGGCCAATTGGAACCATGATTTTTGTGAATGCCATTTGTTGGAGCTCCATTGTCTGATATAAATACAAATATTGTATTATCTAGCATATTGTTTGTACTTAGTGCCTTAAAAATGTCGCCAACCGATTTGTCAAGATTTTTTATCATTCCTTTAAATAATACACAAAAAATCAAAATTATCACAAACGAAAAATAAACTATTTATAGAATATGCAAGTAAAGTTTTCTTCTTACACGCTACTACGCTTATAGCTACCAATTTTTGAAAGATAATGTAAAACTTTATCATTTATACTTAGTTTCAAAATAATACGAAAAGCATTTTTGATTTATTACATCGTACAGTCAATACTTTAACGATTGATGACAAATAATTTAGGTAGGTATGTACTTGTATACTATTTTAACTTAAATAAAATGTTTATTTTTTACCAGCATATTTACGGCGATGCTTGTCTTTGATGTACTGAAACTCATCTATGTCTTCCTGAGGCGCTTGTAATGGGTTTTCGTATGTGCCTGCGTGTGGAGCCAAGTGAGCAAGATACAGGAATAGTGGCTTGGAGTTATTGTGTTTCAGTATAATGTCAGTAGCTTCTTTAGTGAATAAATGAGTAGAATATTTCCCAACACTTTCCCAATCAACATTTAAATTACGTCGCATATCAAAACCTTCAAAAGAAGCAAACTGGAAAAAACAAATGATTAGGTTACAATACGCGTACAAATCTGCAGTACCTACAAAAGTGTTGTTGCTTTAAGCTAGTATAATATGTGAAACAAATATTATGTTAAGTCTTCTACCGAATTATGCATGCACATAAAAAATAGCTGTATAGGGGGAGCCCTCTCCCTCTTGAATATTTTCTAAAATTATTTTTAACGTTTTACTAACATCGCCCAAAAGGTATAAAGCCGTTGAACATTTTTTTATTGGCTTCAATCTACAAATTTTAATTATTTCTTACTAACTATAAAATTAAGGTGTATTATATCTAGAGGCATGTGACCAGAATAGATGAATTCTGTAATGCAATATCGAATAAATGTGTTTTGCAAAATCATAGGCGTATTTAGGGTGGGCTTAGCCCCCCGGTTTGAACAATAGCCCCCTACGAGTATATACATGACTACCCCTGGGAGGGCTACTACAGCCCCCCAACAAAATTTTCCACCCTACGCCTATGTGCAAACTATACAATAGAATATGGGTACACCTACATAGAAGTCTCAGGTCTCATATACCCACAGAGAACAAAAAATAAGAAAAAATTTTTTCCAAACCATTCATCGACGAGTAATTAATGTAACATTCAATATTAGAACATTTTAGTTTCGCAAAATATTAATCAGGAATTTTTTTCAAATTCACTTTAATGTTCACTGTGACAGCATTGACTGTTAGAATTGAAGTGTTTTTCTAAAAAAAAATTTAGCTGATATAATTTCGATCACTTTTTACGCCATTCCTAAACAAATTAATTATTTTTCTTGTCTGAAAATTGTAAAATCTCGCACCCTCCGTCTCATACGTCGGACCGTCGTTTTCAGTTAGGCATACAACTACGTTGAACAACCTTTCACGACGTTGGACTCACTTACCGTAGCTTGTACTACATGTGTGTAATAATCTTGATATCCGTTCCAAAATCCATAAAAGCTTTTGAAACCACGATACGTAGGTGTGTATGGTTTTTTAAAATAGCCCAAATGCCATTTCCCCACTGCATGAGATTCATAACCTAATCTATTCAAATGTTCAGGCAGTAATGTTTCATTGAGTGGCAACCCCCAAGGTTCCGGCTCCAGTATCACATTGTGTTGGGTCCCTGAGAAAAATAACAATATTAAAAATCAATCGATTGCGTGTAATCCCTACAGCATGCGTCACGTTAATAGAAAAACTGCAGGATGAGTCTAGTATTCATCCACTATTTTATCAACTTGTACTAGGTAATTGGTATTTAACAATCGTGAATCAAGTACCAATTAATGGCCAGTTATAAAGGTTATTTGCCGCCTAGTGCAAAATTAAAATTTGCCGACTGTTTTACACAAATCTTAAATGAAGTCAAACATTTTGGTTATCGAGTGCCTCTACCTGTATACTCGTATATCCTATACTCACAGCACGACACCGCCAAAACTATAAAATGTGTAAAAAAAACCAACAACGGTCAATTCTAGAACCATTCTGCATTGATTCAACTCTTGTTAAAATTTAATCATTAATAAATCGCTATACCTAATCGTACGTATGAATGAAAATCTCAATAAACTATATATGCAGGTATTAGTCACCTACTTATATTCTATCAATTATCTACTATTACAATAATGTATAGTAGTCACAGTGTTTCAGTGAAGATCCCCGGGTATTGGTTTCTAGTGTTTTAAATATCCACATCTTTGTTTAGTCACTAGTCACAACAGATAATAATATACCTGTACACATTAAATCATTTTATAATAGGTACATTTGAATTTATACTTAATTTATGTAATATTTCGTCAATTATTATCCGGCTATTTTTTTTCTAAAAACGTTAATCACATTATAGGTGACGTTTTGGGTAAGTGACTTTACTGCGTGATAATTCATAAACAATATTACAATAATTATTCTACACGAACAAATGCCAATTATTGGCAGTACAACCGAGTATACTACTCAAGTACACGTGTTTTACACATCACGGGTTGACTATACATAATTATTACGTACTTAACTTTATTATAAGATTTATGTCACATTATAAATTAAGTATACTAAAATATTAACGTTTAACAGTCACAAACTACAGTGGCGTATAAGCCAGCGTATGTGAACGGAAATTAGCCGAGATCGTCTTCGTCCCTGACTTAACGATGTCTCTCATTTTCTACGTACCTACTACTAAGGTAGTGAATGTAATGAATATTATTGAACTTTTTCACTAGGACGTTTTCCACCTCTGAATGTATTATTTATAACAATACTATATAATGACATGTGTTAATTTGTCTTCGGATTTTTCATCTCCGGCCCTTATAATGATAATAATATCAAAAAACTACTAACCCGTATGGATAGGATATTTTCCGGTGAGTAATGCAGACCGGGAAGGCGTGCACAACGATTCGCTGTAATGATTATTCAGTACTATTCCGTCGTAAGCCAAAGCGTCTATGTTTGGTGTATTTATTTGATTCGAGCCGTGAAAACTAACGTCGTTCCAACCCTGTGCAAATAGTATTTTTCAATTAAAACCACGGACGTATAAAAAATGTTTTAGTTTTTTACACAGTGGCTAAAAGTTAAAAAATAAATTTCCTGATCGTATAGAATAGTTCGAAACTGCAGTGGCGGTCGAATGACTTAGTTGTGGGAGGGAGGGAGGGGATAAAATTATTTTCATTTAAATTTTAATTTTTTGTATGTGGACTATGGACTACTGCTTTGGTTGGTTTACGCTTTACAGTACAGTGGCCGTATATAGATACGGAATAAACGGGTTGCGTTACATTCGAAAACAATCGTAAATCATCGCTTACGAATAAAACAATTCAAGTCGAGCTCAGCAGTAAATCAAATATGCGCTGAACTACAATGTACAAATTCTTATAAATCATTCTTTGCTAATTTTCAATAGATAAAGTCTATAATCGTGAAGACCCTACATATTTTAACTACGTATAGGTACACAAAAAACGAATTTTTACGATAGTGTTTTGGTTTTAAGTGTGAAAATTGAAAAATTATAGTTTTTAACAAATAAATAGCGCCAAAACTTCACCAACGTTCGAAAAATGCTCATTTATAATCATTGGTATTTTGCAAACGGCACCAAAATCGTTTACATTTGTCTTTTTTTTTGTTAATTATTCTAGTGAATTAAACGGGAACGCGTGTTAAAAAAATCAATTTTTGTATAGAAGTTATTGCGGTATAAGAACATCACGGATTCGTCGGTTTTTTTAAAAAATATTTTTGATTTTTTGTATCATAAGTAATTAAATAATGTTAAAACTAAGCAAATTTTGAAAAAATTCAGGAACAAAGTACATGAAAATCTTTTAGTATCATCACTCAAATAACTTTTTTTTTGTCATCTCGAATGTCAATTAAAAAATAAAGTACGTGTTCGAAAAATTAATATCCACGTATTTTTCACGACATACTCGAAGTATGAAAAATTCACGAGACGGGATCATCAATCACTAATAACTACGAATAAAACAAGTTTTGGATTTAACAGTAGAAAAATAGCCGTCCACAAAATTTTAATCTTGCCCCGGCGCTGATAATCATGCACGTAGGCACGGCTATCCGAATGCAGAAATATAAAATAGTAGGTAATAATTTTACAAAATATCATTTTTAAATTTTTCGCACAACAAATCTAATCTACAAACGTTATGCCTACCTATAATTGCTAGCCCGATAAAACTAATATTTTAGTGTTGACAACATACGTAATATAATAGCGCACGCTTTAAAATCAAAAAGCTAAAAATCATCGCTATACGATAACGGCATCGCAAAAAACTATTTCATTGACTGCAGTATATATATAGGTACTACCTCGTATATGATATCGAAAATATTTTAATGAAATGTAGGTACGATTTACTTTTCTACGTTGAAAAAAGGTTATGTTAATTTTACCAAGATCTATAGAAATTTCACCAATGCGGTTGATGATTCGTTTTTTCAGCTACGTGATAAAATAATACATAATACCGAAACCGACGTTTATAATTTTTTCGTTAGGCGGAGAAATAGATAGGCGCGCGTTTTTTTTTGTGTTAATTTGACGTTTGAAAACTAAAATAATTTCCCGAATTCCACGTTCTAACTGTAGGCACTGCGAGCGTATTTTTATGCGAAATTCGAAAATCGGCCTAACAAAGTGGCCGTTTTAAAACCCGTTCGTATTGTGGTCGACACGAGACCAAAAACGAATGAGAGCCCTCGTGAAAGGGTCGATTATAGAGTATACATACATATATAGTTTCGGAAAAATACCCCGGCAACGCTGCCGACTTACTACTACACTCGCTTACCAGATCGTCGGCCAGCACGAACACGATGTGCGGTCGTCTTGTCGCAGCAGCAGCACCGCAGTCGCGACGGACCATCCACGCTGCGG
Organism: Hormaphis cornu; assembly: GCA_017140985.1. Lineage (NCBI taxonomy): Eukaryota > Metazoa > Arthropoda > Insecta > Hemiptera > Hormaphididae > Hormaphis > Hormaphis cornu. The sequence goes on along the minus strand of CM029365.1, from coordinate 13,911,939 downwards.
CGGTCAGCACGAAAACCGCGACGCGGTTCATACCTGCGACACCTTTGCGAGTACAGATTATGGTTTTTGTGAGATTTTTACTACGAATCGAAACGGAATAAAAAAACGGTTCGAAAGAATTCGCAATTCGGTCGGGCTTTACGGGGCGAAGAGGCGCACAACGACGGTAGTAAAACGTTCGTACAGCAAACGGTGTGTGTTCGCGCGCGTTCGAACGAAAATAAAAAACGCCGTCGACGATTGTGTGGACACAACGGACGAGCGAAAACGGTTCTCTCGACCACGAGGACGTCGGATATGTCGGAGGGGATTTATGGGGGAAAATAACTCATTTTAATCGAATATATGTATTACGTACGTCCCAGTGTTTTTTTTTTTTTTTGACTCTGCTGTGATTGCATACGGCCCGCAGTCACGAAGACTCGTCGGTCGGTCGGTAGGGTACAGAGAGTAATGCGAATATCGCGTATTTTTCTTCGCGAATTTGTTCACTTGTTTAATTTGTTATTTCCGACGATGTCGGCCGGTGTTCGCCGTGTAAAGTGTGTGGTGTGGTGGACAAGACGTGTAGATGCCGATACGGCAGCCCTCGGACATTTAAAATGGATACCGATATAATATTATCGCGTCGCTATAGAACGCTGCACGCACGGCGGAGAAAAAATGTAAAAAAAATAAATTGTAAAACACGTTGTATAGAATTCTATAAACGCGGAATCGTTTTTGTCGTTCTTTTTTTTGAAAAACACGCTGCCACAGTTAATGCGAAGTGTAGGCATTGTCCTGCTTGTACGTACGTGTTTTTTTACGCCGCAATCGCCGCATCTCAACGGAAAACGGTTATACGCGAGTTTGCTGCGGGAAAAACAATAAGTTACAATGTATGGGGAGACGTAAACGTTAATATAAAACGTAAAACGCGTTATAAAGTAAAAAATATATATATCGCGGCCTGTTGCGCCGACAACTACAACTTTGCAAAACTTCTATATAAGATTTATGAAAACACACCGCACCTAGATAATAATAATATAATATTTCCGTCCTCGCGTTTTTAGACGCAAATATTATGTACCTATAATTAATAGCTGTCGTTCACGTTCAAGGTCTGCGGCGGCGGCGACCGTGATGCGTTTGCTAATCGCGTGATGATCGCCGCAATTCGTTTTTAATATCGAGTGCCATTTTTTACGTTCGCGCTGCTAATTAAGCTGTCGTCGTTTATTTATTTTTTACGTACGCACGCGATTTCCCCATACCGATTTCGACCGTTTTGTGTGTTTTCGACGACAAAATATGTTTTGCGAAACAAAATACTATAAATGTATTTATTTACACGAACTACGGACGTGATCGTGCGCGAGCTGGTCCAATCAGGATTAAGATAGATATGTCCGTCCCGGGGGGTCACTAGTTAAACTAAAAGACATTGCAGGCATTTGAGAGCTGATGATACTTTATTTGAGAGATTTTTTTCTTCAAAATTTCTGCTCAGTTTTAACGTTATAATAACCAATAAATCGAAAATATTTTCAAAAAAACAGAAAACTTCGTGATTCATCGCAACAACTGCTCTAAAAAAAATTTTTTTTTTTTGATTCCTTTTAAATATCGTATTCACGTATTACTTGTAAGAATACTTCATAGTTAGTATATCTTATAGCCCACAACATTATTGAATACGATTTTTCAATTTTAATAACATTTTTAACACGCCTACTAAAAATTAAAGTTTAAATCGAATAACCATTTTAAAAAAAATCTACCGATTTAGCACTTTAGCATGACGCATTAAATGTATTATACATAATTTTTATATAATATATACATTATGTATATATTATATAAAAATATGCGGGTAATTCGTACACATTTGATAATTATATTTTGTGGACATGACCTTCCATAGACCAAGGGGTTTTTTATAACCGTTGACTGCGTGACGTGTCGTCGATTTGTCTGCATATCACATCGGGGTGATTATCACGCACTTACGAATTTTAATTCGCACCCTAAACACACTCCAAATAATCTAATCATCCACACGGAAAAAAAGTTTTATTCGTCATCGGTCCATTTACCAGCTTGAATCGGGTTTTTCGTTTTTAAATTGCACACGTATTTTTATCATTCGTACACTAAAAACACGTTTGCATCAATTTGCAAAGGAGAAGTATGTGAAACATTAGGTAAATTTATCACGAGTTAATGTACTTAAAACTACTATCGTGTTGTACATGACCGTGAAAATTTGTACGGATCATTCCGCATGAATAGGTAGGTGGGTACCTACACCTAAGTATTATTATTTTTTGCTGTTGATTTATAGGATTGCCATTATACGTACAACACCACCTACCTACCTACTTTTATTAACACTCAAATCACTTTCCATACATCACGATTGTTCTATACGTTTGTTTTTGTTACTCATTTTCATTATTTCGATTTAACTATCTTCGTAGTTTGTTTAAACGCTACCTATTTAAATGATCTATATAATGTCTCTAGTATAGGAGTAAAAGAAATCATAAGTTTGGTGCTGACTTGTTGGAATAAAAATAGTAGGGCGACGCAGTTTAGTGAAAAAAATACATTTTCCATTGATGTGGCCGTACTTTATTAAGTGTACAAAATTAGAAGGGGCGTGCTAAATATTGTTTTTAAAGAAGGAGAGACTCTTTGCCCCCCCAAGTCTAGCACTGCAACCATGAATCCGTCAAGCTCAGTTCGATTCCGAATAATTTTGAAATTACGGCACAATGGTAATTATTATTGTGTAGTTGATATTCAATAATTTACAATATTTTTTTACCACGAGTTTGACTAACAAAGGTCAACAAAGTGCATCGTAAATTATTATTTTTTATACATTTTGCGAGTTCACGTGGGTAACAAAAAAAAAGGTTCCAGAAGTCCACAAGTTCCGTTGGTACCTTTCGTTATTCATGCATCCTCTGCATTCATATATATTATTACCATTGATTAAATATACAATTTTTTTTTTTATTTCTGTAAGGCTTCATAATATACAAAATTCATTAGCCTATGGTTAACAAAAAAGCAAAAAGAACATTACAGTAGAGAGATTACAAAGGTGGTGTTAATGTTTGTATGATGTAATAGCATTTTTGGTATTTAAGGTTGTTATTTGAATGAGTATATATAACTAATATAGCACAGTAGTTGAGGACTGTTACAATTTGTATTTGTATACATTTTAATATCAATATAGCGTCGTCTCGATCACGGTTGTAGATTAGCGTAGTTGATAACACCAGTTCCGCTAATCATAAAATTTACATTTCATAGTAATACACACGTGCGGCCGCTGTTGGTTATTATTTTTCATTCGCGAGTTGTATTCAATAATTTATGATGCGTTATTAATAAATAATAAGTATATTTTTCATTTTATCATCGGAACTCGGAAGCAGTTCTCCTGCGTTCTATCCCAATAATGTCGTCCAGTAGAATATTTTTGCCAAACCGTGCACTAGGTGAGTGTTGTTGCTGGTTTTTGTTTGATCTGTAATCCGTCCAACTAAATACGAATGCTGAATATGTTAAAATACCTGATAAATCAATGGCCCATTACTAGTGCTCATAGGATTAGAGTATAGTTTTTAAAAGCGCTTTGTAGACTTGAACCGATGGCTTTGGATCTAATTGCGAGTCACCGAGTTGCGTTCTTATGGTTTTACTCGATAGGTAAATGTATATAAAAAATGTTTATGTAGGTACTTGCCTATTATCATGATGACTTAGGAATTGAATACGTAGGTAAGTGCGTTGGTTTTATAACAAACAGATGAGCCTACATATATGCTATAGAAATTTTTCAACTGCTGGGAATACTATCGGATTCGGCTTTTTGCTGTTCATTCAACATTTTATTGAAAACTATGAAAGTACAATTATTAAAATAAAAACCGTTCTACCGTCACGAGCTGATGGAGTTTGTTCTATGACAAGGTTTGAAAACGAACACTTTTAGCACTCCACAGCGGCCGACAGCGTTTGATCGGTCTCCAAAAATTACTAAAGCATACCTTATCTGTATGTTATAAAATCAATGGTAAGTTTTAGGTTTGGTTTTAATTAAGACATCATTCATTTATTTTATGCTCCCATTAGTTATTGGTCTGATTAGAAGTAAATTCACTATTTTTTTCTACTTTAAATTTGTAATACTTATGCGGGTATTTCTTAATTTTTATTATTTATTACTTTTTCAAGAAGTTTGTTTCAATATAATATTTATTTTTTTTCAGGATATGTGAGTAATGAAATTCCTCTTGTTACTCGTTACATTAATCTTAGACGAGAAAATCTTATAATCACGTGTGTTGGAAAAGCATTTCACACTTATAGTTCTGATAGATTCCAGCTTCTTTCTGTCAGCCCTCAACATGAATCAAATATAAAGTGTTTAGCTGCTGACAGTTATCTTGTCTATACTAGTTGTGGAAATCAAATTTATGCATGGAGACGTGGTGTAGAATTAAAACACACATATTGTGGACATAAATCAACTATAAAATTATTATTTCCGTTTGCTGCAAATTTAGTCTCTATTGATGAATCTGGAGCACTTATAGTTTGGGATGTGAAGACTGAGAGTATATACAAAGAACTACAGTTGAATATAAATGCTACAACTATATGTCACCCACCAACATACATTAACAAAATATTAGTTGGGTCTTCTGAAGGAAAATTGCAACTATGGAACATAAAAACAGGAATAATGATACACGAATTTAAAAGTTGGAATAATGCTATCACCAGCGTTGAACCTGCTCCAGCAGAAAATATGGTTGCTGTTGGATTCAGCAATGGCAAAATAATTTTGCACAATTTAAAATATGACATAACTAAAACTACATTTGTTCAAGATTGGGGTTCAGTTACCCGCATAAGTTTTCTTATAAAACGCCAACTAATGATGACAGGCAGTCCCAAAGGTACTGTTGTTGTTTGGAATTTAGAAGAAGGTAAAGTTGACAGCTTGATTGTTAAAGCACATCATGGGCCTATTTGTGGTCTTCAATGTTTACCTGACGAGTCACTTTTAGTAACATCGTCTTCTGATAACTCACTTAAAATGTGGCGTTTTGATATGCCAGATGGTTCAGCTTATCTATTTAAAGTACGAGAAGGGCATTTTAAACCACCTGTATCTATTCGTTTTCATGGAGCAAATGGCGTAAATATTTTAAGCGCTGGTAATGATTCTTCACTACGTGTTTTTAACACAATTACCGAAATTGCAAACAAAAGTTTTGGTCGTGCATCATATAACCGCAAGATTTCCAAAAAAAGAGGAAATAAATTTCCAGATTCATTAATCATGCCACCAGTGACAACATTTACATCAGAAACAACTCGAGATAAAGAATGGGATAGTATTGTTGCTGTACACAACGGTATACCAACTGTAACTACGTGGTCATTTGACAAAAGTAAAATGGGAGATCATAAATTATGCCATGAAAGATTTAAAAAAAATTTTAGTGGACAGAAAGGAGGGATTAGTGCTACTTGTGTGTATCTAACTCATTGCGGTAACTTTGTAGTCATTGGTTACAGTTCTGGCCACATTGACAAGTATAATGTTCAGTCAGGTTTATTCAGAGGAACTTTTGGAAATCCAATTGCTCATAAATTTGTAAGGGGTGTATATGTTGATGCACTTAATCAAGTGACAATCTCAGGTGGTTCTGACAATTACTTACAATTTTGGAATTTTAAAAAACTAAGTATGTTATATATTATTCTTTAACTTAATTATTATTATAGTACTTGTTTATTAAAACTATTGTGTTTTACAGATTTATTATCTAAACTTGAGTTGGAAGACAGTGTTTCATTTTTTAGCGGACATGCAGAAAGCTCGTTTTTAGCTATTGCCTTAGATAATTATGATATAAGTATAATTGATGTTGATACTCGCACAGTTGTAAGGAAATTTAGTGGTCATAGGGGTCCTTTAACTGATTTGACATTTAGTCCAGATTCAAGATGGCTTGTTACATCAGCAATGGATTCGACCATTCGTACATGGGATATTCCATCAAGTTCAATGATTGATATACTTAAAGTGAGTTTTATTATGAACTCAACTGTTCAAAATAAATCGTATACATATAATAAACATATGATAATCATCTTTTTTTAGATCGATACACCTTGCACTTCATTAACGTTTTCGCCAACTGGTAGCTATTTAGCTACTGCCCACGCTGATCGTTTGGGAATATATTTGTGGTTTAACAAGACACTCTACACTCATGTTAGCTTGCGACAAGTCATAGATGAAGATCAAGTCATAGAACACCTTCCGTTAACTGGTGTTAATTACGAGCCACTACAATGTGTCAATAGTAAGGATGATGATGAATATATTTCCAAAGATCAAATTGAAAACTCCATTACAATGAGCGGTCTGAACGATGCTAGATGGCAAAGTATATTAAATTTAGATGCCATCAAAAAACGTAATAAACCTTTACAACCTGCCAAAACTCCAGTTGCTGCTCCATTTTTCCTCCCTACAGTTGAGTCTGTTGACTTTCAATTTGATGTGGAGAGCTCTCTAAATAAAAATGATCACAGTGAAAAAATTATTCCTCAATTATCAATGCAAACTGTTTTTGCCCAACAACTTATGAAAGCACAGACGTTAAGTGATTATAAAGCTTTGTTTGATCAGTTAAAATTGATGGGACCATCTGCTTTGAACTATGAAGTACGATGTTTATCTCCAGAAGCTGGCGGAACTCCTGAAATAATGCTCAAATTTTTGGAATTATTAAAGCAAGTGTCAGAAAACAATAAGGATTTTGAATTGTCCCAATCATATTTGGGTGTATTTTTAAAATACAATGGCCAAGCATTAGTTCAAAACCAAGATGCTATCAGCAGTTTAGAGCAAATTTCAAAACATAATCCTTGGGAACAGTTACAAAATGATTTTTTATTATGTCTTAGTATAGCCGAGTACATGAAAAATAATTAATTTTGTATTTAAGTGTTTAAAGTTTAATTTCGACGTATGAATAAATTGTAATTTAAACAATTTAAACGGATGTTGATTTTTAATTCTTACATTTATTGATTTACTGAGAACTTTTCTCAGTTATCCCGCTTTGTGAAATCAACATATTAAAATAATTTTTTTTTTTAATTGAAAGTTAATAATAACGTTTTGTTAGCCACAAAATAAGTTCATTTTTGAGTACTTTGATTTCATATAATAATTCTTCGGTTTGTACAAACCAAAAAAGGATCCAAATACGCCTCCGAGTACGTTTAAATGTACGACATTTATTTAAATTAGTTATGGAACTTATAAATTACTAAAACGTATTTATACGCAGTGTTCATACTGAGACCTGGGTGTACATGCGAGACAACAAAATATTAGAATATGTAATTCTGTTATACATGATAACTGTTAAAATAATATTTAACTGGTGCAATTTGAATTTGTTACAAATTGTCCGTCAAGATTGGTACTTGGTGACACCACAGAATAGAATGGAATTTCATCATCTATTCTGCGGTAATACATATAAATACCTCTTGTGGAGTTTGATTAAAATCTCAGTTTTTTAGTGTGTATACTGAGAGCCACAGATTATCAAAATTAAAATTTTATTATAATTTCATTGTGTAATCGACTCTATCGTATAATACAGATAATTGATGAGATTATCATGTAAACGTTGACCACCACGCAAATGGCTTCAAATAATGACATCGGTAAATTTAGCCTGCTATCTATATATAGCAGCGGTTCTCAACCTTTTTAGTGTCGCGACCCTCCAAAACAGGTATAAAATATGGTCAATCACTTCGCGACCCCCCTTTATCAATATTAAGAAAAGCTTTGAACAATAAAAATATCCTATCATTAACCCAACGAAAAAATATTAATTTATAAGTACCATATCTAATAACTTAAGCTTATCAAGTTTAAACTTAATGTATCGTGTCTTTAGGAATTTCCATTTGTGGATGAGTGCCCATTTTATTGATGAGATATCTACGTTTAATCAATTGCTTGTTATTGTAATTATTAATATTATTTTTGTGAGTTATGAAACGATAATTTTATCGATGACAGTCGCTCGTGTTGTTAAACTCATGTGATATTGTGTTCAGGCAATGATAATTAGTTTTAAAATTATTTGTATTTTCAAAAAGAAGTATGAATTTATTAAAGTGGTTTTAGTGCGTCTTTTTAGTTTCGTGTAAATTTGAGTTAATGATTATGGATAAATATATAACAAAACGTAATGCTCCGTCCAATTCTAGTGAACCAGCGAAAAAATTCAGGTCATATAACAATGAGTATTTAAAGTATGGGTTTATTTCACTTGATAATAAGCCGCAATGTGTTGTTTGCTTTCAAGTTGTTTCTCAAGAAAGTATGAAACCTTCAAAATTAATTCGACATCTGGAAAACAAATCACCCGCTTTTGGTAAAAAAACCGATTGTATTTTTTGATCGTAAATCACTTTTTTTAAAAAATCAACAAACTTGTATTCTTAAATCAAGTCAGAATAACACCGCAACACTTGAGGCATCATATTTAATATAGCACTTATAGGATAGCTCGGGAATCAAAGCCGCACACGATTGCTGAGAACCTTATTTTACCCGCTGCTATTGATATGGTCAATACAGTGCCGGATTACCCATAAGGCGGAGTAGGCGCCCGCCTTGGGGCCCTACTCATTTAAGGGGCCCCGTGAAAACGAAAAACCACAATTTTATTAAAGATTTATGTAAAAAATAATTTTGTTGGGGCCCAAAATTTTAATTGCCTAGGGGCCCACCAATGTTTAATCCGGCACTGGGTCAATAAAAAGGTACATTTTTTAAATCAGCGTTTTATTATCTTTGACCTTCGCGACCCTTTGTCAAGGTGCTCGCGACCCCCTGGTTGAGAAACGCTAATATATAGTGTTTTAAATATATCCTGTGCAAAGAGCTTACGTTTGGGTCCGTCGTGTCAAGAGAGCTGATACGGCAGCAGCTGCTGATAACGATTGCCCCCGTTTCGTGTGTGATAAGTGATAACGATACGCGTTCCTTTCCCGGATATATACGTCCTGCACCACGCACTATTATTATTATTATTGTTGTTGTTGTTCGTGGTTTTCGCATATTATATATCTTCTAATACACCTTATAATCATAATTATTTATTATTTTAATCGACGAATGTTTCGCGAGACGGTCGCCGCGATCGTCCACCGCTGTCGACAACAATGACGACAACGACGACGACGAAGCGTCCGCGATTTCGCGTTTCCGGGTCCGACGTTGTCACGGCGTACGCGTGAAGTACGATCGACAAACGAACGCGTGAAAAAAAACCAAATAATAACGCGACAAAAAAAAAAAAATGTTCTAACTGTTGGGATTTTTCGGGGCGGCGGTGGTGGTGACCGTCGGGCCGATATTTATGATTGATGCGTTCGCACGCCACGGTCATGTCGTCGAGCGCGTCCGGCCGGGCGATGATGCAGCCGCGGAACCTGGCGTCCATTCTGATGAAGCTGCACGGCGCGTTCGCGGAGGCGATCGCTTCGCCCAAGGCCGCCATCGACAAGCGCACGCTGGAGAAGACGTGGAAGCTGATGGACAAGGTTGTCAAGCTGTGCCAGCACTCCCGGATGAACCTGAAGAACTCGCCGCCGTTCATACTGGACATACTGCCGGACACGTACCAGCGGCTCAGGTTCATCTACACGCAGTACGAGAACGAGCTGGCCGACCTGTACGGCAACGAGCACTTCAACGTTTTCATACTGAACGTCATACGCAAGTGCAAGCAGGCCATCAAGCTGTTCAAGGAGGGCAAGGAGAAGATGTACGACGAGAACTCGCACTACAGGCGCAACCTGACCAAGCTCAGTCTGGTGTTCAGCCACATGCTGAGCGAGCTGAAGGCGGTGTTCCCCCATCACCGGTTCGCCGGCGACAAGTTCAGGATAACCAAGAGCGACGCCGCCGACTTCTGGCGGCTGAATTTCGGAATGAGGTCAGTGCTTAAGCGTGCGCGGTTCAAATTTCCATCCGCTAATGGCTATTGTCAGAGCTGTTAATAGTTGTAAACACAAGTTTGTTGGAAAATTTGGGGTCAAAGTGATAATTTTATAATCCTTGTAATGTCAGAATTAGGTATTTATTCAAATAAAACTGTACCCCATTTACTGTATAAAACCATCTAAAAAATAATTTCTCTATTCCCATTACAATTAACTGTAACTGTAATTATCTGTAAAACCGTTTACAGATAATGCACCATATTTATGGATTTTTTAGCTACAACCATAATTTAAGTACAAAAAAATTATTATAATTCTCTGTGCACGAGACTGATGAAAAACACAGTTTTATTGTTTGTTATAACTAATACATTACTTATTATTATTTATTATATTTTTTAGTACTGTGGTTCCGTGGAAATTATTTCGAAACGCTTTACACGAAGTTCATCCGATCGTCAGTGGCTTAGAAGCAATGGCTTTAAAATCGACTATAGATTTAACGTGCAACGATTACATATCAAATTTTGAGTTTGACGTATTTACAAGGTAAGTTATATAGCATTATGTGCAATTATGTTTATCAAAATTATTACTACTAATTTTGAATGCGTCCTTTTTTACAATATTATGCTTGGTTTGTGATTAACTTATAAATACATATCTAATGAATTTGTCTTGCATAATATATGCTCTGTTTAGATTATTTCAACCTTGGCCTACTTTATTGAGGAATTGGAAGATATTGGCCGTTACGCATCCTGGTTATGTAGCTTTTTTGACCTATGATGAAGTTAAAGCTCGTTTAGATAAATTTATTACTAGACCGGGAAGGTAGTACATTTTTCAATTATATAGTTAGTAAAATATTACTGAAACCTATGTAGATAGGCTTAGACAAAATATTAGGAAAAATAAAATAAAATATAAAATGCATTAACGCTGAAATCACTTAAATATATCATTATTAATTTTTTGGTTTTCAGTGGTTTTGAACCTGAATAGTTATATATAATAACTGAATAACTGATATAATCTTAATCAACCCGTATAGTTTTAAATTTTAAGTGACGTTTTTCATTCTACATTAATTTAATTTGCGTCATAATCAAATATAAACTGTTAATAACTTAAGTTGCATTTTCTATTTTACCTAAATTATTCTTTAGTCATAATATTTAATATAAAATATTTTAATCTTTAATAATTCTTATTTATTATTATTTTATATTTTTCTATGTTATTAAGTATTAACTATTATGAGTTGCTATCATAAGTCATAACCGATGGTGGAAAATAAACAACGGGTATTGATTGCGTTAGTTTTCAAATTTTGATAATTATTTATTATAAATTATAAATTAAATATCTATGAACTAATATTTATCTGCACTAAGATATTAATTTTGGTTAATTATGACGTTATAAAATTTTTTTGTTTTCCATTAGGGATATATAAAAGTTTTTTCTTATAATAACAATTTCCTTTACCCCATCAAACTGAAATTGTATTATTGTCAAATGTTGATGTTTATTGATTCATGTTAATATTATTTAGTTATGTATTTCGTCTGAGCTGCACTCGCTTAGGACAGTGGGCAATTGGTTATGTTACAACTGAAGGCGAGATATTACAAACTATTCCCCAAAATAAATCGTTGTGTCAAGCGTTATTAGATGGCGCTCGAGAAGGGTTGTAAGTATTCTATGAAAACTGTACGAATAAATAAATATTACAAAACCATTAAAATGCATCCATATGGCATTAAAATAGCATATTTTCAACACAGACAATGTAAATTTCTATAAAAATTTTACTGTATATGTATAGAATTTTAAAGTTTATTTAACATTTAGAACATTTTTTGCAATTTCTGTTTGATAAATTAAGTTTCCTTTCTCAAAACATTGTCTCGCACACTGCTTTGTCCTACTAAATTGGTGCTCGTGAATTATTTTTAATTTTTGGTATGCAAATTTGCTAATATAATATTTTAATAAACAGAGTAATTTTTATCTTCCAGTTATCTATATCCTGATGGGCAAAAAGCTAATCCAGACTTATCCCACGCTGTGGAACAAAGTCCGGAAAATCATATTACAGTCACTCATGAACAATACGAAATGTATTGTGAGATGGGTTCTACTTTTCAAATATGTAAAATTTGTACGGAAAACGACAAAGACGTTCGAATTGAACCATGCGGCCATCTTTTGTGTACTCCATGTCTAAACTCTTGGATGGTAAGCCAGTTTTTACTAGTAAAAAAATTTGTGAACTATATTTTAAAATGTATTACAATATAAAGACACGTCTTTACACGTTCTTGTCCAGGACTAATATTTAGGGTAAGCTCGACACGTATATTTCTCTAACTAGCCGGTTAAGACATTTCCAACAATTTTATTTTAGATTCTGAGTGTAGTACAGAATGTATTGGTTTTAACATGATTTTTTTTTTATACGTTCCAAAATCACAATAACTTAAAAAAAAAAAATGCTCCAATCTTAACACTTATAATACCCAGTTTCTGGTAGCTCTTCTGGTTGTATTATACCTATTTTGATGGTTCATTTTTGAAAATTGGTGAACATAAAGAAAAAGAGTTTAAAAAATTTTGATTTTCTATTATGCTATTTTTTCACAATATTTAACCAAACTATTTAAAACTTCTACACATAATTAAACAGTACAAGTTTTGTAAAATTTTTTAAGTTTTCCAACCAATTTTCAGTTTTTTATGGCACTTACAAAATTTTAAAATTTTTCTACTTTTTTGCCTGTTTTATAACATTATATACAGGCTAAAGACAATGATATCTATCCGAAGTAAAAAAAAAAACAAAAAATCCCAATTTTTTTTACAGTCAATCCAAGTTCCAAAATTAAAGAAAATTAGTAATTTTTCGAAAAATAAATTTCTAACTGATTTATTTTTATTATTAAATACTTGAAATTTTGCTAATTACATAAAACAAAATGTTGTTTTGCCTGCATAAAAAAAATGTGAAAAAAATACATCCTGAGATAATAAATTCTATTGTTACAGACCAATTTTTATAAGTAAGTTGAGCTCACTCAGAATCATTATTTTCAAAAACAATTTAAAATTTCTTAAAAATTTAGTATACAACTTAAACTTATTACTTAACCATCAAAACATTGACAATCTCCAAAGCGCAGTCGTTACTCAATCAAGCTTATCCCAACCTTGAAATTTTCGGTATTTTGAATATTTCCTAAACTTGTTTATACACATTAATAAATACCATTTTATGTTAAATATAAATTAAAGAGGACTTGCGTTTCTATAAAACAAAAATATCTAACATTCAAGCATAGGTATAGTACTCTATGATCAACAATAATAATTGTGTAATTGTAAAGTAAACAGTAATAATAATTAAGAACATTTTGGTGTTATATAAAATTATGTGTTTTGTTTTTTTTTAACGCGTGGTATTGATTTTAAAATTATTTTTTCTCCTTTTACTTTATTAATGAATCTGAAGTTAAACAAAAATTCAACTCATTATATACCATGCTATTGTCTTTATACTTTAGTTCATTATTATGTTTGATTTTTCCGCTAGGAGTCTGATGGCCAAGGTTGTCCGTACTGTCGAGCCGAGATCAAAGGAACCGAGCATGTGGTGGTTGATCCCTTTGATCCAAAACGAATCAAATACAAAACAGTTCCCTTCATAGTTCAACATCATTCAGATGATGATGATGACGAAGAACTGTTAAAATAACATTTAACATTGCCGTTGTCATTGGCGGCAAAATATCTTCGCAAAGAAGAGTATAGTTAAAATTATGGTGTTTAAACGCATTGTTTAGGACTATTTTTCTGTGATATGACTTAGGTATGTGTCGGGGTAGGTAGTGTGGGGTGTCTGCATTGATCATTTTGAAACTAATCAGTGAACGCAGTATCCGTTTTTATTATCAGTGTTTGACCATTTTTTTTTCTATATATGTATACAATTTACATTAATTTAGATACATGTGTGATAAATTCAAATATTTCTTACTTAAATATTATTTATTTAATTTATTTTCTATAAGTAGAATACTGGGTCCCACTGAGGAAACTCGTGTGGCCTAGGAGACTTATCAATTGGTTTCGTATATATATATATGTAATAAATGAATCAGTACATACTAAATACATTTTAAGACATTATTGAGAAGAGAAAAAAAAATAATAAAACAATCAAGTGATAGGTATATAGCTTATAAGTAAATACAGTAGAACTCCAATTATCCGGACTAATTAATGTTAAGGGTGGTCCGGATAAGCAAATATCCGGATAATTGACATATGATATATCAAAAGTTATATACACACGTAGCCATAAACAAATATGTAATTTTATTAGATATTCAACTGAAACAAAATAAGCTTTAATTAAAGTACATACGTGACATAATTTAAAACCAAAAAAAAAGCTGACTTGGCACATAATTTATTTTATTTTGAAAAATGATGATATTTTAGTTTGACTTTCTCTTTAGAGCAGCTAGGTTTCTCAATCTTCTTAATTGCAACAATTGAGTGGTGTTTGATTCTTCTTGTCTTTCAAACCATTTAAACGCCAAATCAAATGCATCAAAAGCTTCAGATAGAGACGGCCCATTTTCACCTTCAGTCAAATCGTCAGCTTCATTTTCGTCTTCTTCAGTTTCATCTTCTTCAAATAAGTTACAAACTATTTCATCATCCGAAAGTATTTGATATCCAGGATCGTTTGTATCCATAAGCAACCACTCACTTATATCTTCTCTTCATCACAATCGCTAAATACGTGAACTTGGCTTATACACTCTTGTATTTCAGCTATTTCAACATTTGGTTCCACATTTTGGGTATCTTCAACTTGCTTCAGTAACTTATTTCATGACCTTTCTAAAGTACAATTTTGTACACATTTCTATGCTACAACAAGCATGTAGCAGCAATCCTTCAGATTAATTTTTTTATAAAAAGATAAAAATGATTCCTCGTCATTTTGGTCATCTAATAGTAAGCGACACATTAATTCTTTTCTGTACAGTCTTTTCAATGTTTCTATAACACTCTGGTCCATAGGTTGAATCAGAGAAGTAACGTTGGGAGGAAAAAATTTTATTTCAAATTTATCATTTATGGCATTTAAAGTTTCTGTTGAAGGGTGGAATGGAGCGTTATCTAACAAAAGTAAAACTTTGCCTTCTTTTCCTATATTTTGCTGAAATTGTTTCACTTCAGGAACAAATGTGTGTTGAAACCATTCTACAAACAAATCGGCGTTCATCCATGCATTTTTTTGACTTTTGTACGTCAATGGAATTTTCACATTTTTAAAGCAACGTGGATTTTTAGACTTTCCAATCAAAAGTAACGGAATTTTATGAGTACCGGTAGCATTTGCGCATACCATAACTGTTACTCGGTCTTTACTTAATTTGTATCCTGGAGCTGCTGCCTCACGTTGAGACACCAAGGACTTTGATGGTAAAGCTTTCCAGTTGAGGCCCGTTTCGTCTGCATTGTAGATGAAATCCATGTCAAATTTGTTTTCTTTGATGTATTTCTGGACATTATGAGAAAACGATTCTGCTGCAGTGGTATTTGCACTCGACTTTTCTCCATGAATCTCAATTTGTCGAATCCCATGGCGTGATTTAAAGTTTCTCATCCATCAAACTACTTGCCACAAATGATGAATCCCCTCAAAGTTTTTTATTAAAATATAACGCTTTTTCACACAATAAAGGACCTGCTGATATAGGCAGTCCAGATGCTCTATTTTGCATAAACCGAGTAAACACAGCATCTTCTAATAATTCTGTTTTAGGTTTTTTCATTGTTTTACGTGTCAAACCTAACCGTTTGCATGATCGAGATTATTCACGTACCTGGAGTCCGCATTTTTTTGTTATATCTGAAATAGTGGATGTTCCAAAACCATACTTTTCGGCCAATGCTCGGCCTGTTTCGCCTTTTTTCAACCGCGCAATGATATCTACTTTTTCTTTCATAGTAAGAGCACTACTACACGTTTTCTGTTTGACGACATTGTAACACGACAATTCACTATACCGTGCGACGATTATACAACAGCTGACTTACTATATAAGAATAATATCTATGTATTATCGATAATTTTTAATATAATACCTACGTTGGATATTATTAAGAATAATATATAATATATATTATTCTTAATAATATCCAACATAATAATATTATTATGTAGTACCTATTCTTTATCTAATCTAAAAACGATTATGAACCACGTGTATGAATAACGGCACGTGCCGTATTTTTATCGTACGGTTAATTGGACGTCCGGATAATTGGAGTTCTACTGTAAGTAATTTACTGTAAGTAATTTTATTGACGAAAATAAACAGACCATCATTTTGATTTTTGTTATAGGAACTGTGTGACACAGAGCGTATCCATTAATATTGAACAAATTAATTAGCTCTTTAGTATTTTCAAGCCAAGCTCATAACGTGATAAATTATTTATATGTAAAAAAACAATAATAATTAAGTCTTTAAGGTCTATTACGACAGTAGATTGTATTTTTAACTCGAGTAATCAACTTGAACGAATACGTAGCGTAAATGTTTTTAAATTGTTTTTTTTAACGACCTGATTTACAAGAAATGCCAGTTTATAATATTTTCAAAACACGTGTATTGTTCAAATGTACGTTGGCGCAACTACAGTAAAAAATTCGGGGGGATGGCAATGTTAAAAATTTTATGTAATTTCGACGTTTTTAAGCCTACCCGTTTGCGCCTATGTAATCGTTAGATAATATTTTTTATTTAATTTAGTTAAGCTATCAGCTCGCACATTTTTTTCCTTTTCACAACTACTCGAGCATTACTTTCAGTCTTATTTTTGTGTAGTTGAGTGAAAAGGCGTGTAACACAAATAGTGACAATCGAGTATTAGGTGAACGAAAGTTATTGCTAAACGCCGATTTCGTCCGATGCGGCATAGGCTGTGCGAATTGTTCCACAAATCTGATTACAGGAAATATTATAATAATATGGTTAAGTTCATTGTCGGGTCCATGGCTAATGTATTAACGTATTTACTATAGTTAAGATGTCCTTGTGTGTATTTGTCTAAAAGTATATTTCTAGTCCCAAAGCAATCTAGTCTAATTAAGAGTTTGTAAATTTTGTTACTTTTTACTACCAAACGCCGCATATCTAATAACATTTTTTAACCTTACTCGTAAACAATGTTTGCGTATCGATAATTTTTTTTAATCGTACAACCTGTGTTGTTTACTCTCTGGGTTCCGCTCGGTTCCAAAACCGCCCCAATCACAGTTCATAGAAGACGCGTATGGCGAGTACGCTGCCGTTCAAAATTATGACGTCGTTGCGCGATTCCCATTTTTCTTACTTTTTTTTTTACGTTTTAAAAACAATCGTATTTTGATTATTAGTTACGTATTATTTATTTTTAGAAAATTATTAATGAAAATCTTAGTCTACAATATAGACCTACCGAGTATTTATTGATTACATAATATTATTTTGTTATAGTATTTTAAGTTAAATTTTTGGTCAAGAGATTATTTTTTTTCTCTTCAGAACTTTTTATTTATACTCTCAAGAATTTTCGTTAAACTCGTGTATTACGTTAATTTTCATACAATTATTATTATTTAAAATATTTTTAAATTATTTATACTTCAGACCAAAACGTCGTACGTGCTAATTATTATTATTGATAATATAACAGTCTACCAACTGTTCGTGTAGTATTATTGATAATATAACAGTCTACCAACTGTTTGTGTAGTATACACAGTGAAATTATTTTTGTGTGTATAGACAAAACCGTTATTTTTTTTTACCTTCTTTGTGTAAACAACTATTTTTATTATTTTTTTATAACTTTTACCCTTAAACTATTGTTTGGCAATACAACGTGAACATAATAATTAATCATTTTACTCTTAGAACATTAGATCGTATATATTTTGTTATGTTATATTATAATGTTATTTATATTATTATATTGATGCAGGGTAATGTGGTGTTACGGCCTCGGCCTCACGCGTACAGTGAACGCTATTAGAAATGAATTATTGTCGTGTTTTAGTAGTTATGTATTATGCAAAAAAAAAAAAAATAATTTAAAAAATAATTAAAAAAATAATTTTTAGTCGTAAAAAAAAAATTTTTTTGCATAAACGGCCGATCAGCAATCGTAATATTATTGTTAGTATTATTATTAGTATTATCTTTACGAGTAAAGTAAAATTTTCATCGGCTAGGAAAAAATTATTGTCGCTCGTCCACAGTATACGGTATTATATTATTATTATTATACTTTTAAATTTATAGCAATATGATACACACTTGACGCGGTATTATCATTGTATAAAGTATTTTTAGTATTTAAATCGATTTCATCTGTAACAATCCATGTGCTCTTTGTAACATAGTATATTATTATAATTATTATCGTGCGACTATTGTAAAACTTTTGTAACATACGTATTTTTTATTTGTAAATAAAAAAAACCGAATAGCCAATTATTAAGGTTGAAACGTGTTCTCTTATTTGTAAACTGATAAATCTACAGTTTTTCTACACGCGGTAGAGTCGCGCAAACTATTTAATGGCCTTCGATTTTAAGGGGTAATCATTTTTGCACGAACGGTTCGATCGAGTATACCTAGTGTATAATCGACGCTTTATACTAAAAAAAACATTTTAGTTTTTCATTTTTTAGCCTAGGCGCGAAACGGCGAATTTAAAAAATTGAACAATTTTTTTTCTTCGTAAACTCTGCGGTTTTTTTTTTAATTAGCGAGGTAAAAAAAAAAAAAAAAACGTGCGCTGCGTGTTGTCGACGTACACATTTTATACGCCTCCGCCGCCGCCCAATTCCTCCTCGTACTGTTTCCGGAAACAGTCGCCCACCGGGAAGAAGTCCCAGCATCTCTGCTGGTACATGTTCCACACGTACGTCTCTTGACCCGTGTACTCCGTGTCCGGCTTGTTGATCAGATGCATCAGGAAAAACCTGCTCGGGAGAAGAATGATGATAATGTTCGCGTTGGAAAACTGTACAACGTTACGCTCCGTTCCACGAAAGAAAGAAATAATAATCGGGAACTCACGGGACTTCGGCTTGCTTCTGTATCTGCGTCTTTATCAACAACGTCGTTAGACGATGTCGCCCAAAGCCAAACTATAAAGGATGTGTGCGGAAAAGTTCGGAGCACTGATTATTCTCTCGTGAAATCGGGAGTAACCCGAGATATACCTACTTACTACGTGGGAGGGGCGAAATAAACGTGTAGCGACGACCGAGGGAAGTAAGGCCGGTTAAAATCGAGTTAAAAAGTCAAGTTAAAAAAAAAAAAGGTCTTTGTCGTTCATCGTTTTTCTGGTGTACCGAGTTTGTGTTTTTCCGATTTTTGTTCCGAAAATCGTTCCGATCGTATCAAGAAAAACGTCACACACGTCGTATTACACAATATTTTGTAGCACTTCTTAAATCTCATCGTTTTAAGAGTACGAATAGAACTCTAGTCATGCCAGTACGCGTTTTATTTTTAAAAACATCGTTTTGTGTTTTTGTGATCGTGATTTTTTCGGTAGAACAACCGACACTGACAGTAGTTGAATATTATATAGGCAACAGAATTTTGTCTAAACACTTTTTTTCCTAGACGATTTTGCAAATAAATAAGTTTTCATGGCCGTCATAATTTCAACTATTTTTTATTTCTTTAAAAGATAAGAATTTTCAAAAATTCCAGTGCGCGGCCAAGACCCTCGTTTACTTTTTACTAAAGTACTTAATTATTAGTTGATTTTTTTTTCAATAATGACGAGTCGACTTTAGGTTAATCTGTAGTAATTAAGAATTTGTTTTTAAAACTCTTTGAAAAAAAAAAATACATTAATGAGAAGAAAATTTCAAAAGAAAATACGAAAACGATTTTTTCAAGTGGAAAAAATTTCATACTATACAAGACCGCGAGTATTAATATTTGAACTATATATTTTTAAGTTAAGTTGATTTTTTTTTTGTTATACAAAACTTTTGATTTAACACGTTTAAAAATGAAAACAATTTACTTTTAGCTTAACTTAACTCCGATTGTTTTCTAAATTAACTTAACTACGAGTTAGGAAGAAAAGTTGTCAACTTGCCCAGGTCTAGCCCTGCAACCTAAATTAGAAATTAAATTAGGTAAACCGTTCGTGGATTCTTCGCGACTTAGGTTAAGAGTTTGGGAGGGGAGGGTTAAAAAATACCGGAAAGTAGAATGATTTATGAAACTTTTTTTGAAAGAGGCGCATTGATAGAGGCCGCCATTTAACTGCGCAAAATTTACGATTTTTTTTTTTTTTATCGGCCTACATCAAAATAATAATATTGTCGATAAGTTCGGAGAAATCTAATATCCCCCGGGAAAATTGTAGTAAAAAAAAAAAAAAAAATAAACCCAAAACGTACATTTTACGTCTCTAGTCAGGACAAAGTTAGAGCTATATAATAATACCTCGTATACAATGTATTGTACACTCACATGTAATTGGCCAAGTTGTGTTCCTGTTGCACGTGCGTGTCGAAACCGTGCGGGACTTTATCGAAATAATCTTTTCCGATGCCGCAAATGAAACAGTTGGATTCCATGTCCTCTTTGACGCTTTCCAGCTGGTCGCGCAATTCCCCGAACGCGTCGATGATCAAACCTGAAGGCAGTAGGTATAATATTAGCCGCATAATAAGTTTTAACGATAAAACTGATTGCATATTTACTACGATAAATGCCGGTGGCGATTGGGAGCCCCAAAAAAATATTTTATCACTTCAAAGTAATAGCCTTCATTTATATATATATATAAAAAAAAAAATACCTACTTAGTTCTCTCAAAAATGTAATCAAATCTCCGGCTATGCTACAAACGACGATCTGTTGACCTAACCGTATATACCGTCTTCTTCTTCTTTGTCTTTTCCCCAACTATTCGAGGTCGGCCACCCTTTACGGCCGAATCATTCACACACGTTAACAACCTTCTTTTCAACCGTTTCCATCCATCTCATCTTTGATCTATACCTCTTTTTCCTTCAACGTTCATTTTCATAACCGCTCTGTATTACTGCTTGATCAGTTTCGTTTACTCCTCGTCGCGTGTCCAAACCATCTCAGTTTATTCTTCCCTCAACTTATTATATCTAATAATACTGTATTCCTCCTCGTCTTCATCCATTCTCATTTAATCGCCAGACGTTAAAATAATAAGTATTAATTAAGCTTGCGATCGTACGGTAAAGTCGAATCGCATATAAATTACAATTGGAATTTTTCGTCGACGATCATTGGCATGTAAATATAATAATATCGAATTTTGACGTACAACGTACACGGCCCCCACTAAACGCGATTTGCGATTGATCGCTGGAAAACAAACTATTTGGTTTTTGAAGCAATTTTGGAGCGTTTTAAGCGACATACGTTCGAATACACGGAAATCGCGAATTCGCAAATCGCGTTCAACGTTGCGGAAAAAAAAAAAAAAAATTCTAAACTTTTTATTTCTCGAACAAGTCAGGTACATTTCAATTTTTCGCTGTTTAGACGATTTGGCATTAACAAAAAAAAAAAAAAAAACAAAACAATACCTTGGATTATGGCCAAAAGGATGACGATGACGAAGAAAAAGAACGTTATGTCGAACAGTATCCGGTAAACCTCGTAATCGTCCCCGTCCGGTTCACCGATTTCGTCTCCGATACCACCGCCGGCTCGCACGCCCTTGTACAAATGGAATACGAAACACTGCACAAGAAAAACAATGTTAAACTATTTTAATATAAAATATTATATTCTAATATAGCGAGATGTGAACCTAGTTTATGATAATAACTGTCGTATTATTTTGAACGAACGCGCGTTATAGGTAAAAGTTATTTTGCAAACGAATTAATTGATATTGCGAGATATATTATGTCCAGCGGATTTAGTGATGAAAATTATTATTACAGACACAGTCGTTCGCGGTATAGATGATTGGAAATAGAATTGAAAAATTATAAAATTAAAAATAGCGATTATGAGATTATGAGAGCTCAAATAAAATAAAAAATAAAGAGATTAGTCACAAGGTTTGGTTTAGTTTATTAATTTAAATAACGTGTGAAAATTGCAAACCATTTGGACAAATTGCGTGATTTCATCGTTATTATAATAAAAATAACACCGTTTTTCAATACATTTATGTACTCGTTCGGAATTTATTGGGCGGATTTTTTTTTGAAAGTTTTTCATTCACATAGCAAATTTTGTTTTACACATCATATCGAAGTTATCGTGATTATATAGAAAATAAAAAAAACACGCACATCGTGTGAAAACCAATACATTCTTTGTTACACTCAGAATCGAAAAAAATGTATCATACCGTCAACATGTCGTGACATTTTTTGTCCACTTCATCGTCTTCTTCTTGAACGTAGAACTTCCTGAAGAAATTGAACGCGATCACCGTGTAAATGTACACGATAATTGTCAATAGCATGACGGTCAAAACTAGCTGAAATCGACCAAGTAAGCAAATTCGTCATCGGTTCGGAAGAAAATCATTGCTTTTGAGTGAGCAATTACAGACTAGGTTAATTAGATATTCGCATTAAAAAAGAAGACAATTTTAGGCGATGTTCTAAGTAAAAATCTTCAAGAAAAACAGGATAAGATTATTGTTGATCTAGTTCAATTAATTATATAATGATTATAAAAGTATTTTAAATTTTTTTTCCACGCATGTAGTTTAAAATCATCAAAATCAAAGCTCAGTGTTTACTTGTTTTCCGTTGTGGGTGACGGACTGTAAGATCGTTCTGAGGGTTTTGAAACCGACCGCCACGTCAAGCAGATGAGCCGCAAAGAAGAAATTGTTGAAGTTGCCCATTACCGAGAATGTGAAATACCACAGACTGTATAGGAATGCCTGTTGACAAAACGTCAAAAATAAAATGATCGTTTGATAAATTAAAAAAAGTTTGAATAAACATTGTGTTATTAATATTTGTTGTTTTATTTGTAGTGCGGATTTGGGACGTATCAATTTATATTGGCGATTTTCGATATAATTCTGAGGAATCGATTCGCAAACAGACGTACTGCCATTATTGTAGGTAATTTGAATAAAATTTGAAGTTTACGCGTATAAAAACACTAATTATAGCGAAGAGTAACATCAAATCCTGTGAATTACGACTGTTATTTTATTTTCTCTCTACATTTAAACACGTTAACAACGAATGTACCTATATATTAAATAGAAAACTTTCCATTTTGCTACTTTTAGAATTTTCAACTATGTACCTACATACCCGTGTTATTATTTATTTACTTATATGTTCACTCGAGAACGATGCATAGACCTTTTTTTTTTTGATACGATAAATGAACATCGGAAAAACTTAGAATGCACAGAATTAGCGTTAAAAAAAAAAAAAAAATCCTCAAAATAAGGTCTCGATTTCTAAATTGTAAATAACAATTACAAACTATACAATTGCATTTATTTTGTTGTTACGACATACGTTATCCGTGATCGTGACACCGGCCTTCCACACTTGGTATCTCCAGTCAATGTTGAGAATGCTAAAACATAAAATAGGATATAAACGATATAAAAGTTTCCAATTTATAAATAACAATAAATAAAATAGAAACTTTGTATGTTTTTTTGTGTAGGTACGATGGACTCATAAACCGTTTGATCGATTTTCGTAAAATATTCCGAAGCATATTTGCAGTCAAAGCTACAAGGGATGGTTTATGGCCAAAAACATTTTACTCTTAAGAACCGGAACCGCTGAGTCTACGAGTCGTAATGGTGAGAGTTTGGTCAGTAGTTGAGTTTTGCAACGTAGAGACCCATAGGATTTGCCGAATTTCAACTCTAAAGGGCATTAAGTGGGGTAAAACAACTGATGGCAAAATCTACTATGGATACAGCAAACAAAATCCGTGAAACACGAAGTCCGAACGGCTATAGTTTGTGTGTGCTAATAGTGTTGATTTTATACTTAAAAATATAATTTTTGCCATAAATTAGCCAATAAACACATTGATATCCCGCGAAAAATGCACACGTTAAAATACTATAGTCCCAGACATTTTCAAAACGATTCGATTTATATTGACTGAGATGTGGTACTTTGAATTTCCGCTATTTTATGTAATTTTTTTTTTTATCAATAATCTAGTATAACTTATATCCAATTGTAATATTAGTGATTGGAGGCAAATGTTAATTTGAATTTGGAAAGCCGCAAAGCCTTAGATGCCAACGACTCTGAGTGGATCTGAATTTTTTTTTTTATATAAAATTCTATAATATAGACGAATCCATCGGAATTATTCATAATATATTCGATTAAATTCAAATAGATTTATTTGTATACCTATAATCTGTATGCATATTTTTTTGTAAAAAATTAAACGTTACATGGAGAATTCGGTTTTTAACAACTTTTGAACGATTATGGACCAAATCATTTGAATAACGCATCTTTCTTGTCAACGATTTGTTACACTTAGAATCTATAAAATTGACTATGCAAGAAAACAATTCCCACTTTACTTGGTAATTTTTTTTAACTGTTAGGTGTCGTATCCGTTTATATTATATTTACAGTTAGCTCAATAATTCTACACTTAAAAAAAATTAAAAAGACGTACAAAAAGGTACATACAAATTTATTAATCCGGTCTTTTCTTCGTTTTCTTGAGTGCTGAACGATGTTTTTTCCATTCCTAGCAAATTACTTATGGAATCGAAATCGTACGTTTCGCTGTACTTTTGACGGACTTTCTTTTTCGTGAACTTATCCCAATAGTTGACCGGAAAAGATCTGTAAAACAACATTTTTTTTCTTTTAGTGTTTCCAAAACAACGCCGCCCATGACACGGAATGAACGATAGTAATTATTATAAGATAACGTATTGTTTCAATAAATCACACGTCATCTCGGGGTTATTAAAAACAATTGGGAAAAATCCTTATAAAATTTACAAACGTGAAATTATTTTATGTCGTATAAAAGATAAAACTGATCGACTTGCTGACTAACATATCAGCTCACTCATTCCAAACCACAGAGTCTCTCTAGAAACTCTAAATTTTTGCTAGAGGTTTTCTTACTATGCGCAATGTAAATGAGCGCTAAGTGAGGAAATCCCAAAACGCGATTCCCGAAAGAGTAAAAAATACAAAAAATGCTATTTCAGGCGGATTTTCTCGAATTACGGCGTAAACGCTAAACCCCTAAAACATCATCAATGCTTTTCGCTTCTACTCAGAAATGAGGTTCGTATTTTCATCAACCTGAACCCTGGAACCGAAACGGGAACGGTTCCTTTGCTTACAACGCTTTCAACGCGCGATCATCAAAGCTGCGACCCCCCCCCCCAGTGAAGCTGTGCAGATCTCTACCAAAGCGTAGTCACCACTCCGAGCAATTTTCCCGCCCGACCTACGATTTACTCCATTTCTTTTTTCCTCTCTAAACGAACGTACTCCCGCTCTTTCTTTCCTTCCTTTTCTACTTCTTGTCATTCTGTTGGGCGACAAAAACGTGTGTCCGGAAAAATCTCAAGTCCAGCCTCCGTCCGTGGGGAGAACGAATAAGACCCCGCCGACTTCATCAACAACGGCGCCTATGTACAAATCAAATAACAACGAACATTCAAAATTCTCCCGGATCGAAAACACACGCACTTGGCGGAAATGACCAGCTTGTCCCAGTGCGACTTGATGTCGTCGTCCTCGGGCTGCTCGACGATGTACAGACCGTCGAATTCCAGCTGTCTCGCGATCTCCTTCTCCCGTTTGAATATGGCCAGCGGCACCTTCAGGTGGTAGTACGCGATGAGCATGGCCAGCGACACGAGCGAGTGGAGCATGGCGGCCAACCGCATCACGTGTTCCATGTAGAAGAAGTCCTGGTTGACGTGCACCAGTTCCAGAGCGACGTCGTCGCCGTCCCCGTCGTTCCCGCTGTCTCCGGCCGCGTCGGCGCCACTGGAGTCCAGGTCCAGATCGCCGTTGCTGATGCCGCCCAAGGCAAAGCCGCCGTTCGCCGTCGACGACGCCACGTCCTCGGTCAACGAGGACACCTGCAGCCGAAACGAAAACGAGTTTCTAACAAACAAATCCCACGCCTCCTGCAGATCAACCCTTCCGCGTGGGTCACGGGGGTTTTTTTTATGGGCTCCTCTTATTGAATTTTCGGACGAAAAAAATTAAAAGTTTTTGTCGAAAATCTAAGAATACATTAACCAGATTACATTTCAACAATGTATTACGCACGGCTATACAGGTGTATGAATGAATAATAATAGTTATATATATATATATATATTGTGTACATTTCTCTACGAGTGCGAGCGTTTAGACGGAAACGGGAACGCTCAAACGGACGAGTAACAAGAGAAGACAGAATAAGGAACGGGATTCGTATAAGAGGTAGTGTACTGGTGCTGCACGTCTGCAACAGTGGATAAAGCGAGAGAAAACAGACTGAGATGGTTCGGACATTCGTGACGGGGAGAAAAGAAGCAGTAATAGAGCGGTCGTGAAAATGAACGCTGAAGGAAAAAGAGCAAGACCAGGGTAGAAATGGACGGAAACAATTGAAAGAGATTTATGATGGTCGTTGATGTGTGAGTAGGGGTTGCGAATCCCTCTGTATTCAAAAGGTTTAGGTTTTACATAGTGTAAACGGACTTGTAAAATATTGGTTCTGATGAACACGTGAAGACTGTAGGGTACCTTGTAAAACAGCAGCATGAAATTGATGCAGAACGCCAACACCAGCGCGACGTATTTTAGATTGTAAAAGTTTCTGGCCAAGAAGCTCAACGCGCGATGCGTGTACGCGTTGATGTCGATCTAAAACACACGAAATATAAAAACGATAACAAAAAAAAAGTTTCGAATAATTAACGGCGGGAGATTCAAATTAGCTGTCGAGTGCTTATAATTTTCACGTTAGAAAAACTGCAACAATCGTAACGATACGCGCAGAAACCATACAATAACCGATCTAAGTAAAAAAAAAAAAAAAATACAATAATATCCACACGGATCCCAAACCTTATAGGCCAATTGTACAACTAAAATTGATAAACCATAGCGATATTAATAACTATACACCTACAATAATATTATAAAGAATTCGTTAGTTTTTAGGGGGCAATCTCTATAATATACGTGTATGGTTCTATATAGATAGAACCATACACGTATATTATTTTATAAAATATAGGTTGGAGTGAGATGATTCGTGTAAAAATCGCCGCCGGCAGAATTTTCAGCTAACTTGGTGCAAACGCAACTTAATTATAGGGGTGTTGTAAAGGTGCGATAATATTATGTAAACGGAATGACGAAATCGGTGTATCGTCCCCGGAGTCGAGAACAGTAAATGGGTAAAACGAATGTTTGTCGCGTTCGGAGTTAACTCAGAGAATAGACAAAACGTACAATCAATCGATTTAACCCGGATCCGCAAAAGAGTCTTAGGGTCAATCGAATGACGTAAATAGTATTGTCTATAACTAGATTTTTTTTTAGACTCAATATCAATACTGTATAATAACTGTATTATGTAGCGAAACAGATTGTGATGACGCTTGAAAAATATTACATTTGATAATATATAATACATATATTACCTACCCACATTAATTAATTATGTTCTCGGTTTTATAGTGTTCCTGAGTTTGCTGAATAATTTGCAACTGTATTATGGTCAATATCGATGTATTAGAAATGTTTTGGTGTTTTAATAAAAAAATATTTCGACTTTTAAAAAGTCGTATACAATATTATTATCCTAATCGACGACATCATAGACAAAGATATTATGGTACACGTTTTAATTTTCAAGCGCCGGATGCAAACGGGGTATCTGCCATTAGTATAATTTATTTTAATTTGTATAATATCGTACCGATGAAAGTGCACTGGAATTGCCGAGAGAGTTCTTTTGTTTAATCTCCGCTTCTACTGCCGCCATGACGGCCTGCTGTTGAGCTAAAACTTCCGGACCCGCGATCGAATCTTTCCGGGCAGATTCGCCACTGAAATTTAACGTAATATGGGTATTATTACAAATTGTTTAATTTATATTTTGAGTTTTAAAAACTGCAGGTAGTCGACTCAAAATTATATTTATTTTTAACAAATGGTGAGTAACAAATAACCGCAATTTCCTGAATAATTCTAATTAGATATTAAAAATTAAGACATAAAAATACTATATTCACGCAAAAAAAAACTTACATCGTATTGTATGAACACAGAGAGTAATTTAAGTGTTTATGTTTGTTTGAACGATTAAAACTATAAAGTTATGCGATAAGTTAATAGTTTTAATTATTGATTGATATGCGAGATTACCGAAATACGTGTACAAAGTAATGTTATTACACTTATTTTAACAAACGTTAATTATTATTTCAATTGATTTTATTGCAATATTAAAATTTTCCTCGCTCTTATAGTAGTATAATATGAAAGGGAAACATATTTCTATATTTCTAATAATTTTAATTTTGTTTTGAATGATTTTTGCCAAAACTTTTTGTTTACAGACAACGCGAGATGCCGGTATACAAAGTTGTAAAAAATTATTAAGTTTGAATGTTTGAAAAGTCTTAAAGCTCATAACGATAAAAATCGAGATAAAATGAAAAAACCCAATTAAAAACCTTTCAGTAACCGTTCTGTACGTGCTCCGTATGATTCGTAGAGTTTAATAATTATATAAGTATACGAATAATGAAATATTTATTATTTCTTGTTATTTGTTTATTATGAACTCACACTAATAAATCAACAAAAGACGCTTGTGGTTCCACGCTATCCTCCTGTTTGGCGCTTTCTTCTTTGTCGATGTTTTCCACCGATGTTTCGTCTTTTTCGGCGACACCAGTCGATTTTACATTCTTCGCGTCTGCAGGAGAGCCAGAATTTTTCCTGCCGGCAATACATAAGTAACGTTAGAAGGACAACCGAAATCCTTTGTCTTCGATTTTTTTTTTTATTTTATTTTATGGCCTGCAGCGTAAACTAGCAAAACTGCGTTTTTAAATTTTAGCTTTGATTGATGACCAAAAAAGATAGCTTTAACACTTGTCACCGAACGCATTAAGAGCGGAGAACACTTCCGAACGTTTTCGAAATTTTCGTTACGAAGTTTCGTTATGTAATATATCGTTCACAAACCGTTAAAGTTTGTAACGAGGTTTAAAAAAAAGTTACTATTGATTATACATAACTTTGCGATTTGTAAAGGGGAATGAAATCAAATTATAAACGTTTTTCCGATATTTTAACCGCGTGAATTACAAAAACTAAGAATACGACACGAAAGTGTTCTTGCGTTCATCGCACGAACATATTATTTTAGTGGAAAGTTCTTCTGTCGTAACCCGCGGCGACACGCGTTTCTGTTGTATTTGATTGCGAAATTATACGTTTATACGTTCACGCAGAAAAATCGGACCGCACATCTTTAAAAAATGCTTTTGCGTCGTTTTTGTTTTTATCATGCACCTACACAAAACGATCGCGAAGATGTAACATAGAAAGCCGAAGAAAAGAACGTATTGCAATGTTTTTAAATTCATTGTGTATTTTACGCGCTTAGAAAAAATATAACGTTTTCAGCAAATCAGAAGTGTTGATTATACGTACGTGCTGTCGGTCAGGGCCAGCTGCTGAGGTTCGTCCGTTCCCGAGGACGGCAGCGCGGGCAGCATCCTAAACGAACCGATCTTTTCTTCCACTATTTCGACGGCCGCCTCTTCCGACTGCGTGCCGCTCATCAGCTGCATAAGAACACGGGAAGCGTATCTGGGAAAAGTAACGCGATTTTATTTCGAGGCGTATTCGAGGGACGGGCAAAGAGGGCGGTACATTTTTTGGAATGCCAGTTTAATAAAGGTGACTGACTGCTGAGGGTGGTGGTGATTCGATAGATGTTTTTCAAGTATCAAATTATAGTGCATATAAGTAGGTGATAACAGATTAATCACGGTCAAAATAAAATTCGAGTGGCGCCAAAAACGGAAACGGTTATGTCTCCGATTGAGGGTGACAATTTTTCAGAACCTGACCGAAAACTCGATAAACTCATCCGCATTGGTCCCGACGTTCGCAGGCCGTATAGCGATGCAAAGTCATCGTGCCCCGAAAACAGCGAGCGTGAGCGATAAAAGACATTTGCTTAACACCGTGGGGTTTTTTTTTGGAAACCGTGAAAATTTGATATTATAATGATATTGTATGAAAATAAAAACAGGTGGCCGCGACGTGCGTGACAAAACTCGACTCAAACACAACCGTATTTTTCCGATTCTTTTTTTTTTTATCGTTACATTTTAGTGCGAATTTAGGTTAAATTTATTATACGTCTACCCATTTGTAAGTCAAATTTTAAAATTGCTTATAATGTCTACCAAAGCAAGCGTGTTTAAGACAATAATTTTCGAATTACGTTTTTAACAAAACATAGTTTATACGATATTATAATTTTCAACCCATGAATATGCGTTCTGGACAAAAAAAAAAAAAATACTTGCCAAATTTCACGAAACATTGATTCGGGTGGTTTAATGGATCGGATTTAAAACACAATCATATACCTAGTAAAATATAGGTATTTTATACATTTCTGTAAATACTTTGTTAGATTACACAATGTACCCATCAGAGCGTAACGATAACCCTACTTTATATTTGTAACCTTTTTTTTCAATGGAGATATGGACACATATGGTATTATTGAAATATTATTTTTAATTTTTCAATGTTCCGAGAAAAACCAACTGAGACCAGATCACTGAGTGAAAACCGCGCGGCAAATAACATAGGTACTGATTATTTTGTTGTTACAAAATAAAAACCTGCGAATAATTGCAATGTGAAAACAACGTTACCGGATATAAGTACCTATAATCACAAAATACGATAGTTAATAATATAACAATTAATATATTGTGTAAGTATTATAATTTGAATTCAAAGCGTTCAAGATTCAAATTTCAACGTTTAAACCTTTACAAACCTTAGCACGTAAAATCCGCTGTATCCGGTGTAGAACATCAAATAAAACCACAATTTGAAAAACGATTTAATCAATTCGACGGTGGTCATGTGATGAATCTCGTTGATTTTGTTTTTTATGTTGGTCGGCGACAAAACGAAGAACAACAGTTGAAATCCGTATTTTATCGCCTGGATTCCCCTCTGAACCGGATCTTTTGCTGTCCTGTGCGAATCAAAGTTGTTAAATCACAATACGTTAAACATTCATACATTTCATTTGAAAAATCGTGACCGTATATTATTATTATATTACGGTTAACACGCGACTCAAATAACACAAACGAGAGAAACGTTGATTAATATTGTATTACCTACTGTTTTTAATTAAATAGTCGAACTAAAAATTTTCGAACCATCGCGCTTAAAACGTTTCCGTAACTGTCAATGAACATTAGATAGTAACATTTGAGAATTTAATAAATAGAACAGTATAAAATTGAAATCGGCTACAACATTTGTGGTGATTAATTTGGAGGGGGTTATTTAATTCGATTGCAGTATTTTTTTTTTTTTTCACGGCAAATCGAACAATAAAACTGAAAATGATCCGGCAATATCATTTTTTCCTTCTTAAATGGTTTTGATTGAGTATTAGACTATAGACAGTCGATACTAGGCTCACGATGACTCTAAAAAATATTTAAAACAATTTTCGTTTATTTTTTGGCCAGTCGATACAATTTAAAAAGCGAAATCTCGCATTTTAAGTTCTTTCACACTATATATAGTGTTTAAGTTTTGTAGTTAGAAATCAGTAACTTTAAGTGTAGGTACACGTTCATCTGTACGTCACATTTCTCGTCTTGTTTCATTTGCGAAGGAACCATGATGACCTGTACTGCTATAGAAATAACGCGCCTACTTGAAAAACAGTTTTGAAAAGAAAATCAACACTACTCACTTGTCTTCCTCGTCGTCCGCGAGATACGTGTAAGAGGTTTTTCTCGATTTTCCGCCGCCTATCCCGGAACCGTCGTCGACCGCCATGAGACCGCTGGCGTGTTGCATTTCGAATATGGCGTCCTCGCAAAAGTTGACGAACGCTTCCAGTTTCTCTTTGTCGCCGCCTTCGGTGACGATCGAATAGAAAAAAGCTCGTTTGGATTCCTTGAATAACAATAATCGTCACCGCAGGCGTGAATAAAATGAAAAATTTTTCAGAGGGTTTGTGTCACGTTATATTATTGGGTACAGGCATGTTGGGCCAAACAACCGTAATATAGTTTATGAACAATTTTATAAACAGCTTTTATAACAGCTTATGAAAAAACCATCAAGTCGACACTTTTGGAAAGTTCTATAGATATTTCACAAGGTTGGTCAACTTGACAACTTTTTTTGATTCGTCAAGTTAAGTAGATATATTAAAAAAACCAAAAATTAAGATAAGTTAATTTTTTCAAATTTTTAAAATTTAACAAACAAAAAAAATCAACTTAACCTAAAATAAAGATATAATATTTCATTAATCCACGAGTTTTTTTTTTACCTAGGATGACAGTTCCTCCGTTTCAAAAAAATGATTTCGTATTTCCTTTTGAAATTTTTATCCTACCTACTAATATACATTTTTTTTTTAAAAGAGTTTTAAAACAAATTTTAAATTATTATAGATTAACTTAAACTTGACACGTTAAATTAAAAAAAAAAAAAACTTAATAAGTCAAATAAGTTAACGAGTCGATTAACTTGATTAAAATTAATTTAACTTTTTAACTTGATCTTAACTTTTAACGAGTTACTGCCCAGCATTGGTATTTCAATTGAATCATATAATATTATGACCGATTATGTTAACGATTTTTACATTTAAGGTGTTTTATCGGTATAGTATTAAGTTTGTGTCATGTTTAAGTTCATGTGCTAAAGGTAAAGAAAAATGCGTGTTTCGTATTCGATAGCAATTTTTTTTGTTTAATTTTTAACAAACTTGAGACTTAAATATTATTTGGAGTGCTTCCAAAACCCGTCTCGGTCCAACCACTATTTGGAAGAAAAGTTATATTGGGTCACGTGTCTCAGGAGAGGAGCTGAATTAAAGTCAGTTTTTAGACTCTGAGCGATAGCAAGGAAAAATATTGATTTTACAAAAATGTGTGTTTTTTTACTTATTTTTTTTTTTTTTTGTCTGTGACATGCATATTGCTCCGATCCTAACGTTTGAAACGTTTTCTGAAAGCCCAACTTATATCCTCGATTAACTTTTTAACGTCATATTCAACGTTTTGAAAACTTTCAATTCCAAAAAGGTTATACTCAAAAAAACAAAAACAAAAAAAAACTTAGAAAAAATGAAAAAAAGTACCTACAACGAATAAATAAATACCTAAACAAGTAAAATTTGACACATAGCAACCGTAAATAAACAAAAAAGCCGTAATCAGTAAAGGTCGCGCGAGTAGTTTGATAAAATCGAGACTACGCTTTGGACGGGTCACTGATTTGAAAGTAGTGATTTAAGCGTGTTATTTAATATCTGAAGGTTCTGAGGGAGCTCGGTAATCTAATACGTTCTGGGAAAAAAATCAAATTTACCAAAAAACCACGTAAAAATAGTATTTGTCTAAGAGCTGTTTTGTTTGGTAAATAATGTTAACCACCAATTGTTTGATGATTCAACACTTTCAATTTCAAACATGAATTAGGTGTTTTTAACTTGTGTTAAAAAATCATAAAGAATAAAAACGCTGATAAGTGCGATAAAGTGAGCTATAATAGTCGGAGTTGAAAAAAAATGAAGTTTTACTTAATTCATTGGGATGGTATTTTTCTTGAAAAAAAAAACAAATTTACCAACAAATTAGTTTTAATGTACCGAATACCGATATAAGGCTCTTTTTGGTTCGAGTTTTATATATATTATATTGTCGGGTAGTTTAATATAATATAATATTTAAAATTTATTTTTATGTTGAAAGCAAAGCAATGACCACCAAAAAAAAAAAAATTTTTAACTCCATTATTTAAAAAAACTGTTTTTTCTTTTCCAAAGGTACCGCAAATTAATGTTTTAGTACTTTTTAAAGACTCTGCGGGAAACGTCCTAGTATACTATTATGTACGTACTCTGATTTGAGGTTTTAGCCATTGTTCGATGTTGGACTCTTTGATTTCGAAGTATACCCGTTCGATGCGTTTACTCCCGCCCAGAATCTCGATCCTTCCAAGGAACTTTTCAAAGTAGTTCAAAACGCTGCTTGCCGTTTCGAGAAATCTCGTAAGTCTAAACAAATAAAAAACACAAAATGACGTGTTCGTTCGAACTACATTCACCCAAAGAGCTAAGCTGTTTTTTAAAATGAACGTTAAGAATGACCTGAAATATACCTTGGTTCGTTCGGCATGTGCTCCGACAGGTTGGTTAGCAACACGGCGAGATTGAAGCCGATTTCTTTGGCAGGCTCGTGAAACTGATCGGTGAAACCGATGTAGTCGATTTTACCATCGTGATTGGATTCACAGCACTGTAGCATGAATTCGATTTCCTCGCTGGAAGAAATAAAAACATTACACAGTTTTTATTGTATTGTGTATGACCGATTTTATTTATTGTGTATGACCGATGTAGGTCGAACTAGGTGACCACACAGGAATATATGGGGGTATGCTGTAACAAATGTTTATCATTTTAACGTGCAATGTTTTATTTAACTTTCAATACAGTTAGCTGATTAATTTTGTTTCTCAAGACTTTGATTTTATATTCTACGATGGTTAAAATGAAATCTAAGTATATATTTATAGTATTTTTTTTTGTAATAAACCAATATTGCGCCAACTCGAGGGGTAAATAGAAACGAATAACTGGTACACGTCGTGTCTGGAATTTCTAAATCGTACATTCAATTAAGTCGTTTTTTAGAAACTTTTTTCTCAAAAATACACTAAATCAACATAATGAATATTTTATTTTTAAACGAATACAAATGCTCACGCGTTTACTTTGTCTATGAGATTATGTTTAAAAACCAATTTTATTTGAATAAAATCGGATTGTCGTTATTTCGTACGTACATTTATAACTTAATACGTAATATTATAACTGTTTTCAAGACTTAGATTAGAAATTTTACAAACTTACGCGGTGTAACTTTTTTGCTGTTCCATTTTTTCTTTAAAGTCTTTTGGATGCACCCAACCGTCGTTGTTTGGATCGATCTCCTGCAAACCATACCGTAAAACGTTTAATGATATTGTTATCTTGAGATTAAATCTAAGTGACAAGTCTAACCATACAAATTTAAAATTGATTAACGACAAATCATACGCATCAAAATTCTATTTAAATTATTGCAACGTCTTGTCGTTTTTTTTTTTTTTTTTTTTTTTTAAATATTGTAAATACTAAAGTTATAAATTGATTATAAAACAACTTGTGATATCAGTAAATCAGCATTTCTGATGCGCAATACGTATGATAGAAATTATTCTTAAACCGTTCAACCTTAAAAAAAAAATTAGGTCACTTTTATTTTCTTCAACAATTATGTTTATAAACTAAAATAAACATATACCTAATATTATTGCAATTAATAATACAGATTATTAGCTACGAACTATACAGATACATTATTATTGTAGAATAATTTCAAAACCGTAGTTACGGCGATCACAATAAAAAGTTATGTTAAAAGAAGTTTTTTTATGACGTATCAACTCAATATTGATTAACTCAATATCATTCAATGAGAATAAAAACATTAATTGTTACTGTTAAACACATTTTCAGTGCAACATGTCCATTGAAACGCGATACAATAATTATATGGTTTTTTTTTTAATGACGTACTGTTAACATTGTTCTATTACCGTAAAGCTCGTCGAACTTGTTAAATCTTTCAGTTTCAGGAACATGTCAAAGTATTTCAAGATCAACTAAAATATACAATTTTGCGCACAATTAGTAGGTATCCAAAAGAATGTTTTTTTTTTTTTTTCCTCCATTACCTCGACATTAGACGCTGATTCGACCAAAGTGTCAACCATTTGTTTACCAATTGTTCCATTAACGACGTTTCCTATGTATAAATAAAAAAAAAAAAAACACAAATTTAGTTTATTACGAAAAACTCGACTAATGGAATAACTCGGAGTAATTATTATTACTATATTTTTTTTTTCAAAACAATAATTAAAATTTAATCATTTATTTTCGTCACACCGATAAACGCCAGTTTATATCGTATAATTTATGTTTTTTTTTTTTCGTCTATCCGCACTCTCGAATAATGTACATGAATTTCCTACGCGAAACGCACCGATTGATTTGATTATGCTACAAGAATAATTATTCTGAAAACTGATTTTCTCTTAATGTAACGTCCGCATGAAAACGATCTTCGAAAAAAATTTTGTCGGTTAAGTTTTCGCCAGACAGTTAAAAATCTGAACTTTTTAAATCCGTGGTCGATTTATAAATTAAAGTGACAAAAAAACCTAATAGCAAGTATCCCAAAAATCGATCGCGATAGGCGGCAGTAAACGATATGTATTAATGTATTGGTTCGTGCGGTCATGTGGTAAGGCGACACCGGACGGCTATTGAAGTTTAAAAAACAAAACAAAAAATAACACATTGACAAAAATTTTCGTTTGTTTTTTGGAAACCGCCGATCACGTACCTTCCAGCATGGACAACATCATCGTGATCATGTCTTTCTGCAGGTTCAACAGCTCTTTCAGCAAGTCGACCTGACTCGAATGTTTCGAAAGTTTGTCCTGCATGTGCGAGAACAAGAACAGGAACCCGCCCACGGCGTCCCACAGTCTGGAGTGGGCCAGCGCCTGTTGGTTCTGCGTGCACGGTCCCTGGATGACCTCGGACAGCGTGTTGAACACTTGGCTGGCAACGCCGATCGCCTTGAAGAAGTTTGCCTTGCCCGCCGGGTCGATCAGCTCTTTGCTCGAATAGTGCCAATAAAAGTCCATAATGGATTCCTATATTATAAGTCTCGGTATGAATAAAAATTGATTGAAAGTATTGGAGATATAGTATACAGATAAAACAGAGTAGACGGTAGTCCGAAGAAAGAGTCCCTTTAAATAATCAAAATATTTGGTCGGAAAATAAAGGTCATAAACAATTAGAACAGTTCAGATACCTATAGGTGCCAGGTTTACACGACGGAACGAAATAAATGGTGAAGTGAAGGCAGGAATGATTCAAGCCGGTAATAAATGTGTTACTTCGGGCTGACAAAGTTATTGCGATCTAAAACACTTTCGACGCGTTTAAGGATTCAAATATATCGGACATTAATGAAACCAGTAGACGTAGTAACTTATCGGTCGGGAATATTATGGGCGTTACGGAAGATGGACGAAAATTCACTGTAGTTGTTTTCAAAAGGAAACTACTCGCAGAAAAATATACGGCCCGTATGTAAAAATGTAAACACTGGAAAATGGAGAATCCGGAAAAATAGAAAACTGATAGAGTTATATCAAAATCCGAGTATTGTGAAAGGCATTGTACGAAGAGACGACTAAAAGAGGACGTGGAAAAAGTAAAACTTGCAGGAGAGGATTGGAAGTGTAAATATATCGTTAGAAAAGGAAAATTGGAGGCAAATTTGTTTGACGGTACGTGGTCTTAAAGGCCGAAAACCCACAAAGAAGTTAAATAAAAATGTATTTATTAAACGATGTGACATTCAATTACGATAAAAAAAAAAAAAAATAAAACGAACTTATTGAACAAGTTTAGCGATTAGCGACCGTGTGTTTTGGCGTAGGTCACACAGCTTCGGGTGAGCGATTGGTTCGGAGAACGTGATTGAACGTTTTGTTTATTGTTTTTTTGCTCAAAAACACCTGATCACAACTGATTGAAATTTTTTTCGCGTTTGAACACGTTTAAAATAATAGTTGAACTTGACTCGATCCAATTGTGTAGTGTGAAAATTTAAAAAAAATTTTACGGCGTTACTGTCGCAAAATAAAAAGTAAAATGTCTTGATTGTAACGATGTACAAACAAGAGAATCCGAGCCGGTACAAAAAGTCGTCAAAATTTTACGGATTTTTAATTTTTGCATCGTCGAACAATTATTTTTAACTTTTTTTTTTCAAGAATCGTCTTGAAACGATTATTTTTGTTCAATAATAAATGTCTACTAATATAAGTAAGTTCCCCAGTATTACAACTAAACGCGTGCGAGACTTTTAGTCTTCAAATTTGTATACCTGAAGCCTTAGCAAATAATCCACAGTACAAATAACGACGTTGACCGTCGTGGTGTTTCCCGCTTGCGTTCTCAGATAATTTTGCCATTCTATAAACAAACAATAAGAGCAGCGGATAGTAATATTATGGTTTTATTTTTTACGAAAAATTTAAAATAAATTCGACATCGTTCGTGAAGATCGCACGCAGTTACCGGGCAGGGTCGGGTACACGGAAATGTTAAGACTACAACGGAAAACGTGCTAAATAGAGTTTGATATTATTATATTAGGGTTTTGTTATAGGTAATTATAATATATTGTTCTGTTTTTGATAAAAATATAAACCAAAGCATTATGAAAACTCGTTATATAGATTAAGATGCCGACAGGCGGAGATTCAGTCGAATAGTAACTGTGCGGGAAGTCTTGAGATATAATCACAGAATGCATTTAAACATTGACTTTTTCATATTTTGAGGTGGCCAAATGGTTAGGAATCTAATTTTCTACATGAAAAATACTATTTTAGGACACCCGTGACATCCGGATTTTTACTATTTTTTTTTTTTTTTGAAAAAGAGAAAAATCGCAAGATTGCATACCCAAATTATGTCCCTCGCACGTCAGTTGAATAAATCTAAACAGAGTGCACGTAAATTCGGCGTCGTGCATGTTTTTCTCGCCAGCCGCGCCTTCCGATCCGACTCCCAAACCCTCGGCTTTGGTGTTTCTCTCGAAGGCGTCTAAGTCGAGTACGCTTGAAAATTTATTTTTAAAAAAACAGATTAAAACTCGTTTTACACTGTCGCAACGATGACGCAGGTTTTCGTTCCGCATCTATATACCTACCTGCACGAATTCATCAGCCCGGCGACCGAGGTGAAAAACCCGACGTCTTTTTTTTCTTTCAGATGATTCAACATGCCCTGTTGTGATAATTTATTTTTTACGATAAACATAATATTCACATCGCAATGTTTACTTTTTTGATGTATAATCAAGACAGGCATACGTTCGGGTTCTCACGAACCGCGACAGTCTTTTGTACAGTTTTAACGATATACATATTTTAGGAGTCGCACACGCATGCACAATGTGATACTAATTTTTTTTATAATAATTTATACATCATAATTATTCTCATCGATTACCATTTGAATGTCCAAATTGCCTCCGCGGAGAACCGCGATACCCAACTGGAGGGTTTTCATCACCATTTCGCTGGGTATGCCCTTGCAGGCCGATATGTGCAGTAAGACCATCTCGGCGACCCCGCGGTTGGCCAGTCGAGCTTGGTGGAATAAGAGTTTTTGCTTTTCCATTTCTTGTTCCTGGTTTTTACGAAACAGAGAAAACATATTTTAAACGACGCGGGAACGACAATGATATGAAAAAATATGTTTTACGTGAATAGAAGCACCTCCTTCCTCATCACCGTTGCCGTTTGGATTTTCGTCCTCATCATTAGCATCTTCTTCTTCCTCGCCACAAGATCTATGCGTTACGCGAAAAATTTTCGTGAAAAATAAAAACAATATTATTATTATAATTATTTAACTATGATACCTGCAGTTTTACGAGTGTTCAAGTATCACGGGGATAAAGCGTATCATATAACAATATAATATGAATACATGTAGACAAATTTTTCATTGATTCAAACGAAACGAAAGTCAAATGAAAACTTCATATAAAACACTAAACGCTGCTCCCCCTTTATTCATCGTTTTTGAACACCCTCTACTCACTTGGCTAAAATGTCCGCATAAGACATGTAAAGCGGATCCTCTTGCAAAGCGCCACTTCTCTCGGTCATGGCGCCCCGGCAAAACGTCGTGACCATCTGGTTGAGCGGGTCCGCCTTTCCTTCTTCTTCTTCTTTGTCGCGTTTCTTGAGCTCCGCCTCCTCGAACGATTGCTATTAAAAAAAAAAAAAAAAAAAAAAAAACATAACTAAAATACCGTTCGATTCGGGGACGTAATCAAAATAATTTTTCTAATCTTAAAACTGACTGTGAGATCTTCGATCATGACTTCTTGTCCGATGTTTTCATCCTGCAGCCACAGTTCGTAGAACGAACGTACGAATATGTTTACGGCTCGGTGTCTAAAATCGGAAACGACTCGTCAAAACAACACACGGTGAGAGTGGTCAAAATAAACGGTAAAATATCGAGTTGACTACAATGTTAAAATATAGTTAAATATCAAGTTAGCGCGTGAAATCGGATTGTTATCTTCCGTCAATTGTTATTGTACGCTACTGTGTGTTAAACGTGTTAATTGCTTGTATTAGAGAAAGCTAACGATCAGTGAATAAACTTATGAATACGTCATATTATAAAGTAGATTTATTTTCATGAAAGCGATGTACGTAGATTTTTTTTCTAAGTGAAATTTATACAATACTAAAATATTTATTACAATATTACCCTCAGTGTAACGTCATATTATAATTACAAAGTTTTGATGTACGATTAAGTCGCCTCCTAAGAGTTTGTATCAAGCTGAAGAATTTTTATTACGAAATTTGGAAAACTCGAGTCAAAATAAACGTTTCTTTTTTTTGCTTTTTTTTTTATTGGATTTACGTTTGTATCTTCTTAATAATACATAATTTTTAAAAATTTCTAATCAAACCTACTTTACAAGTGATCGTAACCATAACTACCAAATGATTGTTATACGTCGCATAGAAATGTTTTACGTTTTAAACAATTCGAAAAAATAAAACGATACACCGTAATATACAGTGGCATTTGATTTTAAGCTATAAAATTTAGTCTGTGCAAATAACGGTAACATAATCCTAATATCATATTGTTACCCGAGTACACGTATTTGTTTAAAAAAATGGCATTTTTTCTCTCGCGAGAGGGTTGTGTACCGGAAAGTTAAAAATTTCGTATAGTACAATATCGAAAAATCTACTGTGTAAAGTTAAACAAAAATACCTACATCCGATAACACGTTATCGACCGTAATACGGGTATTTCGTCGGTATTTAAAGAAATTATTTGTACCTACTTTCAAACGGAAAATTAAAAATTAAACGTATAATTTTTGATTGTTTTAATTTTGCGAACCGACCAATAGTAAAAAGTCTCGACCAATAGTAATCGCCGACGACTTCCGGACGGACGACGAGTACAATAATATGACGCACTGTATAAAACGTCGATTCGGTTATCAACGAAGTGTGTAGTGTTACAGGACGTATACCTTTTTACGCAGTAAATCGGAGTCATTCTAAGGCAGGCTATAGCGGCCCTTTTTCTGGCGACCGATAATATCGTTCTCCATCCCAGTCGTTTCGTTTGGTTGTTAGTGTGGGACAACTACAAATTGCACGATAATATCACCAAAAAAAAAAAAAAAAAAAAAAATACAAAATACAAAATACAAAAATAAATCATTATTTTTACACACATCAAAACGCACGCTGTAACGTATCGAACGATCCAACTGTCTGAAAAAACGATCTCGTAAATCAACCGCATCTATTTTCCTTATTACACGATTAATTCAATGTCAAACAGTTTCTTTTTTCGAAATATCGTCGTTCGTTGTAGTTCATCGATATACTTTTAAAACGTTTAATGCCAATTGGAAATTTTCGAAACAGTTTTCAAGATTTTTTTACGTAAGTATAATAAAATATCTAAAAGAAGTTCTAACCCGGTAACTCCAACGCGCCTTGGTGGCGATTGAGATCACCACGCATCAAAGCAGTGTTAAAAAGTTTAAAAGTCTCGTTGTTAGTCTAATTTCAGTGTGCGTTATGAAATCGTTTACTTTTCAAGTACTCGTTGAAATGAAAAAATCCACATAAAACAGATGCTAAGCGTTCGATTTAACGTTTAAAATTTACGAGATCCTCCTTAAATTTCGTTTGACCGTTTAACACATCCTGTACATCGTGCCGCAGCCAGGGTTTACGTGTGGGTCTCGCATCTAATACGGGGAAACCAAAAACTTATAGGAACTTTGAAAAAAAACCCGCTTAAAACCTTTTTTTTTTTTTAAATTTTTTTAATATTCCCGTGTACTTTAACATCCCGTAAAACTCATTTTAAACACCATTGGCCATTCGGTTTAGAGACGTAGAGTAGCGCCCAAATCTGATTGTGTTGAAATTGGATTGAGAAAACGAGCGAATAAAATTTTCATAGGTATTATTCATAGGTATATATCAGATTTCATCTGCGGTACAAAACGCACGATTGATTGATCCCCCGAAGACGGCGGTAACCACGTACAGTTCAATAGACTAATAAAAACAATTTTTTTTTTTTCGAATTTGATGTGTTACATGCGTTACAAGACTCTATAACTCATACTGAACGATCTGTAGATTTCAACCGTTCACTACTAGGATTGCATTTCTACTTTAGCGACATAATCAAAATGACTGCGAAAAAACTTAATTTCTCGATACCTCCGTCCTAGACGTTCGTTTCTTCGTTTTCATCGGGCTCGCGAGTCACTTATGACCAACTTAAGCGTATCTTTTTATTTATTTTTTTAAGTCTGGTTGCGATTCGATCGTGTGTGAATCCTGGCTACGGCAATTCAGACTATTTTTTTTTCTACACATAAGACACATAATATTTTTAACGGACAAAGATGATAGGTAGAGGTACAAAGATAGGTACTATACACGATAGACAGTTCACAAAAACATAACATGGTGATAGGTAGGTATAACGGACGGTCACAGTACGACACTAATTGACGAGAGGGAAATAATAGACGCGACACAATTTGAAAATAACATTTACGTAGACGAACGCGGTCACATTTTGTAGACGTTTATAATATTACACGTTTTAATAGGGTTTAAATCGTAAAAAAAAAAAAAATGTACACACTTCATGTTAGTCGGTACGACGGCTATGTATAAATTCGTCGTCGGAGAACGAAAACGTTTTATTTGTGCCGTTTTTGATACAGTTCAACGAATCGCAAATAAATAAATTTTTTTTTTTTTTTTATTTTGCCGTCGTCGTTCCGCTGTAAATAACGATTTAACGGTTTACTTTTTCTTTTACAATACTACAAACGACAACGACAAACGTTTTCGTCCTCGGGTGGACGAGTTATAATCGTTTGTTCGCAGTGTTATAATGTACGCGAGCACTGTTTTTTAAACAAAACGAAACGTTCCCGCGATCGGTTAGTAGAAAAGCGTTAAAAACACACGAAAAAAAAACAAAAACGAGAATTTCTATTTATAGTACGCCTCTAATAGACCTGGTCAAAGCGTGGAGCGAGAGTTGTCGGAAACAAGCGATTACGGCTCTCTTACGTTGCGTCGATACGACCGATCGATAAGTCGCCTTGCTTTGAAGCTGAGGATGATCGATCTAGCAAAAAAAAAAAACAAGAAAAACAAAAAAAAAAAACATTCTATGTACGTTGCTACTGTTATCGACTAAACGCCGGTGGTGTGCGATCATAAAACATAATTCAAAACTGTATAAAAATGTGTTTTCACACGTTACAAACGAACTGTAATGAAAACTGACGCGTGTTTTTTCGTGTTATTCGTTACGAATGTTCTCGTTTGAACAATTGATTTTGAACTTAAAACAATT
The DNA here is from genome assembly GCA_017140985.1 of Hormaphis cornu. Classification (NCBI taxonomy): domain Eukaryota; kingdom Metazoa; phylum Arthropoda; class Insecta; order Hemiptera; family Hormaphididae; genus Hormaphis; species Hormaphis cornu. The sequence goes on along the minus strand of CM029365.1, from coordinate 13,867,930 downwards.
TTCATTTTTCCGCCCGAATCGGTCAAGTGTTAACGAGTACTAGAAGAAAACAAAATTGCCTGTCACGCGTTCTAGGTTTCATATTTAATTTCGCAATACGCGTTAGTCAACGATTCCAATACGCTTCCGAATGCGGTTGTACGCGCGTACCGGCCGAGCGAGTCGAGTTGATTTTTAACACAGCGGAGCTCTACACTGTCGTTCTAAATCGACTCAATTCATTTTTGTATTTAAAATTAAAACTGTCAATTGTTTTTTAATCGTTTCGATCAAATCAATTCAAACACTACGTACGAACGCAATTACACACCAACATGAAACACCGAATTTTTATTTTTACGTTACCACATTGAGTTAAAGCAGTTTTTCAGCTCAAAGTGTTCGTCAACTTTTTACGCCCAACATCGAATTAATGGTCGATTTAATTAACGTTAGTTAAAAATTAGATTATAGTCAACCGGCCCAGTCATGGTTTAATATGTCAGTTCTGTACATACACATAGGTACCAATCAGAGAGGATTGTATTGGTTGTGTCCCCTCGCAAAGTATTTTTTAGCTCACGTCCGCACACGAACGACCGTCTGTTTTATGAAGAACAAACCGACGACTGTACAGGTGAATTCGAGACGACGAGAATCATTTATTATTTTTCAACGTTTTTGTACAGTTGAAAATTGACTATAATATACCGTTCAGAAACCGTGAGGATTTTACTTATACATTTTTGGAACATCAAAAAGTTTGACGGTCTAAAAATCGTACGAATATTATTGATGTAAAGAGATCAGTTAAATTTCTTATTGTCATCATTTTATTTTGTATTAAAATACACGTTACGTGAACGATGCACGTGTGTGTGTGTGTGTAATTGGAAATAAAGAATTTTGACTTTGTATAAAATTTCACGAAAATATTTTTTGTTGGTTATATTTTAATTTAAAATTTGATGCGCAAAAACGAGTATGAAAACTATTCCGACAACTGTGATACCTATACATAACTTTACATAGTATTACGAAATGTATAGTTTGCGATTCATTTATGGTTAGTAACTGATTGACGGATAATAAAGTAGCTAGTTTGATTTTTCAAATAGTTATCGGCAATAATCGTGCAGGTAGCTTCAAAATTTGTTTTTAACAAAGGCCATAAATTTCCCGCAAAAATAAAAAAAAAATCAGTTCCCTCCTTAGGTCATCATCTAAGGCCACCACTGAATTGTGTATAATATCAGAAACCCGACAAATCAAACACATTTTGTGTTAAATTGTAGCACACAGTTGCGATAAAATCAATAGGTAATATTACTGTTTTCGTTTCATCAAAAACTTTCATCTAATCTATATATAAATCTATTTAAGCGATAAATTAAAACTTTTTTTAATTTCCGTTTACCAAGTTAGACGGGCAAACATCGTTACACATTACAGTTATTAGTATTTACCTAAGCTATAAAACTGTAACGGTACAAATCGCGGATCCTAGAATTTATTAATACTGTTTAAAAAATACGTAACGTGATATTTACAGATCTTTGGCGAACGTCTGAGATTAATAATAATACTGTATGCGTACGTTGGAAAAATACAAAAAACAAATTTAAACTTCAGTACCTAAATAAAAATTTTAAATCTATTTTTTTTTTTTTTTTTGTAAATTTCTTTTTACGATGTGTCGTCAATTAAGTGTATTATTGAACCAAAAATGATATTATTACGATTCGATAGAATAAATTTATTGCGTCAAAAGCTTTAATTCAATTTTGTAAAAAAAATTGCCCTTCAAATTAATTTTGATATATTTCTAAGAAAAATATTCATAAAAAACATAATCAAATATTGACTTTTTGTTAATACCGACTTATACGTTGGTACACCGTTCAAAATTTCGTACTGGATTATTTCATTAATAATTATTTAAGTCAAACTTTTCGTATAGATAATGTATACTTTGCAATCATTCAAACCGAACAAGAAACATGCTAATACTAAACAAAATTTTCCAATTTTGTGAACAGTCGAAAGTAGATCCAGCCCGGAGTGAATTTTTATGAACAAAATCATAAGCTATTTACATTTTCTTGCCGATTCGCGTTACTGTGAAATTAAAAAAAAAAAAAAAAAATAGTTGAATTTTGCTTTTGCCACACTAGATCAAACATGTCGATCACAAACTACTCCGAATAATTGATATGGAAAAAATTTACACTTCTGCTACAAATGGTACACTCGAGTTCCATGTTTATGACAATGCGAATGGTTGTGAAGTCGTATTTTTTTTTTTTAAATTGAAAAATTAGAACAATAAATTAAAATCAATTATTATCAATCTAAGCTCCTTATAAAACTGGATCCACCTCTAAACTACTCTGTGTTTACATGCATAATTTATTATTTACACGTGTTTACTATATCACAATAATACGTTTGTCAAAATAAACATCTCATTTTCATGTTGTAAACCGATACCGTGCGCTCCGGTGAGACGAATCGAAATTTCTTTAATCGAACGAAGCGTATTATAATAACAGTAATAAGCTCGTCAGTTCTCCGCGTTCATAACAGTGAATTTTGACGATCACATTATAACTATTTCCGAACAGAACAACGATACAATTATAATTGATTTTGTTTTAAACTCCCAAAAATCAATAGGAAAACAGAATTGATTTACGAACGAACGCGTATAGTAAACATTTTATTTTTTTTTCTGAAATTTAGTCATGGATTTTCCGTAATATTACGTCAAAGACTCACTGACATAGTGCAAAATTTCAAAAATAAAAAGAAAAAAAAAGTAAAAATATTCGAATAAATTCAACACCGAAAAACTGCAGCAATGCGAAGACGACCGCGGTAAACGATTGTAAGATACCTTCATTTTTTTTTTTTCAATACAAAACCACTAATCTGTATAGCTTTTTGTGAAATCTGTCTTCAGTTTTAAATATTATAAGACTTTAAGTGTTATCAATATTATGGTGTTAGTTACTTATAGTTCCTTATTCAACTTAGTAATCGGTATTCGTGTATATGGATTGTGTTCTCTCACGAAGTTTACGCTAATAGATAAGTACTAAAGTGTGTGTATTTCATTAATTTTTTGTTTTTATAAATAATCAACTATTATGAAAATTACAGAAAACTATCTTATACTAAACGAGTTATTTTTAACGTATTAATAATATGAAATCGAAACCGGAGTTTCAATATTTTTTATGTCTTTTTCGTCCGTTGATTTTTTCAAATTAAACGTTGCGCCACAGCACTGATAAATATTACAAACTGCTAGAAGAGCGGTTGTCTTAAAAATTACTTTTAGTAAAACATAGGTGACCAAAATGAATGAAAAAAAAGCGCTAAGAGTCATTTGAATTAATCCGTTTATCAATTTACGACAGTTTATGGAGCTTTAAGAAAAAATTTTTATAAGAAACACTTTTTGAGAATTCTTGGAAGAAAATAATCAACAAAAAAATTAATTTTTGCTCTGCATCATTACAAAAGTTTAATCATTTTGAATATTATATTTGTTTCACTGTGTTAGGCGCCTAGTTTTTCAAAAATCAAACATCGTATGGATAAATAAATGTCTAAAACAGATTACAAACAGTTATTTAAACAATTAATAAATCGTATTTATTTACCATGTGCAATCCATACAGAACTTTAGCCATAGCGAAAATTCTGTCCGCGACCTCGTCGACCTGTTGCGGTTTGATCATTTCGGTAGTTCCCTTTTTGCTTCCCAATTTTGAATACAAATAGTGTTGCCACGACATTTCGTCGGCCGGATCTAGTTTGTCGGGTAACGTCAATTGAGTTTTGACGAACTGAATCACATCGTAATCTGGCATTTTCTACGATAAACAAATTGTATTTAAAAATAATAATATTGAAATTACAATGTAGAAAGTATAATTGGATGTGGTTATGTAATATTATGTTTAAATTTGAACATAAGAATGGCGATAAATATATTAATTTCATAGTGTCACTAAACTATTTCAATAATCGATGGTTACAATTTTTATTTTTTCTGGAGTTCCAAAGTGGAAAATTTGTAAAAATTTGTCAAAAGATTCGTAACATCGGCCATTTTATTATTTAAAATTTGACGTAGGTACACGTTTTATAGGTACGTCACAATATTGAAAATCGGTTTTCAAAATTTTCAACGATTTTTGTTGATAAAACTTTTTTAAACATTGAAAGTTGGCAAATTTCAGGGTAAAAATAACCATTTTTTTTTTTTTTTAAAGAATAATATTTATATAAAACACGGTTTTTATTTTTATGATACCATGTGTTATTAAGAAAACATTTTTAAAACTGTTTTTTAGGAAAATAAACCTTTATCGTTTCAAGTGCAGACGTAAAAATTGACCGAGTAAATACGATGAAATCACACACAATTGCGCAGTCGATTAACCTATTAATGGTATAATATCTCATCAAATAACAATATAGTCCAAATGGTTTGAAAAAACGAGTTCAAAATTAAAATTTTCCACGGTTTTTAAATAAGTATGTTCTTAAATGTGGTTGCAAATTCCGGAATTTTCCGACTGTTTTAATGCATGTTCCAAAAGAAATGGTTGAAATCCATTACTATAAATGTTTATAATACACTACCTATTGAGTATTGGTGTTTGGGTTAAGCGTAGTTTTCTTGTGTTTTTAAGACTCAAATGATTAAACAGTTGAATCTTTTTAATAAACTGTAATCTTGTAAATGTAAATTCCAATCAATAGATTCTAAAAACAGAAAGTTAATATTTTCCGAGGTCTATATGGAATTGTTTACCCCTAGTTGTTTTAAAAACAAATCAATTAAAATCATCATAAAAACCGATTACTACTATAAACAAATTATTTTATATTGTTCTTGTATGATTCGTAAATACTTTTGCAATTGAAACGACCAAAATATATTTTTGGAGTAAACCGCTCTGCTTAGGACTCGTTAATTTAATATATTATATTTAACGTCAAATTCAAACCGTTCAAATATGCAAAATTAGAAATACAACTGATACACATTTTTTCATAAATGAATTCAAAGTCTCGCGTTACTCTACTTACTTTCAAAAATCTGTCCTTGCAGTGTTGAACCAGTTCCTGTTCTCTTCCAGCAAACAAATTCAAACCGACGGGTAGTAATCGCTTGAGGCAAGCCACCATCAACGACGCTTGTATTTCTTTTTCTTTGTCGCGTTTCTTGTCGCGATTTTTTTTCTTTTTCTGCAACGCAAAATACACAAAATATTATAAAATTATCTACTAATGGAAATTCACGGTAACCTTACAAAAATTTGGACTGTCGGATCAAAAAATATTCACTTTTTACAGCGTCTAATTAAGTCCAGCGAGACGTACGAAGCAAGATAATTTTGATTTTCTGACCTATCAAATTTGTGACTTTTGCGTGTCGGCAAGTTGATTGTCAAGAGCGCCGTACAGATCTTGCCATGTACCATTGTCCTCAATCACGTCAATGTTGCAAAATTAGTTTAACCGTACCGAAAGAGCGTTTGAAACTTTGTAATCGAATCAAAAATAAAAGAACGAGTTTCAATTATTGATCCCATAGCCGAATTAAAACTCTTGAATTCAGTAGAAAAACGTTGACTTTCGGAGTTGTCACCATAATATCGCACACCCAGAAGAATACTGGCACAACTAAAAAATTGTCATTTTTCAGGAGAAGCAAAATAAAGTTTTGTCATTCTTGCCTCGCTAATGTAAAGCTGAAAACCTTGATTGGCTGCCACGCGGGAACTAGACGAGATAGGAGTACGGGAGTTCAACACAGGTCCGCAGAACGTCTTTGCGGTCTAGAATAGTGGCATAACTCAAAAATGACAATTTTTTAGTTGTGCCAGTATTCTTCTGGGTGTGCGATATGTTTTATTAAACACATCTAAAGTAGGCGTATGGGATAAAAATTATAAAATTTTAATTTTGTTCATAAATCGTTGTTTATATTACGTTTGTTATTTAAGCAGTAAAAAAAAAAAAAAAAATTGTAAAAACATTATAAACATTGGCGTGCTTAAAAATCTACAAAAGAGAGGAGATGAAAATATGGGAAAAATAATTCATTGTATACCTGCCGCCTAGTGTCATACGAAATTAGGGCTCGGTAATTAGACAATCGGGGAGACTTAACTATAACCCTCTTAAACCTCAAACAACCTCCAGATTTCCTATTCGACGTTCTACCCATAAGTGTAGCTTTTCGTCATAAAACGTTTCGATTTTTATCCCCGACCTAAATGTTTGACACTTAAGTCGTGCCAATCGCCCCCTTCAGTATACCTACCTAAAAGAGGATCAAGATAACTGCAGGGAGTAAATATTATTTATAAAAAAAAACGAGTACGATTTGTGAAAACATCGTTTTGATCATTGTATTTTTTTGTGGAAAATCATTTACGAATTTAAATTGCAGGCGTTTTTTATTTGTATCGTAGTTTACGTTTTTTTACTTTACCATACTACTATCGGTATTTTTTTTTGTAAAAACAACCACTGCCTATAATAGAAGATAAAACGAATCTACGAGTTTGCTGCGGAAGAAAAAAAAGAAAAAAAAAAGAGAGAACACACAACTTCGAACCGAACTATAATAGATAACTATAATAGGTACCTTTCCTATCGGGCCGCCCATGGACGTCTCCGATATGACCGCGGATCTCCGTGAGGCCGTCGGCATTATGAGTATCATGTTGTCGATCTCGTTCGCCGAGACGAAGTTCTGCTCTTCGCGCAAAAAGTACTGAGATTTCGACCAGATGTTGAATATTTCGGACACGTGATTGTACAGATCTTCCGCGTTCGACACGTTGTTGCGCAGCCAGTGGTTGCGTTGCAGGTCCACGTATTTTATGAGCAGCGGGTAAAACGCGTAGATGTCCCGGACGACAAGCTGCCAGTCTTCCTGGATCTGCGCTTCGATCTGCGTGGGGAAGAGAAAAATGTGCGACCAGTCTTACAGTGTTTCGTCTGGACAACTTTTTGCCGGATAAAACGGTGGCAGTTTTAAGCCCGGAGTGCTGAATTTGATTAGAGACCAGTACCGGACGATAAGGGCCCAATCGTACTCTACTACGACCTATAAATCGAGGGCCCAAAACATGACGCGCGAATCGAGGGCCAAAACGTCAATCGACGGGCGAGGGTGCAGTTTGATTTTACGGCAACCATAATGGTATAAAATATAAACGCAGTGCGGCGCGTATCTCGCTTTGACCACACACACATACTTGTCGCCAGTACAATGTAAGAGGAGCATTCATGGATGAAACAAGTTTTATCCTTTTTTTTTTTTTCCATAAAAAATAATGCTTTTATCAAGATTTAAGCTTGTCACCACGTACTTTTCATGGAACAGTCGAATGAAATCATTTTTTATCCTACGATTGCCCTACGTTTATTCTCGCGACTCAATTTACTGTCTATAAGCGCAGTCCATATAATATATGCTTATAATATATTATATTGGTTTATAATAACACGTCTATGTTAGAAACCCGCGTCAGTCCGTCGCCGCTGAGTAGATGATTATACGTTTTTTTTAGCTTATCTATATATACGAGATAAATGTAAAAAATAGCTATACAAATTATTATCCAAGACGATCATTTCTGTTATCCGGACAAACTATTATTATCCATCTATATTCGCGACGCCGTGACTGATCTTCGACGCGCGTTCGGAAACAAGTAAAGCACCTGCGTAGAAGGTAAAAAAAACAAAATGTAAAAAAACTCAATACGAGAAGGCATTTTCACCTCAACTTTTTTGGCGATCGAATCATTTTTACTTAGAACATTAATTTTTCGAATTAAAAATATTTGAATTTAGTTAAAACGACGACTGTTAATGGCAAATATGTAATTGAATTCACTTACAAACGTTTAATCTACTATTTAAGAAAAAATCGAGTACATCCAAGACATTTGTTTACCTTTAGGCACTGCGCCACTGACGAAGAAGACAATTATTATGAACTATCTCGGTCCAATCATTGACCGTGGTTTCAAAAATACACACATAAAATATAATAACGTTTAAATATTAATTATTATCGGTCGCTGTTCAGCACTACCGGACGACGTACCTGGGACGTGTCGTCGGTAGACGATTTGATGAATCCCCGTAACGATTCCTCTTTGTGGTACAACGTTTCCGTGCGTTTTTTTACGCGCTCGGCGAGTGGCAGGAACGGATCTTTTAGCAGTTCCTCCGACGAGTTTATGATGATTTGCTGTGTGTACGCTGAAAAAGGTTTTTGAAAAAAAAAAAATAATTAATAAATAAAACGTACGAATATTATACGGGCTTTTCTCAAAATATGACGTGGTAAACGAACACGAAACGTCGCGTTTGTAAACTAAAAGCAATCGATTAGGTTAGGTTAATAACTGTCGTTAGTAACTTGGCCACTTGGCACAAAACGAATGTTATTTTAAAAATATTTCAAAATGCGGTTAACTTTGGAACATTGGTGTATTAGACCTCAAAGCATATTCTATCAAATTATTTTGCTTATTTGTTGAGCTTTATGCGATCGAAAATAGAAAAAGCCGAAATTTCTAAAAGCGTTTCAAAGTAACATAAACAATGTTGCACCACGCCATTATAATAAAACATAAATGTTTTATAAACCCAATTTTACTATTTTTTTAATAGCTACTATTCACACCCGGTATTCCATAAAATACACAACGAACGGAACGGATCGCTAACCTGCTATTTGAGTCATCCATTGCGCATTGTCGTTTCCTATATTTTTTTTTATCAACTTTAAGACGTTTTTCAATAGACCGTTCATATGCTCGCTAGTCACCATCGTCACGTGATTTCTGAAAATAATATCAAACTTAAAAATCGTTAATCGACCGACTCGAGTATTTTTGTCGACAAAAACATTGTCGTTTTACACGTGGAACGAAATAAACTGACACGTAGTTAAAAGACAGTTTCACCATGTAAAAAGTAACATATATAAGGTATATTACGCTATACGTACGTATATTACGTTCGAATCGTTAATTGTGTTTGTTAATACGTCAAATAAATTTAGTTCGCGACAAATATCATCGCATATACACGTAACAAAGGGATTTGGTCAGTCTTAAGGCTCTTTTTAAGAAAATACCCGCGATACCAGGGGAGGCGCCGTCCAAAAAATTTTGATTTCTGTTCTTTTTGAATCGCGCCTATCCCGGACGGTCCTAACTCCTGTGAGCACACCAAATAACCACCTCGCGAAGAGAGGAAGAAGAAAAAGTGATCGAATGACGTTCCCGCGATAATATTTACCCGGTCGTCAGGGCCACGTTGTCCGGGCCTTGAGCCCACCAATACGGCAAGTACGAACAGAGCATCGGTAAGACCACGTCGATTATGTGCGGCGCGTCGGCGTACGTTTTTTCGGACTCGACAAACTGATCGACCTCGTTCAAAACGGCTTCCAGAGTGGGCATGGAACCTTCCATCCTGGACATAATGTCTGTACAAAAGAAGATTCGAATTTAAATTAGTTTCCTCGTAGAATTAGGCACTTTTTTTTTTTTTTTTTTTTTAAAGCACCTTGCGCTTCCAACGAATGGTCGGCGATCCGGTTCAGCAGCGAATACTGGTTGTGTTTGTTCAAATGCGGTTCGAGAAACGCCACGGGGAACGTCGAGCTGAACGCGCCCAAACAGCTGCCGAACGCCGGGCGGTGTCTCTCCAGCTGGACTTTCAGGTATTTCCTTCGCAGGAATAAATAAATGAAAAAAAAAACCGGGATAATTCCAGGCCAAGTGGGTGGTTTGACGGAGAAGAGCGACTACGCTTTGGGTAGGTCACTGAAAGTTTGGAATCGTGGCTCGAACGTACAGGTAACAATTATTTGATATCCGAGAGCAATTTTTTTTAAACCTTCGAAAAAACGAATCGCCGAACGAGCTCAGTTATCTAGTATGCGTTCTGGTACAAATCAATTTAACAAAATCAAAATAACACCGTTTGATGAAACATTTTTTTCACGTTTATAAATTCTACTGGGCGCATTTTTTTTTTTTTTCTTGAAATTTTTCGATTTAGAGAGCAATTATTTTGTTTGACTCGATACGTGTTTAATTTTCAAACCTTAAATGACAAATTCGTGCGAGTTACGAATTTTTTCCTCCAAAAGTAAATCAAAGGCATGAGCAATTTTTGACGATTTTCCAATTTAAAAAGACAAAAAAAAAACAAAAATTTACCATAGATTTTCGAAATTTTAGCGACCTACCGAAATTCTCCACCCGACATCTAGATCCGCCACTGGCAGCGATACTTACCTTTCACGGTTTAACGACGGGTCCGTGCCCAAGGTGTACAAACTGCTCAATATCTTGTACGACGCTACTTGAATTTCGTCCACTAAATTTTGTGAAAAAATATTAAATTTAGTTTGAATCGAATAACGCAACACAATAATCGGATCGTAAAAAAAAAACCGGTACAAGCAGCGAATCGGAACATGGGTCATTGCGCTGCGAGTGGATCATGACTTGCACGCGTTTACGCAAAGTTTAAAAAAAAATAAGTATTATAAGTTTTAAAGAAATATTACATGTTTTCCCCGTAACGAAAATTGCATCCGTCATACTACGTGCAGATTTGAATACGCCCTAAAATTTTCGAAACTATTCGAATTATACTGACTGGTATACCGGACTTTGAAATCTCGCTACTCTATGAGGTTTTTGAATGAAAAATCGCATCTATTACTTCCAATTTTCCCGTATTTTCGATAAACGTTATTGACGTTTGGACCTTCTTGGACAAATAAACCGTTCCGCGGGTTTATTATTGTTATTTACACGAGTACCTACACATAAATTCCTAAACCTCGATGAACTATTTTATTTAATGGCATTTAAGATTAAGAAGAAAACTAAAAAAAAAAAATTTTCGATAAAAATCTAAATACCCTCGGATACTCACGTAATAGGTCGTTTCCGTATTCGCACGCGGCCAAGTGATCAAATAGCGACGACAAAACTGGAAGAATAACGTCGTTTACGTAACACAGCGAAGTCGAAGTTTTCAAATGGGTTCCGCGTAGATAACAGTAACGACACTAGGTAAAAACAATACGCACAAACCGACAACATTTTTGTTTGATTATTTTTGGACACGCTATAAGACACGCTGTATTAGCCGAATCGAGAAAAAAAAAAACGTCCAAAATCTGTGTTGACGACTATCCAAATCGGTCCAACATTATTATTAAATAGTTATTATTACAATTCGCGAGCAATGAACGCCGCATCTCAAACACCACATCGCGGTATGCTATTAAAAATTATTGTGCTTTCACAAATTCAGTAGATAGGTTTTATGCGTTTTATGAACTTTGATTGAACTAAATTTTTTTTGAGTTCATGCAATGGTGAACACGTCAATCATTTCGTGAAACAAAATCCTATAACTTAGTGTGTGTGTAATTATTTCTAGATTTTGCATAATTATTTTAAAAGTAAATTGAACACTTTACAACTGACTATAGTGAGTGTTATTAAAAACGTTTATGGAATAAACGAATGTTACACTTTAATTTTACAGCAGTTCACCTGTATATTTTAAATAAACTTTAACTGGGTAGAAATGCTTTATTTATACTCTAAAGCGTTCCGGTTCCTATCAATTATGTACAGTTAATTAAATTAAAGTTGGTAAATGTTAATTTTTATTGAAATATTTTGTTTTTCGGAGCCCGCGATGATTTTAAAAATAAGATATCCGAGAGAAGACATAAAGATTAGTTTATGGTACGAAGGGTCGAGAATTTGGTGAAAAGAAGAAGTGAAAACAGCAGTGAGGAGAGCAATGAAGAAGAAATAAGCGATAAGACCAGACGGTTTACCCGAAGACGATTTTTTAGGGGATAATATACATTTAATTAAGGTATATTTAAGTTTATAGGTTTATTTATGGGTCAAGTTAAATCAAGTCGGTTAAACTGTAGACTGTACTCGCGTTATTGGTTATATTTTTAAAAATAGGCGGCTCGACATTACCATATTACTGACACTGGTGAGTACATAATGTTATAATTTTATTTTCTGTGATATTATCTCGTAAACAAACGTTGAAAGTTTAATCGAACTCGGCGCGATGTTTGAGATCCGCGACAAAACACAATATCAGGTTGTCGATGAACGGCCCCAAAGTGCGTATAATCAAACAACACTCGATAATCACTGGCCCAAAACACTTTTTTTCTCCCGTTCGCTAACAGCAGCCACTTCAGTAATTCTCTGCAGTATTCGTGCAAAAAATTACGAAAGCGTAAAAGCGTTTGCGATAAAATCGGTTCGTACGTCGTGCAAATTTTGAATAGTATGTTCCAGATCGTCCGCGATGTTGTGGAAAAACGTGAGCATTGAAGTTCGAATGAACTCCGGACAGTTCTTCACTAGTGACCTTTGAACACGAAAAACCAAACGGTTCAATACGAGCATTGTTCAGCTAAGACTGGGCAGTTTTTAATGGTTTTTTTTTTTTTTTTGTAACCAAAGTTTAAAAAATTATTTCAACTAGGTTTATGTTAGTTATAAGTCGACGAATGTTTTTGAGTTGATTGGTTAAGTAAAGAGTTAAAAGTTTGACGAGCAACAAAATCAACACTTTACAATATATATATATATATATATATATTTCTAGTGTTTATAGATTGGTTGTCCCACACCTGACAGTCGAAATGAAGTCCAAATTATAGGTTACATAATCTAAAATAATTTACACATGTATTAAAACAAAAATGAACTTGATAAATTTAAAATTGAGAATATTGTGTCAAAAAGTTAAAATTAATAATTTATAACTCTTGTATCGTTTGTGCTGAACTAGTTTGTGCCCAGCCTTAAATTTACCGCATAATAACAACAATAAAATGTTTGCGCTTACTTCGCGTCGATAGCTTTGACGAGTACTTGCAGGCACCGCACGGTGATACGGACGTCCGCTCCAAACGCCATTAGTTTGGATCTCAAAAGATTCGCCAACTTACAGAAAAGACTAAAAAAAAAAAAAATTCAGAACAAATTGAATTTTCGTATAAATAATTCGTGTAAAATTTCTCAGTTTTCGTTACCTAGCCACCATTTCTTTTTCCTTCAACGAAGCTGCACCCAACACGCTGGAAGCAGTGGCGATTGTTATGAAATAATTCCTGTGAGTGCTGAAATATTTCTCTACCAACGGTAACACGACCTGAAATGGTTTTTTTATTTTTCGTAAAATTTTTTTGTCAGAACTAATTCAACATAGAATCCGTTTGCCTCATTTTTTATATTTATTACAGAGGCAAATTCATCCTTCAACGATTTTGTTCGAAACAGTGATAGAAAAGTTTCAACTTTAATTTTGTACAATTTTAATCAAATCGAAACATTATTTTTGAACTCGAGTGTCGGAAAACGAACTCAAAATAATACGCGTCAAATGTTTCCCACAAATCGTATTTTTTAATAAAAAAAAAAAAAAAATTACGTCGGCCACCAGGTGAGAGAAAAATTAATTTCATATTTGTTCTGAACTAAATTTACGAATTTTTTTATCACATCAATATAATAACGATTAATAACAATATAAATTAACAAGAACACTTATAGTTAATGTGCTCCAAATGTACCATGTGAAATGATTTATTTGCCGGAGCGCAAAAAATGTAGAGTTAACATGCATACCTTGGAGAAAAATTTGATGTCCCTCGTGCAAATTTTAAAACTAGAACGCCGGCTAAAAGTGCTCGAAGGTTTTAAAAGCTTCATATTGATCGAAGCCCTGTCTGTGTAATGAATGAGTTTTTCTAAAAGACTGTAAGAAAATCTCAGCTCTCCCGTTGACGCGGCAGCCAACTGTTCGGCTTCGGTAGGTCCTCCATTACGATTCGGTCTAAACAAAAAGTTACATGTACGGTTGTAATCGTTGTCTAGACGAATAAAAAAAATGTTTTCTAGACGACTACATTTTGTTCTGGCTGAATTTCATTTTAGATAAAATGTTTTTCTTAAAAATATGTTAATTCGTCTTTTTCGCATTGTTTCAGGCTTGGACGTATGGTAAAAATCACCTATGTACACACCTGTGTAATTTATAACCTTGGTACTGCAGGTACTTCAAGAACTCTTGGGACCGTTCTCGGTCCTTCTTCTTTTCTTTGTCCGTTAACAAATCATACGGCACCAACTGATTATGAATACCGCCTCCTGATCAATCAAAACGTGTATACTGTACAATATTGCTCTGTGCGAAAAACTAAAACTACTATTGCTGTTATCCAAGATGTACCGCAAATCATTAGTTCTTCTTTTTTCTTCTTAGCCCAAATATCGTGCGAGTTCTCTGCCAATCGCTCGGCCATATTTTGCATTTCTCTAGTCAACGTTAGGTTCGTCATGTCGATGGGATTCGGATGGTAATCGAACGGCGACGCATTTTCCTACAAACAAATGATACGCTACTTGATGACATGACGTTATGCGTATAGCTGTTTGAGTTTACACGTTTTCCCCGCCAAAATCAGTGACTCGGGGAAATGTTGATAAAAAATACATAAATTTCACACGGCCACAAACGAAAAATCTTTAATTTGCGTCTCGGATTCTTCGATCCGAGTGTCGCTGTTTATTAAAATTCTAATTGTTAGTTTTAAAATTATATTGTTCATACAAAAGCGTATTGTAATGGCTGTCAATGAAACGATTAAATGCACAGGAAAACATTTCGAATGTCCATTTTATTGACAGTTAAAATTTACACGGTCTTGTTCTTTTTTAAAAAAAAACCGTCCCAATTTTCGTGCATTATTTATTTTAAAATTTAAATTAGGGCTTGACCCTGTTTCCGAATATGGTCCATCTTTCTGGTTAGACACCCTGCGTTAAATCTGAGGAATACGCACGTTGGATTTCGATTGGCGGCGGACGGACCCTCTATTGTTTAAAGGCGCATCGTTTTCCGAATGCTCTATGCTCCATCCAATCGACAGTAACGCTTTGAGGGACTCTCTGACCGGTTCCTTGTACAGCTCTTTTTCCTGGTAAATCAATAAGAAAAAAAAAAAAAAAAAATTACACGTAAATATAATGCTTTTGAGCATTCGGCGGCGTTTGCCGTCGTCGCTCGCGAAATAAATGGTAATTTTTCGTAAGACAAAAATTCGTATCCAAAACGTTTTCATTATTTACACGTTATTTTCGCTCTCGTGGGCTGAAGGCTGAAGGTATAACGAAAATCTAACCAACGTATTGAGATACAATTGATAATCTGAAAAGTTCTTATAATCCACAACAGAACGATCAAGACTTACGTATTCGCTTAACATCGAGTACGGCTTAAGGCGAGGATGGGCCTTGTTGACGTCGTTGAACTGTTCGCCGTAAACCCATCCGTTCTCCAACTTTCGGTTCGCCCACGCGTCGTGATAATGTTCAGAAAACTTCTGCACAATCGTGTTCAGATCGTTATCGAGAACGATGCTAAAAGCACAAATCAAAACCATATAACGCAGCACGCCAATAACAATATTACCCAAATGCCCTCAGTAATTACATTATTCAAACTCAATATTCCAAATTCGAATAGGTGCTTTACTTAAGTTCATTATTTTCAAACATGATTCAGGGTCATTCATTATAGAGCTTGGACGTATAGATCCAACTCATCATTCAAATTTTCAGGAACATATCGAACGGGTGGTAAAAAAAAAAAAATATTTCTGCCAGTGAAACCCCTTTTCGTCTGATTTTAAGGATTCGGAATCATTGAAACTACTCTATTGTGCTTTAGTAGCATAGAGTAAGCATCCGCCCATTAGGTGTGCCAAAAATGTAATATCGGTTTTTTTTTAAGAGGCGTTCAATACCGATTTCTAAATTTTATAGCTTTTGAATTCAATACGATTATCGATCGGCATGATTTTACGCCAATCAGATTCCTTCTGTTAACCTCCCTACACCGTAAGCTTCTAGACGTGGACTAGCAGACATTTCTTTGATATCATATAAAACTAATCAACGATATCACATCGACGCTTCTTACTTATTAAAATGTGTCCCGTTTCCGGCTTAACCGGTCTATATATTTTACTTACAGAAATAATTAAATAACTACCCCATGTCGAATTGTTGCTTCATTTCATACACTTAAATAATAATGTGCAATATTTTTTTTATAAAATCTGTTTGGTTTATTAAATCCTTACCTATTATGAGTTCTCATATTTTATGTTGTTCTATTGTTTTTATATCTAATCTGATTATCCGCTCCGCATTGGCCCATTTTATTCCGTTGAATAAATTATTGTTGTTTAACGGGAACGTTAAAAATTTCGAAAAACTTACCTGTTGGTGTTGATCGGTTGAGGGTTATACGGCCCGTCTGACGGACCCTGGATGTTCTGTTTCGAACCGTACCATTCGTCGTCGTGATTTTTCGACAGCGAATAGTCCGGGGGCAGAGCACAGCCGATAGCCGACAAACACGGTAACGCTTTTCCGAACAGCTCTGGCTCGTAGTCCTGTAACACAAAATATACACACTGTTATTCGAACAACGCCACACAATAGTCGAAAACATTTTACCATTTTCGACAGCGAATCGAATATGTTGCTGAACAACATCATAGTCAATCGTTTCTCTTCGTCGCTCGAAGCCCCGTAGATCCCCTGACCGCCAGTCGAACCGTAGTATTTGGCGCATCGGTCGTAATGCAGAGTTAACAGCTAAAACACACACACGTTCGTGGTAAAAACAATAGTTATTGTAAAAGGTAATAATTTTTTAGACATTATTCGACTTGAAAAAAACCGTTCGCTGGTTTCCGCTTACCCATGATAAATCAATAGGTAATCATATTGATACTGATACTGTACGTTTTATTATAATAATAATTGTTTTTCACACGCTCCAGAGAACCATACTATTAATACTGCGCGTTTTCTTTAAAACCGTGTTTCACGGGTGTTTACACTTTAGAAAGGTAACAATATCGTTTTGACGGTATGTTACAAGTAAAATATTCTAATTCGTGTAGAACGCTTGACGATTCATACGCAAAATGTTTAGATTTACCTACGCGTACGATTATAAGGCTATTAAAACCTGAAAATTCAGTACGACGCTTAACGTTTTTTTACAATCGTGTTTTTACGCATCTAAAATAATTCTATGTAACTGCTGATACAAATTTTACGGTATCAATTGATCTCGTTGGAAATATTTTTATTCAGTTTATACTCTACTCTAACTGTTCGGTATGCAAACGTTTCGACTATGCCGAAACGAGATTATAATACCCTTATACCCTCCTAATGCCACCGAATCGGGTTTTATTTTTCGTTTCACGATTTCTTGTGCGTTTCGACCTCTCTGTTTAAAACACAATTAGTAGATGCACACCCTTAGCGCCACGGTAGTGTACTCCGACAAGTTTGAAACGTCCACCGTGAGTTTTCGAAGGAGTTTCAACAACATGCTAGGTTGCATTTGACTGAAAACCATAGATAACAAACACGTATATAATTAAGCTGCTTTTTGTCGCGTCGATAAAACGTAATGATAACAGTTCTCCGGAAATACCTCGTCAACGCAACCAAAAAGTCCGAGACGGCTTCTCGCTGCCCTTTGGTGAGCATCCGATTTTTGGACAGCCTGTACACCGTGTGCAACGTGGCGTCCAACAGATTGGCGTAGTTGTCGGACTCGCTGTAAAACTTCGAGTGACCAATGAGCAACGGTAACACCGAATTGCCTATGTATCTGTTCATTGCCAACGCCATGTCCGATTCAAGGCCGTCGTTCTAAAAAAAATTCGTACACGGAAACTCCGTCGGGTATGTTTGAAGAGCGAAAAAAAAAAATTAAAAGCGATCACAACCAACTTGATTGATGAACACTGAGAATATACGTGTTTCTTACGGGGTCCCCATAACCAATAACAGAGAAATCAACCGGGACAGCATTGGGCGCTATAACGTCCCTCCATCCCCCAGGCGCTACGAACCACAGCGCTCTCCTCACGCTGTTCAGCTGGAGAGTGCCGGGGTGATGTACCGAAAACGGCCCAGGCGAATGATGGATACCGACCGGATCTGAGCAGACCGAAATCGAGGAAAAACTTTTTGTAATCAACCACGGAGATCACAACAAACGTCAAAAACACGAACGGCTTCAAAGACGGATAGCGTCGAACCAATAGTTTTAAAATAAGACCAATGGAGAAACTTCCACCCCGGATACCTTTGCGAATGGAACACCTGGAAAACGCTTAATAAATTGAAAGCATATGGGTGTTGCCCGAAAACAAAGAAAAGTCTACGCGAGAGGTGGATATACAATACGGAAACCGTAGACTGCGGAAGTGAAAAAAAAAAAAACAGAAAAACACATTGCATACTAGCGTGCCGTCTGAACCCAGTGTCTTGCACACCTGAAGATTCGGCGAACGCAATGGACGCAAGAAGTAACTAACCAATGGAGTAAAAAAGGAGTGTAAAAAAACAACCTAACCATATAACATTTGAAGAAAAAAAAACCAAGTCTGTAAGAGTCTGTAATGTGGAACCTTGAAATCGAATGTATATCCGGCTGTTTGACGATTCGCATGTATCCGTTACGTTTTCCCCGTTAATTTTCATAACACATTATATCAAAACGGTTTTTATATCTTTCCCCAAACTCACTCTGTCCAACATCGTGGCCGTCCGCAGGTCCGGTAAAAATGCCTCCTCCAGCAACGTGAAAAACAGCTCCTGCGTTTCAATGCCGTAAACCCGTTCCAGGAAAAGCACCACACTCTGCTTGTGGCCGGGAATCAACCCCGATGGCATGTCGCTCTTGGGACGGTCCTGCCCGGCGGCCGGGTTCTGCAGCGTAAATCTGAGACTGAGCACGCCGTGCAAATCCTCGAGCGGGACCAACGAGCGGAGAATGGCTCTCGCGCGCAACGATTCGTTCTTGCCCTTTGAAAAACAAACGACAATGGTTCTTTGCGTGAAAGAATCGGTGGGCACACGTTTGGTTTACAGCTATTGTGTCGAAACATGTTTGTTTGGCGAAATAAAGACACATCCGTCATGTTCGTAACATATTTTTTGTTCCAATTGCAGTATATAGATCTGTTCGACCCACGTCTAACGCTATTTCGCGACGGTCGAAGCGGGGAATAACGCTTGCTGATCGTGGCGAGCCTATACAGCCTGTTGGAGTAACGGCTTGGGGTTATTGAAATAATTGTATGAAATTTTGTAACTTGATTTTCGTTTCAAATTCGTAAGCGCGATTGCTCACTAAAATTACGGTCCTGAGCGAGAGATGTCAGTGTGTCGTCAAATACTAAACAGAATGCAAATCCGTAAGTCTTACGATGTTGACCACGAATTCGTTTAAAACTTAACGTACGCACATTTTTGTACGTTTGGATAGTTTTCGTAGTTTTCGTGTTCTTGAAAAAAAAAAAAAACTCAAAAAAAGCTTAAAATACAAAGTATACTACATCGGACCTTTTTTGTGGTAGGTGCCTACTATGTATTATTCCGAGCTCAGAATCTAAAAACAGCTGTTCTTGATTAATTTGGAAAGCAAATTTTGGGCCGTTATATTATGAGTATTCGTTTTTCGTAATTTTCAAGATAATTCATCAATAACACGTGGCACTTATTATTTAAAAATGTATAGTATATTGTATTTTTAACCACAGTGTACGTACAATTACATTTTTTCCACTTAGAAAATGCAAATAAAAAAAAATTTTATAATTGTATTTTGTTTGCAGAAAACGTTGGATTTTTTTTTTTTTTTTTATTATAGAATAATTATTGTCATTGCATAAACAATACGTACCAGCGAAATAACCGAACTGTCCGGCGCACACCTCCCGAGCAGGTCTACAAGGGTACAATAAAAGTTTAGAATAGCGGCACCCGTGTCGATGTAATCTTCGTCGTCGTCGGACTCCGGAAGCGGATGGTCCAAATGAATGTTTTCTTGGTTTCCGGACTCTTCCAGGAACTTTTTCCGCTCGGCTATCCTCTCGGACATCTACGATCGTTTAAAAAAAAAACACACGGTGTCAATCGCACGGTTTCGTTAAAATTGCTGAAAAAAAAAACTAGTACTTTGTTAGCGTCAATTATCGCTCGCAAAAGTCCTTCTCCTTCCCCTCTCAAGGCCGGTCCCAAACACTCGGGTCGGCGGATCAGTAATCGAATGACTAAATTTGCATTCTCTTCGACGCTTTCGCCTGTTCAAATAAAATAACTTACTGCTTACGGCACGACCGTTGTTCCGAATGAATATAGTTCAATGATCTACGAACCGTTGACCCAAACGCAAAATCGCAGGAAATCTAGATATCTCTCTCCTTCCACTGGATCCCATCCTAAATCTGGATATCCCTTTTCGATCAGCTCGGAATTAGACTGTAAGCCGCACCGGGACAAATATATCGCGATCTTCTCCAAATAGTGTTCCCTAAATTCATTAAACTGTCAACGAAATATCCGTAAAAAAAAACCTCGATTTCTCGGGTGTTAATTGACTCTGATAAAATGTAACTTTTCGTCGCACAACTAATCAAAACTAACAAAGAACAATGCTGCGTTTTAAAAATAAAATTAAATTGATGACTAAAATTTAATATTTTGCGCGAAATCCAGGTAACCTGTATTCTCAAGTCTGGTGATTTATCCGATCAAAGTTTTAAAATCGAAAGTCAATGATAGTTTTCATCCAAGCCACATAAAAAATACTACTTATGCCCATTTTGTTTGAATGTATCGTTCGACGGTATTGACAATAGGCTTTTAGAGTCGTTTATAAATAACGGCATCTCATCCTGGTAACGTAATGATACGGCAAAGTTTGGACGAAACGATTGTTGAGTAATTTTCGTGTGTATCAATGAAAATACATGCTTTTACAGAATCTTTTAATATACTCGGAATATTATTACTCATGAATAGTAAAGTAGTACCTCAATGCTAAGGCGAGTTCCGTGTTCTCCATCAGTGACGAGTAAGCGACATCAAGCGGCGTACTTCCCCTTAACGACGGTCTTGCGAGCAATATGTTACTGTTCTCTAGTAAAAACGAAAAATGGTCGAACATGGCTTTTTGATTTTGTCTAGACGTTCGACAAAAGTAACACAAGAACCGACAACAGGCCACGACCATTTCGTGTGAAGTGTCCTATAATATTATACAAAAAGTGCAGTATAGATGATGCGTATCTGCATTGCAATGCCAAGTAATACACAAGTCGGTTGTATTATCGTGAAAAATTATAAATCCGTTCGGTCGATCATAATACCTAACCATAGTAAAATAATAATAATTGAAAAAAATTCGTTTGATTAGAGATCACAAGTACACATGTAAAGTTTGTTCAGAGACATTTTCCAATTGTTCCGACTTATTAAGACATGCAAGAATTCATACTGGAGAATAACCATACACATGTAAAGAATGTTCAAAGTCATTTTCCTGTAGTTCTCAATTAATAAGCCATGCGAGAATTCATACTGGAGAAAAACCATACACATGTAAAGTATGTTCAAAGACATTTTTCCATTGTTCCAACTTATTAAGACATGCAAGAATTCATACTGGAGAAAAACCATACACATGTAAATTATGTTTGAAGAAATTTTCAGAAAGTTCTTACTTAATACGGCATTCAAAAATTTATACTAGAGAAAAACCATACACATGTAAAGTGTGTTCAAAGACATTTTGCCATTGTTCCAACTTATTAAGATATGCAAGTGTCTAATCATATGACAACTTAAAATGTTTTCGTTTTCTAACGTATTTTAATCGTTGTACACATGTTGTCCACAAAACTACCCCGATGTCGATGATATAGATATCGTGATATCAAATTTTACTTGAATCTAGATTGTATAAGTTTGAGTTTAAATAGCTAAATATATTTTAAGACATTTAAATGGGATTAAGGAGTACGTTTGTTTTTTTTTTTCATCCAAATACTTCCCGACACTTTATAGTAGTATTATAATACACAGTAAATGAGGAAATTGGGTGTACTTTTTCCTTCGGAACAATTTCGCCGTCTTGTCCAGTCACCGGGGTTCCGCCTGGTTGCGATTGCGCCTGAGCCCTTCTTCCCAGAGTGTTCATCATGACCGCCATGACGTTTTCGTGCATTCGCAAAACCCTAATCAAATCTGGATGTTGGAAAAACGTATGGTTGTTGACCAATTTCCTGAAAATTTGCATTTTCAACATAATATCGTCGTGTCGTTGTGAAAACATGACATCATGATACATAATCTACGGTGTGCTGCAAACTAAAAATCTGTAAAATCCGACGCTGAAACATAATTTTTACTGAGAAGCAAAATAAAGTAGTGCACTTTGCGCTTTTTTGCCAAAAAAAAAAAAAAATAAAAAAATAAAAAGGCGTTTTTTAGAGTGAGTTATAAACAATTTTTGTACTCGCCGTAAAAACGATTGTTCAAAATTTTACGAGTGCGTACTTTAGCATAGCTACGCATCGGTTCGTTAATAATGTACAATAAAAATCGTCGTAATATTTTACAATAATTATGTACGACGTAAAAATTGCTGTCTCAAAATTGTGGTGATAAAAAAAAATATCCTACACGGTACACACCATAATCTTTCTCGCATCAGTTCTTCTTCTTCTTGTGACATTTGTACCGGCAATAACGAACGAATTTGACTGAGGCCGACCCACATTTGAGCCACATCTTCTTTCGTCTGGAAATTGATCACGTACGTTTTCTCTAGAGCGCGGATCAACTCGCCCACGCTATCGTATTGTCTCACCAATAAACTAGAAAAAAATTTAATTTAAAAAATCACCACGTAATCCATTTTCAGCTTAAAAAACCATTTCGCGCTGTACTCGACACTTTCTATGAGCATTATTCGATTTCGATGCTCCGAACAAATCGGTCACATTAATAATTAACTTTTCCAAATGTATAAAATAGTATAGCCAACATAATCGATTGATTGTATTGTTTAATTATTCAAATAGCATACTATAACAGGTATACTATACCTGAACATTTCTCGAACTAGTTTTGGAGTTTCGATTTGAGTTTCTTCTGCCCAATTCACTATGGTGGTGATTAAAACTTTTCGGAATATTTCTGAAAAAAAAAAAAAATAAATTTATTTTTATTCACTAACTACTATGTTGTTTTATTAACTGCTCGTTAATATTTCAGTTATACAAAAGATATTGAGTAAAAAACAACATTTTTGTTCTTGGACATTCTTGACCGTTGAATATCATAAGAGTTCAAAAACGTTCTAAAGGGGAAAAAACACTGAACTTTATAAGAAATACTGGTTGTTAATTGTAGTCGTAAAATTTGCGTTATAAGCTGTAAGAAGTACTTAAAATAAATCTTATTTTTTAAAGTTTATCAATACAGAAATCTTATAAAAGTTTAAAATCTAATTAAAATGCGTTTACCTTCCGGTATTTTTTTCGCCAGTTCGTCGGGATTGTCTTCATTTGCTTCATCTTTCACCGCATTTATAAAGTTATAAAATTGTTTTATTTTACCCTCGTTGTTCACTTTAGTCAAATCTAATTTCTAAAATAAAACACAGATCAATATTATAAATATTAAATAATTTTCATAAACGCGCACAAAATTACGAAACATTAGTATTTCTGTACAGCCAATATAAGTTTCACGGGCGATTGATTTAGTATAATATTTATAGTTGTATCAAGAGACTCTTTTTTGTATACCTACGTTCAACCCTCTTTTAGACTAATATTACCATGATGTACGAATCTTCTTAAAAAAAAAAAATACTGCGTTTTGTAATCCCACGAAAAAAAATCAGTATACAAAAATGTTTTTAAAAATTACAAATCAAAACACAATATCGCGTAAAAGTAATACTATTTTAATCCATCTAAAGTCTAGTGATGTACTCAATAAAACGTCGATGTTAATTTTTTTTTATCGATTAACATAAACTTTATAGTTACGTCGTCTTCTGATTCCTGAAGGGCCACCAATGATATTTGTTTCATGAGTTTTTCGTTGAACTCGTTCATTCTCTCTCGCAGCTCGTCGCCAATCAAACAGTTTTCTTTGTCGTCGTTGTCTAAATTTTTAAAGCCCAATATCGCGTTCATCTGCATTGAACGAAAATTTAACTATTTTCCATTTCGCGCAAATGACCACGACGCGCTATCTATAGTCGAGACGATACCGACCTGTTCACGTGGAGGACATCGAAACTCTCTAGTTTTCTTCGCGGCAACTGCTGACGGCAGATCCGATTGTTTTATTTCATTGTATCTTCTAAGTTGATCCTGCGAGAGAACGTAAAATAGCAATATTTCGAATCGATGTTTTACCCATACGATTAAGTTTGAATGTTCGATTGAAGAACGCGATTGATTTTAATATTATTATAGTAAAAATAGCAGATGACATTTGCACGCGTGGCAATTAAAACATTAACCCACGAGCGAGCTGTTTTCTGCAGAGAAAACATCACGCGAACGATTTTCATAGCGACAATATTTTTTTTTCTTACCACTTGTATGTCTTGGACGAACTGAAAACTGAACGAGATTATCGATTCGACCCGGTGTCTGAGCTGAATGTCGCACAAATGATGTAACAAATAGCACATCTGAAGTTTGGCGCCTTCCGCCATTTTCATGTGCAACAGGCCTTTTCTGTGTTCGTCGGGACCGACTAAAGAGGATTATTATATAGAACGTCGTAGTTTTCAAAAACCTGACCGGCGGTGAAAAAAATTGAAAAAAATTTAACCGTACGATACCTTTTTGAAATCCCGGATCCCACGTTTCGGGGTTGATCATGATCAGCAATTTTTCTACGTCCTCGTCGCGTAACATGCCGACAAGTAAAAGACGGTCGACCAATTTCAACAGAGGTCTACACACACACACACATTAACACGGGTATTTTTGCATTAGTTTTACGTACATGTGGCCAACTCCTCCCGCTTCCAGGCGCGGATCCGTGGGGGGTCACGGGGATCGTTTCGCCAATTTCTCTTGCCAATAGTTGGCGTGAAACTCGCATGCCCATTTTCGAAACACGCGCGACCTTCATACTCAAAATGTATCGAAAACAAGTATGGGGGCTGGCGACACTTGTCGCACCTCTTTATTTTCGATACGTTTTGTGTATGAAGGTCGTACAAATTTTGAAAATCGGCATGCAAGTTCGTGCGAATTTCATGCTAATTAATTATTGGCGTGAGAAATTTGTATTTTCGGATGAGGGCCGTGATCTGGCCACACGTACGCATTAGTTTTTCATGTGGAAACGTTTGACAATAACAATTTGTCGATATTTTTTTCACGACTCACAGAAACAAGTTTTCGTTGGAACCGCCGATGGGATCTCGATTGTGGACCTGGTTGACCGACACCGCTTCTTCTAACGCGGCCATAACGTACTCTCTGACCACTTGCAACGGGAAATAAGGGCTGTACAAGTTTCGAACGTTGTCGATCACGTCCCTGCGGAAGACATACATTCGACGCGTGGTTATTGACGGTTTTCAAACCGTGTCGCACGTTATTAGACGCGATAATAATAATAATACGTCGAACAAGTATTTTATCATCACGTACGAAATCTCGGTCATTTTCATCTGAGGACGAACGGATTCGGTTTGCAAAGACCGCAAACTGTGACCCATCTGCGGGTCGTCGTACAAAGCGGTCAGTTCGTGTCCGAGCGGTATGATGTATTCGTTTTTACAGACTTCCCTGCGGGATATAAGCGAGAAAAATAAAAAATAAAAACACAATACCTTGTTTTCACGTAGAAAATTACATGGTCGTGGCGTGCGACTCCAGATGCAACGCGATCAACAAATCGTAAAATCCTTGACGCAACGGACCGGACATGTACTCGGAACAGATGGCGTACAGCAGCTGCTTTTGGTTGACGTGCGTGCACAATATGTGAGCAGCCCGATAGTTGGCCTGGTAGCACACGGCGGCGTACAGGGTCAACGTGTGAGCGTGGAAACTGGAAAAAGCGTTTGAAAATTAATTTCGTTCAATGGTTAGAGCTTCAACCGCGTCCAATTTTAATAAAATTTTTCAACACCGAAAACGCGATTGATGACGGTGAACGTCGGCGAACCGAAATTTCGATGGAAAAAAAAAAAATTACGACGTTAAACTTGTATTTTAAGACCGTCCATCGAGGGAACGCGCAGATTTCGAATATTTGAATATAGACTCGATTCATAATCTCGACTCCGATCCCGCGGTTACTCCAAACGTTCCGAAACGCCACAGCAGCTAGTGTCGGTTAGGTGGTATTGAAAAGTGTCAAAAAAGTTTAAAACCGTCAACAATATAGTAATGCCGGCGCTAGAAATCATCTCGTTTCAAAACACAGCGCGCACTTAGAGAATTTCGTTTTCGGCAACATACGAATGTCTTAAAATTAAAATCTGTAGATGATACCCATTTTATACGTTTTTTTTTTTTTTTTTCATTGAAAAAATTTTAAAATTGGTCCGGTAAACATTCTTTCCGCCGAGTACGTGGGTACCGAACCCAAACGTCGCAATAACGGACAAGAACAGACTCACGACAGTAGTTTTTCCATTTCGATCAACTCCAGAATGTCTATGCATCGGTCCTCTTCGGGAATGTGCAGCGCGATCATCGACACGGGGTCTTCGCAGAGGATACTCCATCCCCTGATGTCTGATAGTTTTAGCGTGTGAATGTGTAAAGAATCGTTTGGAACTCTGGCCCATTGGTACGGCCTTAAACATTGGACCTTTAGTCTCGGCGGAAACTAAGAAAAAATAATGAAAAAAATCAATGTACGGTCAAAAAAAAAAAAAAAAAATTAGTGAAAAAATTGTCTCGATTTTCGTTTAGAACGGCCCGACGAAACGACTTTGAAATTATTATATTCCCGTCACGAAGTTTTGTTGTACTTAAGAGTATGCGTTTTTATCGAGAAAGTGTTCGCAAAGCGCACCTGCGGCGAAACGTGTCTGTCCGAGTTTTGCAAAACGGCGGCAGATAACGGGAGCGTCGTGGTAGTTCTGCCCAATTCGATCTGTAAAATTTCCTTGCTGCTGGCTTCGACGAATATCGCCGGGAACAGTTTTGTGTCCGGCTCCATCTGTACATATAGATTTGTGCAGTAATCTTTCGCGGTCGAAATTCAAAGTGCCCGCAACACTTATCGCGGGAAAATTCAACGTAAAACTTAAATTAATCACTTTAAATTTAAAACTGGTTTCTTTTCCTTCGCACGTGAACGACATCAGACCGGTGGCTATGTCGATAAAGCACCCGATGGCCATGCCCTGCGAAGCGCCCTTACCGGAAGAATCGTTTGTCACTTCGTTGTACAGCTCGTCAGACCGTACCATGTAACAGCTTTGCCGGTCAATGCTAAAACATAGGATATAGGTACATGACGAAAACGGCGATAGCGTTTTCGATGATTTTATTCACCGTGAATATAAATGATGAGCACATATCTTACAGTCGACCGTTGTGAAAACTTGCCAGAAAATCAGGGAGTAGAGATCACGGATTTGACCGTTTTAACGTCAAAAATGTTTGCAAAGCTTGCAAGCGCAAAGAAACGTACAGAATCAAATAAAAAAAATCATAGGTGAAATCCGAGAGATGACGCTGCAGGTTGTAGAAGAAAAAAAGTTTTTGTGATATCACGTCTTTGGAGAGGTAAACAACGGATTAGCCCGAATCGATCTTGGTCCTTAAATGTGTATTATGTCTGTTATGACTCGAGTGTGAGTGGATTTAAGAGCAACCAATACATATACAGATATCCGTCCCTCGTTACAAATAGGGTGTGCAAAAGTCGTTCGAAAAATTATAAAACGACCCGTGAACATATTTGACGAAAAATATCAATTTTAATAATGAAATATATTTTTTTCTTTTACTTTACCTTTCCAATATGCGATTGTGCTCGTCGACAATCGTCACGGTGCTCTTTCGCACGTGATTTTGACTGAAGTCCTTGCTGTGAAGGTGATACTGCGTGGTGACCCAGCCCACGTAGACGTGCGTCGGGTCCTGGCCGGGAAATATTCGAACTCCGTAATAATATTCGTTTATCAATTTCAAACACTCCACGTCGAATATCTCGTTGCCGACGTACTCGATGCCGGCGGTCGCGGGTGTGAACGACATCGCTTTAGGACCGACCGACCGGTCCGGTATGGCGGGCGGGACCAGTTTTAAATCCATCTTTACAAAAACACAAATCACGACGACATTTATTATTGTGTAGGCCGTTTACGCGCGGTGTTTGTTGTAGCGCTTGATTCGGCGGAGGTCATTTCTTTTCATTTAAAAAAAAAAAAAAATTTTCGTATTCGGTAACTACACTCTAACACTCTCTACACTCTTGGGCACGTCGATACAAATTTCATTTTTTATAAAAACACTAGCTGTCCCGACCCGGCGTTGCCCGGGATTTAATCGGTCAAAACTTAGTAAATTAATTCCAAATTAAATTTAAAAAATGAGTACACCAAGTTATACAAATTTGGAAACCCTGTTTCACCACCTTTAGGGGTGAATTTTAAAAAACACTTTCTTGGTGCTCGTCTTCGTTGTATAAGGGAACTCTGTGTGTGCAAAATTTCAAGTCTCTAGACCCAGCGGTTTGGGTTGTGCGTTGATCGATACATCAATACTTAAAACTTTTAAACCCTTTTAGGGGTTGAATTTTGAAGAATATTTTTTAGGGGTTTGCCTACCTTATATGAGGAACTTTTATGGGAACCACATATTCCCAACCAAATATTCAAACAACAAATCCAAATAAGAGCAGCACACATTGTTTAACTATACTATTATTTCTTTTTTTAAACTATCTCAAACCCAGCGAAAAGACCTGATAGCACATTGTACACATCTGAACGACCTTGCACACGTAATCTTGCTATTCTCGGCTGTACCAGCGCCACTGCCTCCACCCTCAAAACACTCAAAGATGATCGAAATGGGGCCACTGTGAGTGTGTGTGTGTGTGTGTGAGTGTGTGTGTGATATATGTTTCCTGCTACTTGAGAAACCTTACTTAAGAATTACTTAAATTTTTTGTGCTATAAACCTTCCCGGACCTTCCACGAATCTATTGCAAAAGATTCCATGGAAATCGGTCAAGCGGTTTCCGAGATCATAGAGGACAAACATACATACATACATTCATTTTTATATATTAAAACCACTATTATAATTTTGCCCGAGTCAAGGGCACCGCCGGGTGTTAAGTATTACAATATTATTATTTGCAGGTTTGTAGAAATTTCATCAAATCGTCACTTGGTCTCACTTGGGAAACTCTTATTTGTGGAGGCGCTCTCTCGTTCAGCGCCGCCGCGTTCGTCGGTCGGCAAGCGGTGCGCGGTCCACGGTCCACGGTCCTGGCCGGATCCGGAGTTTTCGCCCGTTTCGGATTGTCCGAAGGCCCTTCTCTTTTTCGCGAAAAAAATCTGAAAAACGTCGTTCGGCGTGTGAAAAATATATAGGTATATTATTATACAATAGTATTAAATTTCCCTCGTCGATCACTCGAACAAAACAATAATAATGTATACCGGAAAGGAGAACGTCCTCTTTTTTTCTTGTCCTCTTTGCTCGCGTCGCCGTTATGACGGTGAAACGAGTTAAAATTCAGCTCGCTGGACGACCGATTCAATTTTCTCTCTACATTGTGTACAGTAATCAATCAACAAACGCGGTAACAAACAAAGTGTGGGTTTCTTCATTATTATTGTTATCATCGTTTTTAAGAAGACAATACCGTTATCGTTAACATTCGAATCGTCGTGCCTCGACAGTGAACCTTTTCGCGGCGGTCTCGGTGGCGGTGGCTGGTTTTTGCCCCTCGGCGGCAGAGGCGTGGAGTTCGGCATAATTTCGTCGTTTTCCGTCGCGTCGTCCGAATAACCTCGATGGAGACCTAACGAGTAAAAAAAAAAAAAAATTTCAAGAAAAAAAAAAAACACACTTTTACTCAAGCTGCCTTTTCGATTAATAATAATAATACTGACCTTTTATGTCGCTCATCGAGAATCCGGATTTCATGATTTGTTCGATGTGAGCCGGAGTAGCGTGTTCCGATTGAGACAGCAGTCTGTGCTGTCTTATTCTTATTTCTTGCCATCTCCTTTGCTTTTCTTGTTCGCTAAACGAGCGCGATTAAATGATTTAATAATTTGACCATAGGTACAACAGCAAGGCGTAAAATTTATTTTCGTTTTAAAAACTATCAACACGAACCAATTCATACTTTCGTACTGAAAATGGTTCTGAACTCGGTATAATGTCTGTATTGCGTTTTCACAGGATAATTTTTGTAAACAATCACGTTTAAAGAAATCGATCAATGGGGTAAATTGGAAATTACGACGACGTTTTATCGATGTACGGCCGTAAAAGTGTGTTGTAAGCGTTAATATTCGAAAAATAATCACGTGAAAACAGCGTTCTCGCGTTTAGTTTGACTTATCGGTGTGATACCTACCAGTAAAATCACAACCATGGAAGCAGTATGTACAAAATTATGTTTTTAAAAGTTAAATTTATCGGCATGACGGAATAATGCACTTGTGCTGTTAAAATGATGATTGAGTGCTCCCAAAAGTCGTGCAGTTTCTCGACATGATCACGAGTTCAGAAGTTCAGAGTTGCGTCAGAAAATCCACGAGTGTCCAGGACCCTTAAAGAATAATTGTTGGCAGCAAAATTTATTGATATCATCAAAACTATAAATAACGATGCGTAGAAAATCGAAGAGTATTTTAACGAACAAACTAATATTTGTTTTATATTTTGTACGAAAATGGTTTTCTGTTTATATCGATTTTTTTTTTAAATTCTAAAAACTCATTTCTTTTACGTTAACGGTTTTAATCAGAAAACATACTCGATGAACACGGGTAGACATATGACCGGCAGAGATAATCGTAAGAATTCCCAATTCGCTTTTTCCATAGTTTCAAATGTGTTATGACTGATTTTCAGACACGGCGGTGTATCCGATCCGGCTGGTATCCTCGTGACGTCAATGACGGACGAAAAATCGTCGGTGTTCTCAAATATAGGTTGATCTTTGGTGTACCAATACGTCACGGGTCTCTTCATATTGCTAAATTACGAATAAAAAAAATAATGTACGACATATTCGATGTTTACGGTTCATAAAGCGCTGTAAGTCCCTTAAAGCCAAAGCCTTAAAAATGCTTAAAAGACATAAAAAATTTTCAACATTTTTTTATTTTTACAATTCTCAATTATAATTAGAGTGTAACAGCCGAGCGCCAAAGTACATTTTGTTTACCCACCGAAATCAATAAACTTTCAATAAACAAAAAAAATGTAAAATAAACACGTATCTGAAAAAAAAAACCCGCAGAATACCTATAGAACTGTATAAAATATGTCGAAAAACCGAATAAAATCGACGAAAATGCTCGAGAATAGATTTTAAAAAATAAAATAAAAATTACGATTTTCAACTTGGGAACGTCGGAACCAAATTTTGTATTTTGAATTAGATACGATGTAAAAACAATTTCAATTTATGAATTAATGTCCGGGTGTGTTATGACACGAAAACCAAATCGCAAAGTTTATGATCACATATATTTTTGTTTTTATCATAAAATATTTCTTGCACTCAAACGTGATAATGTTTCAAGGTGCGTCGTATAAGCGATTTATCTTGACACACGTATCGTATAGTGACCAAAGTTTTGGCACTGTTATAAATTTGAAAACAACGATTAGTCGTAACGGGCGCTTCGGGTCCTATTCGAGCGCCACATTTTTTTTAATCGTATCAAATTTTTAAGTCAGTAAAACATATTTTGAAATTTTTCAAACGCCATACACGCAAAACGGCTCGTATCCTTCTTGCAGTCCGCACGTCGTGAAGAATTTCAACGAGTTCACGTCCTGGCCGAACGTCAGCCGGGCTTTCTGGCCCAATCCCAGCGTGAACGCCGGCACGAAGCCCTCTCCTTGGACCTCGGAGAACGTGGTCTCGCCGCCCAGCGTGTCCATCAACAGTTCGCCGTTCAGCGAGAAACTGATCGTGTGGTCCATCAGGTCTAAAAACACGCCGACCACGTCGCCGACTTGCCACTGTCGGCCAAACGACTCCGCCGTTCCCGTGTAGATCTTTTCTTCCTGTATTTTTTTTTCAATTTTTAAACAATCGTTTTGTTTCCCCCCCGGTGGAAGCTCTAAATCGTCTCTTGGCCAGAAAAAAAAAAAAAGTTTCGGACGCGTTTTTTTTGAGCCAGTCCGCCAGTTTTACACAAAAAGTGATCTCACAGGAGTTTTCCTCCAACCCGTGACGACGTGTAAAAAAAGATAGAAAATATATACGAACGTTGTAACCGTCGAACGCCCACGAGTTCTCGTCACTGCCGATCTGATAGCCCGGAGAACCGTTGAATCTGGCCCATCCGACGCGCATCGGACCGCTGGTCAAAATCTCAAACTCGAAATACCTGCGACGAAAATAACACGTCAGTCGACCGCACGAGCGTACTATAACGACTATACGCGACTGCAGGGATCAGTGTGAATATTTATTTATTCGGGTACCCGTCGATAAAGGACGATAAAACGAGATTCGAGTGATCGGGATTAAGTACAGGACAAAAATTTACTACGGAACAGCCGATATTATTCGAGCGTACCAGCTGTAAAGCTGTGGAATCTTAACCGAAATCGAAAGTTACACTTTGAGAAAATAACGTGTTCACTAACGATCGGAGTTCAATAAAAAAAATACACAAGTCTCGGTATGAGGCTAATAACCGGCACCGGTTATTAGCTATTATTAGAAAACAATTATTTTTTTGTACACGTTTTATCAATAAAAAACTACGAGACAAATGGTGTGATTCATTTTAAAAAAATATCCGGGCGGTGAAATAAATTCTGCGCTACTAACCACTTGCCACTTGAAACGGCGTAAGTTTTTTCCGCCCGATAAGTTCTGAACGTCAAATATCTGTTGGTGTTCTCGTCCGTCAACGGTGTAGCTGCGACGCGACGAACAAACCGTAAAAATGATTAAACAATTTAATGAAAAATAATTTTTGTAACGTCATTATTTTACACGTGTGGATTTCGGTTGACGGTTGGAGGACATCGGTTAACTATTCAGTTTTAAAAGATAGATATTAAAAAAAAAAAACCGAAACCACTCCAGGTTGCGTCACTGATTTGGAAGTTGTACGTATTGTACCTATGTATTATTTAATATCTGAAAGCAATGATAAATCGTTAACATTGAAAAACCGATTCTGGGAGAGCTCAGCAGTCAGCAGTAGTGTACGTCCCGGTAAAATCAAATTTAACAAAACCGAAAAAAACATCATTTTTTTTTTTTTTCTGAAAACGGTTCAAAAATATTGTATCTACGTATAGAGAATATTAATTTAAACAACGTGTCAAAATTTCAAACCATACGGACCGTTGTTTGAGAAGTTTTTACGATTTTAGTATCGATTGTACACAACGGTGAGTAATTTTATTGTTAGAATCAAAATAACACGGTTTTTCAACACTCCTTTTGTGCACTTTCAGAACCTACTGGCCAGATATTTTAGAACAATTTTCATTCAGGTAGAAAATTTTGTTTACATAACACGTTTTATTTTCAAATCTCAAATAACGAATTCGTGTGAGTTACAAATTTTTTTCTCAAAAATAATTCTAAGGTACGACCAATTTTAAACGACTAAAAATGAAAATTGCCGCTACGGATTTTCGAAATTTTTTAGTAGAATATGTTTTTAAAATTTAAGTTTCAAAATGTTATGTGGAAAATTAAATTTTTTATTCAACGAAAATTACAAACTAAGTAGAAATTTTTGAAAGTTTTAAAGTTATTAGCACTAAAATTATCGAAATCCCTTGAAACTTGTATCGAACCTGTATATTATCGCCTGTATCGATATTTCGTAAATGTTTTGGCTTGTTCCAATCATGATTTTAAAAGTTATGGCCGAAACACTACATCGTTTATGTCAAAAAAACACCGGTTAGCCGTAATTTTTAACGTTTTTCCTTAATTTTTTCATTTTCTCAAATTTGAGACCCATCAAAGTACCATTTGAATCCATAAAACTATCGGAAAAGTGACTGACAAAAAAAATCGAAGCATTCTTTTTACTCAAAGAGGGGGGGGGGGGGGGGGGGGGGGTAAAACATCATTGTAAAAACAATACGTTATTTGCTATGCTCAGAACCTAGAAGATTCGCAAACGAACTAATTCTAATTTAATTCCAATCGCGTAATTCTAATTTTTTAATTTTTTTTTTTTACTCCGAACGAGAGTACTTTAGTTTGTATTTTAACGACTTTCACAAACAAAACATACCTTCATTAGTCTCTCCCGTCGGAGGGTCTAAATTGTATCCGTACACCAACAACGTACGGACCGTTTCGCTTGCAGTGTCTCTGCAAAAAAGAAAAAAACAAAAAATAATGACAATACGAATTAGACGACCTATCGTTTTTATTGAAATTATTCGCAGAAGTGCACACGTACCTGTTGGCCTTTTTAATAGCATCGTCCACTTTACTGTAAGGCACTAAATGAGGGCTGCGTAACATTTGCATTTCCTGTGACAAATCAACAAGAAGACAATGATTAAAATTTGGATAGTACCCAAATTAATATTTCTATACGAGGAAAAAAAACGGCGACAGTATAACAGAGATTAACGCGCAAACGACCGAATGCGAAACAATAAATCAACTCGAATGCTTTTGGCGCAGTACGTGTGGCCACGAAATACGATAAATATTCGTTGACGAAGAATGTAATGTTCATTCTCGCAGAGTTGACAAAAGTTTTTCGAAGTTGTTTGGACATTTTTTAGATTTTCCGTTAATTATCGGACTGGGGGAATGAAACCTAGCGTCGATATTGACATTTTCGCTCAAATCATTCCCCTCCGTACAAAATAACGAGCGCGCCCACACGAACAAATAATGCCTACCCGAAATACCCGGGCACCGTCTGTTCACCCATCACGTGGCACATTTGAGGAGAGCCCCGGAGAGCTTTTTTTATTTCCATTCGTACGGTTGACATAATTACAATTTACCACGTAGGGAAACGCTGTTTTGTACGGTGTACGGACGATATTATATTTTATTTATTTATTTATATACTCTCTCGACAACGACTTTACCTCGTTCAGGCCATACGTCCATCCTTGCTGTATGCGCTCTTTCGCCCACAGGTTGTGCGTGTTCTCGGCCAACTGGTCGATCAGCTCCTCCATTTTGCCCGTCAACGTGACCGCGGACAAGTCCAGTGGCGCCGGCTTGTAACCGTTGGACTGCATGAACGGTTCGTTGGGCAACCGGACGGTTCTTATGCGGGACGGCGGATTGTCGATGGATATGTGGTATCCCAACGCGATGATCGTTCTGCGAAAGAGAACGAAATCCGATAAGAACGGCCGGAATTTTTTTTTAAAGTAGCAGACTTTTTTTAAAGTAGATAGTAGTTATTTACTGTAATTTTTTTTTTTTTTTTTTTGCGATTAAAAGCAGTCGCAGTGGAACGGTCTAACGAATACGTTGAAAAAAAAACGTTAAAATGTCACGTTTCCCGCACTTGGAAAGTGTAGTACACATCTTACTTGAGCGTCTGTACGGCCAACTGAGTGTCGTAACGTTTTTCGGCCGGCGGCAACTTGTCGAACTGAGTCAAACACGGATGGTACTTGCGCGTGTCGTTCCTTTTGTCGCCGAACTGCCAACCGGCCTCGATTTTATTCATCGCCCACATCTCGTGAATGTTTTCTGCCAGTTTGTCCTTGATGTTCTCTATGTAACCGGACAACGTCACCTACGGCGGCGGCATTTACAATACGTACTTTAACGCGTACGTACATATAATTTTCAAGTCGTCGAGTGTTTTTTTTTTTTTATTTACAGTATACGATTTGATCGGACGACGCAAAGATACTTTTTCGATAATCTAATCGATTTCGCTTCTTTTTTTTTTCTTTTTTATTCGTATCGGGTAAAAGATGACAAAAAAAAAAAAAAAAAACGCCCCGTCCGACTTTGGCGGATTTCGCGCGTGTACGTACCATCGCCGTGTCGACCGGATTCGGCACGAACGCGGTGTCGTCTTCGACGTACCACGGACCGGTCAGCACGCGTTTGTTTAGGTTCCCGAAGTAAAAACACGGGTCGATGGTCAGAATTTGCTGCGGCAACAAGCTCTCGAACAGCGGCGAAAACTCGTCCGGCGGCGTGAATTTCAGTCGACCGTGGTCGCCGCCCAACAGAAAACGACAACTGCGTTGTCAAAAAACAGAACACGCAATCAATATTGTAGAACGAGCCTGTCGGTTTTGAGCTTCGTCTTTTCGCGTTGTACGCGACAGACAGCGAACATTTCGAGTCGAACGAGACGTTTGGCACGCTCATCAGCTCATCCGACGTATTTTGTTTTGAGATCTCGGATTGACTAGAACTGATACTATACGACTGTTTTTACCATATGAAATATAACGGCAATCGGGCTCCGCCAAAAAAAAAAAAGGCGAACATAACATAATTATGCACGCGAAACAATATTTTCCTATATCTTCCGCGTGTAAAAAAGTTTTTGCTCAAAAACATTAGTCGTCTGATATCCCGTCGTAAATACATTACCCGATGAACGACTACGCGTAGAATCAAGAGCAAACCAAGTTTGGTCTCGAAAGTATTATTATTATACACTTCTGTGCAGTGTCCTTTTTTGAAACCGCGACAATTTCCGTTCAATGCGTGATGATTGCACCTTTTTTTTTTTTTCTACCTAATAGGTCGAATGTAGGTACCTAACAGTTTACGGTAAAACAGGTACATTCGAAATTGAAGAACACACGTGTGGTACAGGTAAACGCGCGACGAGACGTGGGTACGTACGACTACGAAAACAGTGCATTACCTGACTTTCGAGGAACAACTTATCACTGGAAAAAACATCCCGTCCAAATTGAAATCTCTAAACGCTCCGTGAACTAACTGTCCGTTCAGCGTGAAAGTTATTATCGGAATGGTCAAGTCCAACGCGCAACCGATCACGTCGCCTTTTTTAATGTTCGTGAACATCTGTGAACCCGGCGTCACTTCCGATTTTCTGCCGCCTGTTAAACACGCGCGCGTGTTCACGATCAATTATTATTGTCACTTTTTTTTCGCCTCTCCCCACATTACCAGTCCACAAGTGCGTCCCGTCGAAACCGAAGGAATACAAATCGTCTCCGACTCCGTTCGCGCCCCATTTCTCGCCTCCACCCGGATACGGAACGTATCTACGAAAACGAGAAATACATTTTACGCGACACAACTTTATGAGTTGTTTCCACCGTAAATCTATAATTTTTACCCGGCGGTGTTTGCCCATCCGATGCGCGTATGCGGAACCAGATGCGTGGTCTGTTCCACGTGATCTATGGCCACCTCGTAGTACCATTTTCTATAAACCGCGGATCCGCTGACGTGGCCGACGAAAATGTTCGGCCGGACGCTAAAACGATTTGCGAATCGAGAGATTATTAGAATCGACGTACTGCACAAAACGTGTAACACTCTGTAATACCTTGCCACGTGATCGACCAGTTGAGTCTGAAGGAGCAAGTTCTTTCCCGGTAGCAAAAAATCGCAAATGTTGTTTTGCGAACTTCTCACGGCCACGCCGTTGCCGACGCAAAGCGAACACAGCACGTCCAACACCTTCGGGTCGCGTCCGTGTTTTTCCAAAAGAGATATGATCACTTTAATGTGCTCGTCCTGAAATATACACCGTGATTGCATTAAACCGTTTCGCGCCCGCGTTGAGTTTGGATTCGGGACCCTTTCTGTAAAACCATTTCGTCTTGCAAACGAAACGAGTTTTTGTTTTTTCCCAGATCGCTATCGAAATATCATGTTTTAAATGGTTTTTTTGGTAGAGGGTAATTATTGTTACGGCGTCGCAGCATAATATACGAAAGTATACTATTTTTCGGAAAATTCGACTCTGAGCAATTGTCACATACCCTAGCTTGGCACCGATCAATGTAGTTAAGAACGAACACTTATAGCGAAACGTCGAAGTTGTCCGTATCACTTTCTCCGAAAAGGATTTTACATAGAGGTAAACCAGAATTGTATTTAAACATCAAGACCCCCTATTCCGGTGAAGATATTTCCGTCATATTTATAAATTATAGGAACTCAAGCCTCGTGCACCGTAAACAAGTTGCCAACATTCATTCTATCTCTACTCGATATTTGTTATTTATCTTCTCCGCACTCGTGTTGTCTGCTGGTTCCGTTGTATCGTGTTGCCTGACATGATGATTACAATAGTTTCAAATAAAATAAAAAACCACAATGTTCACAACTCACTTTCATCATGTTCAAAGCTTCTGGAGAGTCGATGAGAACGCAATGGAGCACGTCCAGCATACCGGTCCCTTCGCTGGACGCCTGAGATCCTAACCGACTGAACAACCAGTTCAATCGGTTAGTGTTGGCGAATTGAGCACAATTCGTGTGATTCCCTTTAATAATTGCAGCTGAAAAACAAATCGTTGGAAAAAAATTAAATACACGAAAATAATCAAATTCATGTTTGTCGTTTATTTAACCGTTTTTGTGATGTTTTTATTTTGTTAACAAATAAAAAACCTAAGATATACATACAAGACACCCTAAATACGTCAGGCGGATAAAATTAAATACATATACCTACCGTCTGACTATTTAGTACTTGAAAAATTTATATTGTTTACTATCATTAACTTTCTCGCAGTCTTAAATGCAAATGTTTGTTATCATGTGTGATTCTCTCGCCGCAATTTCAGAGGTTTTTTTTCATATTTTAATAAACATTCTGTATAATAAAATCAAATATACCGGAATCGTTTACGCTAAGTTTCCCGTTTTTTGGTGGTACATTTCCATTTTAAACCCTTCCGGTTGGTAGATCACTGAAATGAAAACAAGCGTTCATAAAATACTAACCTAACAACTGATACAAATAACCAGATATCACATCCCAGCTTTGTCCGGACTCGTCACCAGCCAAACTGACCATGAACCCTTGTGAAGTAATTATGTTGACCTTATCAATGGCTTCTAAAATCAAATTTAATATTCCTTCTTCTTGAAACAAATCTTGTCTGTTTCGCAACGCTCGGAACCGATTTTGCTTTTCTTCGTGCTCTAAAAAAATTATACGTCGGCGCTTAAGTAATGGTCAACGTTATCGCGAAATCGGCGAAACGAGTGAGACTCAATCTCCTTTACCCATATCCTCTTCCGGTTGAGCAAAGTAATTGATTAAATCTTCTAGACACATGACCATCTCGTTGAGATTGACGAACGAACAAAATAACGATGACCGCCGATTACTTTGCAAATTCTCCAGCCCTCTGTAAACGCACACAACAACTTATCGGATATTTCAATTTGCGTAATCAAATTTTAACTGCGGTATCTAATAACGTATTATAATATCAACGAACGAAATAAACTGTGTGAACAACGACGAGCATTTGCGTATCACTCTTGCGGTTCTAGACTCTTCTTCTTGGCTCCGGCTGAAGTCCAGCCCATCGTCCATTTTTCCTTCTTCGTGTAACACTGCTTGTTTCTCTTCGACTTTGCCGAGACCTTTCTTTTTCGTTTCGTATGACTAAACCAGAGCACAGTGATTAATTTATAACGTATTTAATGTTATTGATAATTATTGACGTAGTGAGCCTGCAGTACTCTATGACAAACGTACTCTGTTAAAATATAACTTTATAAATTTTTAATTTTATAGTCTTGGAAACAACTTTATACGACAAACGCCGTGGACTTTCAGATTTTTTTTGGAAAAAACTTTTAAAATACCTAAACGGCACGAGTGCTCCTCCAACCGATGCGGAGTTTATTTATAATTTTCCGACAATTACTTAGGCACATTTTTTAACCCACCTACTGACCTACGGACATTTTTTAAGTCAAAACCTTTGCTACTGAATGGTAAATTTTGAAAACACTTAAAAAATTAAAACTAATTTGTGTGCTAAAATTGAAGAACAAACATTACCTTGTACGTCAACCACAAGCCCGTATCAGAGTGTTGTACCAATACCGTACTATCGCCGTATTTGATAATCGGAGCTCCAATAACTTCTAAATCTTTATCCTCCAAAATAATTTTTTGGTCATCCTTCTCTTGACGTAGGAAAAACGTCGACGAGGCAGTTGTAGCTTCATCTCTGATATAAAACGGTTATAAAAATTTTTAAAAATGAAATTGTTGCTGCGAATGGTATATTAAAATATAAAATGTGAAAAAATAAACTTAGAAAATGTTTAACCACTCGAATCGTAATGCAAAATAGATGTTATTTTGAATTGCTAATCTTCCATAATGACTTTAATGACAACAATTATAATACGTTTATACATTATCTATTGCATTCAGTAATATTGTTGTGATATATAATATAAAAATAAACGATAAAAAAAAAACGAATAATAATCAAAATTATACATTAGAAATATTTTGTTCTTATACCCTCGTAAAAATTATGATGTGTTAATTTTCTAACAGTTTTACGCTTTTACCATATTATAGTGTGTTGTTTAAAAAACAAAATTATAGAAATTATTACAATTAACCTTTTACAACTACAATTAGGTAAAAAACAATACAAGTTTTACCGTAGATGCGTTATGTTATTTTTTCAATAATAATGGTGCAGCTTTTTTTTCAAATTTAGTCAACTAGATTGAACAATATTTTTTCTACTGTTGGGAATTTTTTTTTTTTTTTTTATAGTATATATTATCATCTAAAAATACGTTAACTATATTTTATACACTATATTACTCTCCAAAAAAACCTTAGTATTTAAAAATAATACAGTTATAGTTCTCATACCTGCAAACCAAATGCAATTCATTGTTTTCATTAACGCCCAAATATCTTCCAGTAGTCA
This sequence comes from Hormaphis cornu, assembly GCA_017140985.1. NCBI lineage: Eukaryota > Metazoa > Arthropoda > Insecta > Hemiptera > Hormaphididae > Hormaphis > Hormaphis cornu. The sequence goes on along the minus strand of CM029365.1, from coordinate 13,826,838 downwards.
AATGCCTTATTCGCATAGGATGATACCAATTTATGAATCCACCAGCCCATTTAGTTCTGGCCAACTCCAAACGCCATAACGACCTTGCTTGGCTCATAACGCTACCGCCCTCATAAATAACTATGCTGTAGACAACAAAAATTAATATAACATAACATAAGGTATTACCTACTTAAAAGCCGTTAAGAAATGAAATGCTTTAGAGAATAATTTAGTATGCCGTTAAAACTAAAAAAATAAAAAATACTGGTTAAAATAAAATATTGATTATTACTTAATATGTACAAATTAATGACATGAAAGCAAAACTATTTGAATTTTTTGTTTTGAAGAAACGTTTGAGTTTTAAATAGTACTTGGTTGCAGTGCGTTAATGTACCTGATAATCATTACAGTTTAAACAAATGTAATTCAAAGGACTATAGATTGTTTATCAAAAAAGCCTCATGCTTTATAAATAAATTATTGCATTTCAGTGTATAGTTTTTGTTGATTTTACTAGGTACAGTTATTGCAACGAAAGAAACTGAAAATATTTCTATACACGTTCATATAGACACGACAATTATTAAAACGCAAAACACAAACACGAGTCAATATTGTTGTTTAAAGCGTATAGCTACAGAATCAAAAAAAAAGATTTGTTTCGAAAATATTGGAAAATTTTATTTTCATAAAACTTAAAAATAAAGACGAAAAAAATACAAGCCGGGAACGATTAACTAGATTTAACCAAACTGTTACAGCGTACCTTAATATTTCGATAGCGTTTTGTTTTAAAGTTAATTTTTCTAAAAGTAAACCGATAATATGTAGGTACTCGCCATATTTAATTTGCATAGTCCTTAATTATTTATTTATTTATTTATTTATTTATTTATTTGTGTAAACGCCCGGATGGGCTCAAGTACAGTGACAAAATGTATGTAATAAATATTGTTAAATTAAGGATACAATGTTAATTAAGTACATAATATTAAATTAAATTTACAAAAGAAAATAAGATGAATTTTAATTATATGTATTAGACTACTAAAAACTATGTTTTAAGAAATACAAATCATTCATAGTAAACAAATCAATTTTTAATGTATTGCACTCTCTGGTTATTCGATCAATAGGGTTATTAAAGCCGTAAGATGTTCGATGAAAAGGGATTTCAAATGTGGGACAGGAACGTGTATGAAATTTAGGAACATGAAAGATTAAGGATTGTAATAGATCTGGACAGGATATAACACCATTTACTAATTTAAATAAAAAGCAGACGTCTGTATATTTTCGTCTATTAACAAGGGAATCTAAGTTAAGCGATGCCTGTATAGAACTAAGGGATATTGACTCGGATGGGTTATTAGTGGAATTCAAACGTCTCTTATATGCAATCAAACGTAAAAATCTTCTTTGAACACGCTCAAGTGATTCTATCAGTCCGATTTGTGAGGGATTCCAAATAATTGAACAATATTCTAACGTAGGTCTAACTAAAGAAGTATACAATGTTTTTAGACATTGTTCGTTCCTGAATTCTTTGGTATTTCTAATTAAGAACCCTAGAGTTCTTAGGGATTTTGCACAGATATTATCAATGTGTGGCTGGAATGATAAATTCGTTGTAAAAACTACCCCAAGATCTCTAACGGTAGTAATATCTTCAATTCGATTGTCAAACAGATAATAGTCATTAATTAATTTCGTTCTTGAACGGGAAAAAGACACTTTGAAACATTTAGAGATGTTCAGTTTTAAACCATTTGAGTGGCACCAGTCACAAAATCTATTTAGATCTTCTTGAATTTTATGCTGATCATTAACTGTTATAACATTAGCATAAATTTTGAGGTCATCAGCAAACAGTTGGTACTTACAGAATTTAAAGCATACACCTATGTCTAGAATAAATAATGCAAACAACAGTGGTGATAAATGCCCCCCTTGGGGAACACCTGAAGGCACTGGTATTTTATTTGATAGAAAACCATTAATTTTCACCTGTTGGAATCTATTCGATAAGTAAGAACTCAGCCAAGTTAACAATTGATCAGTTATTCCGTACATTTTTAATTTTGCGATCAGCACTGAATGGTTTACCGAATCGAAGGCCTTGCTGAAATCAGTGTAAATAACGTCCGTCTGAATTCCGGATTCCATAGAATTTACCAAGAAATTATAAAAACAAAGAAGATTGGTTTCCACTGATCGCCCTTTCCTAAAACCATGCTGGTTATTATCTAAAATGGTTTTGAAAGAAAATGTTAATACCTTTGTCACTAAATTATCTAACAATTTAGGTAAGGATGATTCTTTTGCGATCGGTCTGTAATTTGTTATCAAACTTTTATTACCAGATTTATAAATGGGTGTAATAAAACTGGTTTTCCATTGGGAGGGGAGAGTGCCAACAATTAAGGAACGATTAAATAATCTACATAAGGGAACAGATAATGAGAATATACATGACTGTAATAAAATATTTGGAATACCATCAGGACCCGGGCACGGATTTAAGTCTAAAGAATTAATGGCTTCAAAAATCTCACTAACAGTGAATTTAATATATGGTTGTGGATGGTATATATCTGCATAGGTTTTTGAGTAATCAAGACATTCAACAGTATTTAATTTTGTTGTAGAATAAACTGAACTGAAAAATTCTTTAAAGAGATTAGCGACCTCAGGACCACCCGTTGATGACTTGTCCTCAAGCATCATAGTAAGTGGTACGCAATTGTTTGTTTTTAGTCCATTGATATATCGCCAGAATGATTTTGGATCAGAGGTAAGGTTTGATTGGATTTTTTGTAAGTAACGTAAGTTACATAATTTGGATTCTTGTTTGCATAAACTACGTATTCGCGAAAACTCATTATAGATATGGAGATTTTTTGTAATTTTAAACTCTTTATGTAATCGTTTTTTGTTGTATATTAAAGATTTTAGTTCCCTACTATACCATTGAGGATACTGGTTTTTATATTTATAGACTTTAGGGATATACAAGTTAATTGCATTATGTAAGACTGAATAAAAATTATTTATGGTGACTGAAAAATCTAACGACTCATTTAATAAAGAATCCCAGTCAATGTTATTTAAATAAACATTCAATGATTCGTAATTAGCATGTCGAAAGTTAAATTCTAAAGAAGGGGGTGGTGATTTAAGAGAAGAAACGAAAATTGGACCATTTATTTGGAGTGGAGGATGGGCAATATCAACAGAAACTAATGGAAATGAACCTTTTGATACTTCTAAAGAATAGTTATCGGATATTACTAAGTCTAGTATGTTATTTCTATAATTTGGTATAAAATTGTGTTGAAAAAACTGTTCATAAGCAATAGTCTCAGCAAGAACTTTTGATTTTTCAGATGACTGACCAGATAATAAAGCGTGATTTTGATTAGACCATTTAATCCCAGGTAAATTAAAATCTCCAACTATTATAAAAGTATAATCCGAGAAGATTACCCTTAAGTTTTCTATTTCGGTGCATTGGTATTTATAAACATCAACAGAACTATTTGGAGGGATATAGATAGCTATAATTATTATTTTAAAATTATTTGATTTAAATGAAACTGCTAGGCATTCCAGAGACATATTATGTAAGGTGAGAGCATTAGGGCAAAAACGATTATGGATAGCTATAAGGACGCCACCTCCTTTAGAACTGTCACTATTCAGATAATTTCGATCATTACGAAACACAGAAAAGTCAATCATACCAAGTTCATTACTATCGATATCATTTGTTAACCAAGTTTCTGTAAGAATAACGTAATCATAGTGGTTAAAGGAAGCAAAGTTAATACGAACAGATGATAGTTTTGATTTAAATTTAATTATATTTTAATTTAAATTATATTTTTAATTTTAATTTTAAATTTTAATTATAAATATTATTAACTTTTGAGCCGTACTTTTGTCCGGAAACGTCGCTCCACGTCGACGGTATCGTCAAGCATTCGTCTCCACCGTGGAAAAATCTCAGTACGTCGCCGCCAAAAACGTAACCGACGTACTTCATTTTGCTGATACCGGTACCGTACGGTTGAACAGACCAATGGGTCACGTGGAACGATGCGTTCACCACAGATAATTCGTTTTCCTTGGCGGTATGCTGAAAAACAAAATAAACTTTAAAACTCCATGTCAGTGCGGCGACTAATCGTCTGGTGGGCAAGGGATGAGACGATCGAGGCTGGATGACCAACTCGTCAAGAGTTTAAACTAAGTTAAAATCGTAAGTTAATACGATTTCATTTGATTAACTTGTGACATTTTTTTTCGATTGACCTGCAAAAATTTCATTTTTCATTGTTATTTGGTGAAATGAAACGAGTTCGCATGCATGATTGAATGTGCAGTAAATCAATTTCTGATAAGGTAAAAAGTAAGTTTCTGATGTCCAATGAATCTTGTACGAATCGTCATTTTTTAAGCCAGATAATAAAAAAAAAACATTTTTTTTTTTACATCTTCTCTATATTTTGACAGATTTTCGTAAGGAAAGCCCAAAAAAAAAATTTTTATGGACGATTCGGGCAGGAAAGGTATAAAAAACAAGTCGAATACTGTACATCAGCTGTATTATTTGATATATACACGGTATTGATCTAAGGGTGTGTCCAGTGAAAAACAATTCCGATTTTGATTTTTTTCTCACGAAACAAAATTAAACTGAGCAACTAAAACTTATTTACCAAATACCGTTCGGTCGCCACTGACACCAAAATTAAATCGTCCCCGACCCGAACTTTTTCACCTTCCGATCGTTGTTTCGACGCTGGGTGTACAGTCCACCAACACGCTTCGCCTTGAGAATGCTCTTGCAGACCGACGTCAAACGATAGTTTATCGTTAGACGAACTTGTCGACAGACAAGCTAAATACTGTGAATGTAAAAAAAAAGTTGAGAAACACAAATAAATCGTCATCTGTGTGTTTGTAAATCAAACCATATCGCTATTTTGATGTCGCAATAAAATAGCGTTTCCGTAGAGCAAAGTTCGGTGTCCAGAGCCAGTGCCACCTTTTCCCTAAAAAACAAAAATAATAAACAAATAAAACAATTCATCTATGCTTGCGTAATGTACTATATAGATAAAATTGAAATTTTGTGAAAATTAACCTCTTGAGAACTGGCCGCCGTCACTAATTCTTGGAGAGCCCTAACGGACAACGCTTGTTCGATGACGAAAACGCATTGCGACAAATCAGGCGGAATATTCTGCGAAATTGCGAACAATTAACAATGAATTCTAAATTCTAAATTCTCCAATTCGTATTAAATACTTTATCTGCTATATTCTCCAAATAACAATGCCGATTCCCGAATCCTTCTGCGGCGAGACAAACTCTTTCTCCGGTCGCAGTACATGACAGACACACCATGTCTTCCTGTAAAACATTTATTATTTTTGATTAATGTAACGTTTTCATAAGATGACAAGATATCATAGAGCACAACATAATATTGTGAAAGAAGAAACATTTATAAAAAAAAAAAAAAAACGTATATTTTTTAATTCAACTGTGTATCTAACCCAGGAACAAAACATACGTTTTATAGAATATCCGATTGGGGTTCGAAATAAAATACGATTTCAAGTTAATCCTAGAATTTTTAGAGAAAAATTTTAAATCGTATTTTAAAAAAAATCTAAGCAACATCTTTCCATTACACAATTGATATTGCGTAGGCGTGTTTACGTGGGAGGCAGGGTGGGCACAGGCTTCCTCAGTGATTTAAGTTTTGGACTCTTGGCCGAAAGATTTCATCTTTTTACCGTAGTTGCTCTATCAAAAATGTAAACAATAAGTGCTAAAAGTTGTGATTGAACACATTAATTTAACTACCAACAGTATAATGTTTATATTGATGATGTCATTAAAACTTTTAAAATAAAATAAAATATTAAAACCAGTTAACATGCAAACTGTACCTAAACAGAACCTTTTTATTGACTAACTAGATTTTATAATTATTTATTGAGCATTTTAACTTGAAACTAATTTAACCAAACTGATAAATATCTCTGTATTTTTTTTCATATTTATTGTATAGGATCTACCTGAATTAAATCAATAAATATCTTATAACATTATGATTTAAATTATGCGTGTCGACACTTGACAGTTAGGGTACGACATATTGAATTTATATACAACTTATTATTCTTTTTGTAAATAATACCATGGTTTGTAAATTTGAATTATCAGCTGTCATAAAAATGTATTTAATTTTTGTAATACGATTTGTAGAGAAAGTTGATGCAAAATAAATAAGATATTTATAAACATTTTGACTTTATTTATTGTATTACGTACTTAATAGCATAAGAAACCAATTTTAAAATCAAAATAATATCTATTATATTATGCTGACTAAAAAAATTCTAGGTTAAAAAATTGCCATATCACGAATACCTACTATGAAACAATAGATTTACAAATGTAGACATAGAGAATCGTAAAAAGTAAAAAAATAAATTTTTTAACTGACCTCTCCAACAATTGGGTTTGGACACGCCTTAGTGATGTTGTATAACAATTATCACTGGACGTCGGATTTATATTCATTTAAAGTCTTAAAATATGACGTTTTTACGTTATTAAAAATGGGCGATATATTCTTTTGATATTTTTTTAAAACAAAAGAAATATGAAATCGTATGTACTTGCAAAATATTCTATTAATATTCTGTACGAAAAAAAAAAAAAAAAAGGTGAAAATTTAAGTATTCAATTCAAACGTACCCGCCTATTTATTGATTCAATTTTGTTTATAAAATTAATAAGAATAAAAAAAAAAGTTACGAAAATTCTAACATAGTGGTTATATCGAATAATATAGTAGGTAATACAAAATTGTTTTCACCTGAAAATGATTTTAAAAAATTTATTATCATTCTCAAATATTCTCTAACGTATCGAATATTATTCTCTAACCTCTAAAGTATGTTATTTTGTACAAAATACATTTTTTTCTCTGAATATGGTGAATCGTTAAGATATTTTACTCCCATTTGACAGCATAGACTAGAAGCAAATACGTAAAATCATAAAAATCCTACCTCTAATTATCACCTTAATCAAAAAAAAAAAAATTATCATGTTATACAAACGGTTCTTTTACGTACATTTTCCCGGTCCCATCTTAAATTTTTAAATTTTTTTCATGCCACCGGTCTCAAAATTCCTGCTCAACCCCGCAAAAAAAAAAAAAAACCGTTCGTGTGTTCTGGGGAAACGTTTCTACAGCCCCACCCAAAAGATATCCGTTACGGATTTTCTAATTCTGATTGCTTGTTGGACGGGAGAGTAATCGTGTGGGGGGACACTGGATACGGAGAATAAAAGCAGCAACACGATACGATTTTCTCTGGATCCTTTCAATCACATGCCCGACCTTACGAGAGATTATGTATGGGTGCCAAAAACCGAAACCATATTCCACAATAGCACAAACAAAGGAACAGTATAATGTATAATCTTTTACACAAAAAAGCGATCACGAACAAGCAATTTTCGCGTTTCGTCAAACGAAAATTTTCAAAATATTTTTGATTTTCGAAAAACAATCGAAAATCGCGTAAAGAATTCTCCAAAAAGAGTACCGACTTTGTCCGATTTTCAAAATGTTTAGTAAAATAACATTTCAAGTTTGGATCACTCCATTTACTACCCGAAAAATGATCGCTAAAAGAGTCGGCAAGAATGGAGCGCTAATTATCGGTGCAATCAGAATGAGAAAATCTCTATAACGGTTCCATCGGGCGGTATCCACGGTTTTTTATTTTTTTTTATTTTGCGGGGGTGTCGGCTGAGCAGAAATTTCGAGACCGGTGGGTCAATTGTGTAAAATATACGTATTATAGGCAAAAGAACAAGAAAGACTGTTTAAAAACTGTATTAAAATAGTAAAATCTAAGTGAAAAATACTATAAAAGAAATGTTAAAAACAAAAATAAAATGATGTACTGAAATCATAAAAAAAGCCCGTTATTATAGCTAGAAAAACATATTAGTGCATTATTTTTCTTTCTACGCTTTTGAGTATGTATACCACCATGTTAGTTTAAATGTGAACAAATGTACATTATTTTTGACACGATTTAAACTAGAATTGAAATTTCATGACGAGTATAATTTTAAATGAACTTTAAAATATAGGTTAGGACTGAGAGCCGAGACGTATTTTGAATCACTGGATTCGGTTTGTTGTGATTTTTGAAAGCGACGATTTGTCATCATCACAAGTCTTAAAATAAAACGTCAACCCAAAACAGTGACGTATTCGACCAACGAGATCGTTTCACAAGTACTTATTTAGATCCAGAACATAAAGCAAAGATTGTTATAAAAACAATATTTTTGTTTTTTTTTTTTTTTTCAACTATTTGCGTATAGGAAAGCAGTGGTCTGATCGTTAAATGTCATTCGGTTTGTTAAGCGATATACGCAGGCCGTTGAAGCTTTATTTTGATTTTAATTGTTTGTTGAACCGAAAATCGAAATTTTCGAGTTTGCTTTGTACGACCGGAACTTTGTGACTCGCACGCATAAACTTAAAATAGGTTGGGGGCGTTTTACTTTTCAGTTTTAAAGTTTTGAAAAACAAATACATTTAGTCATCTATCACAACTATGCGTGGTTGAAAATCTTCGAATATTCGTGTTATCGAACTTGCGATGTTATTATCGTGTGTGCTTTCTGCCACGAATCCGACAAAAATCGTTGGAATTGATAAAAAAATTATCTCACGTTGATGAGAACGAACGACGAACGACGTTTAAACGTCTAATTTTAGACGGTCACGATCGTTTTTGACTCGAGTACAGAAATATGATTACAGTCTTTATGTTTGTGTAGATTCCGTATCGTACTCGAGTTTATAAACGTACGCTCCTTTAAATTCTGACGAGAAAAGCTCGTCGTTAAACGGGTAGGTTTTTTTTTTTTTTGCTACCCTTATTACCGTCGCACTTTTTTTACGTTCTTCTCTTGAACTCCAAATCGAAAACAAATCCATACGCGCGTTACATTATACCGGTGGACGCCGATACGCTGCGGTGGTGAACATTAAACGACAACATACAACACCTACCGGCTACCGCCACTGTGTTTTAAAAGCTCGGCAACTAAAAACCCACGAAGAATATATACATATAAAAGTGCTACATGGTCGACGGCAAAACATATACTTTTATAATGAACGAGTGTTTTTTAGTTTCCGAGCCGGCAAACACAATTGTTTCAAAATTTTAATGTTTTTCGTTTTTTGTCCACTCTCTTGGCGGCGTCTTTTCCTCTCTCTAATGCATTCGCTTACGGTCCGCAGAAACGAGACGTCGTCCTGCTCGGAGCTGCCATCGCTGTCGGCCATCGCGCTGGCGTGCAGCAGCGCCCGCGAATTTTGCCGATCGTCAGTGGTGTTTTCACTCTGTGGAAAAAAACACCGCCCTTTTATTCTTCGCCCGACGAGAAAAAACTACCGACACGGCAACACGGAATTCGAAAACAATTATTTTTTAGAAAACAGTGTGTGTGTGTGTATCACACGGACGCGACGCTTTCGACTGTGTGGTGTACCTCGCGCCGACGGCCGCAGCAGCCTCGCAGGACCGCGCCGACGCGGATTTCTATAATTATACGCACATCACGCCGTGTGTAATAATAACACATCGTCAAACGGATTACGTGTGTAGTATGTGTGTACACTAGAGCCCGGAACCGAGCTGAAACCGGACTCGGACACGTCGCGCGTTTATACGGCGTTGGTCTCGTCCGGGCCGGAATTTATCGTAGGATCAATATTAATTAAAAGGATATCGATAGGATATTGATAATTCCCGGTTACGATTTTGTCGCGGCGTATCGATTGTGTACACAATACTAACTATAACGCGTGTACAACAACTACAAAGCAGACGATACGCGCGTCGCAAACCAAAAAAAAAAAGTGTTTGCTCGTTCGTAAACTTGGAGGCGCTGGTTTTCTCGATTGACGCGAACAATTGAGATGAAAAAAATAAGCCGGGATCGCTGTAGGTCGCGCGCGGGGGGAAGTTTGACGGAGAGTGCGGCGCTTCTTTTTGTTTAGGGGTTGAAACGCATTATTATTCGATATCTTAAAGCAGCGGTCGTCGCCTTCGAAAATACGATCGCGTGCGAGCTCGGTGTCCGTAACGGGTAACGTACGTCGCGGTAAAAACAAAATTCAACATGGCAACATGATCTCTCATCGGATCCGTGTATGTCTTTCCTGTTTTCGTGCAAAAGTCTCCGCTTTGTTGTCCGTTTGTCGTTATTTCGGACGTTACGAACGGGAAACCGAATCGGTGTGTAAAAAACGCGTAACGATATCTGTCCGCGAGAAACAACCCAACGCGGGTTTGACGACGAAACAACAACGTAAAATCCGACAATGAACCGAAATCGTGCGGACCGATTTGCCAAATTTTTTGACCACACGTCCATCTTTATCGGATTCGATTAGAGACGTAACGAAAACTAGAGAGGAACGAGTGGAGTGAGCGAAATTCAAAAATTTCCCGTATTATAAAAATGATCGATTTCAGCGCGCGGTAAACTCGACAAAATGACACGCGCAGGTATAAGTATTTCGAGTCGAACAGAGAGCAGTTGTTCAAAAAATTTCGACGTTTTCGTTTACGGCTCGCAACGCGAAAAACGATAAAAAAATTTCAAAAAAAAAACGCTTCGGACCAAGCACCGCGCGGATCTATCCTTTGAAGGGACGTATCGTACCTATCAAAACCGCGGAGCGTTCATTCCGATTACTATAGAAAAAGTCACACGGATCGTGAACGAACGAAACGAAAAAAGGTCACGCTGTAAAAACGGCGTACATTTTTCGCAGGATCCGAAAAAAAAAAAACAAAAAATGGCCCGGGTTGAATTTACCGAGGTAACGCGCGCGCCGTATTCAGTTCGGTCGTCTGCCGCAGGATTTCTTCTTTACGTTCGCAGAGCTAAATAAATACAACATACTCGAACCAGCGAAGCTCGGCGGAGGTGCGCGCACGGGTTATAAATATTTTATTACGATTATTTTTTTTCACACACACGCGTCGTCCACAGCAGACGGTTTCTATATTCGTATTATTATTATTTTCTCGTTCGCCTTTTCGCTCATTTTCCTCCTCTATCGCACATACAATAGTATAGGTACATATAAATGCGCGAGCCAGTGCCCGACGCGTCCGTAATAATAATAATCTGTCGGACTACAACAGCAGTTCACGGGCCAAAATACGATGCGATTGAACGAAATAAAAAAAAAAATGTTTTTTTACTCGCTTTTCTTCATACAACACTAGAATCGTATAAATCCGACGGAAAATCACTACGCTAAAAAGGAAAAAAAAAATTTTTTTTTCAAAATGAATATAAAAAATTTTATATCCGAGCAAGGCGTGCTGCGGCACACATACAATCACTTGATAGTGCTCGTGAAGGTTACTACAATGGGAAGGGAGCTGTGTAACTTGTTTAATCACTACGTTAAAATTTATTATACGTCTGTTTTATAGGGTATAAAATTTTTCATGTTCATTTTGAAAAAAATATTTTTTACTTTTTAGCGTACAATTTCCCGTCGGATTGAATTTTTATATACATATAATACGATTTAAGAACGTTTTAAGAAAAGCGAGTTTTCGAACAATTTTTTTTTTTTTTACTTTTTTAGTCGTAGTCTAATTGAATTTTTATAGTTTCGTAGGTCGGGGGTGATGAGAACGAGTCGGAGAACGATGTAGTAATAACACGTGCAGTTAAATTTTCACTTGACGTTTTTTCGTAAAGTATCATCAAAATCTCTATTCATAAATTACATAAATTTTATAAAAAAAAAAAACAAATTAATTTATATTGCGGCAGTTTCCCGTCACGACCTTGCGGTAGTAATCGTGCGTTAGGTTGTTGGTGTTTTAATAATACACCTATACATCTTTTTTTTTTTTCTGTTACTTTGTTTCATTTTTTTTTTCTTCTTCGAGTTTCGAAGTGTTGAAATTTTTGCGTTATTCTAAAATATTATGCAATTGCACGTCGGATATTGTACATCCGAGGAGCTTGGTGGGTGTGCAGCAAGATTTCGTCGAAGGGTGATCATCACAGGAAGTGTTGTTGTGTTTAGTAATCCACGGCAAGGAAGGAAGGAAAAAAAACAACATAACGTGAGTTAAAGAAAAGAGGGTAAAAAAACTCTGTAGGTCGCGGCGTAGGGTAGTTTGACGGCGTAGCGAATAATGGATGGCGGTCACTGCGCTTGGGAAGTCGTGTTCGTTTCAAAACGGCATTATTTCACGTCCGAAAGCGTTAAACGGCCTAATAGTATACAAATATTGACACGCGGTGGGAATAATAATTTTGAATATTCGGTTCGTTTTTAATCGCACATTTTTTACTCGGACTCGGTGTCACAAACGTTTTGAAAATAAAACCTTTTTTATTAGCGTAAGTACTGAATCGTTTTTAGACAGCGCAAAAATACCGTCGTTGTACGTCGTCAGCGAACACGCGAATCGTTTCGTGGCGCGCGGGCAATTTTTTTAATAGAAATCGGTTCACATATTTACCGTCAGACGTTGTACTGTTTGAACTATATATAAACAAAAAAAAAGAACATTTTCGGTAATATTAGCGTGTGCTTGGCGGCGCGGTGTGTTTTTTTTTGTGAATTTTTTTTTTTGTCCGACATATTATTTATAGGCGACATAGCGTTGTTATAGGCCTATCGGTTAATACTCGGTTGAGTCCGTTGGCACTAAGTAACGTTTATAAGTTCGCACTTTTGAACGCAACTAAAGGTTATAGAAAGGTACAACTTATAACAAATTTATATTTGAGTGTATGAATGACCGTTTATTTACTTGGTTACAATACTACTGACCGTGCGAGCGTTCAGCGTCGTCCGGTGAATTGAAAAATGCTTACTTGCATTACTAATACCACATAGAACTAATGCTTAAGTGTACATAATACCTATTAATAATAATAATGTATATATAATATTAATATAAATACTGTATAACAATGTATAATAACATGACGTTCATAACATTATGTATAATAAGACTAAATATAATGTAATATAATATAATATTTATAATGTGGCGCATATAACAGCGTGTACTTCTGTAGTTTTGTTTTATCCCCGACATGACGACGAAAAATTTCACGCGTGGGGAAAGCGCGAGCAATCGTCACGTTTTTTATTAACGCTTGTTGGAGAAGAATACGGCCGACGATTTTTATCGTATTTCAAACGTTCGTTACGACGACGTTAGTTTTTTAACAACGATCGCGTTTTTACGTAAGAATATTTTTTTATTACTATTTTATTTCTCTGTTCGGGGACGCCTACTGCTGTTGGATAAGTAGTAAATACAATAAATCGGCACGTCGGTACTTCTAGCCGACTATTGCCGCCGTTCCTATTTATAGCGAAGAACTTTTGCGACAGGTAGAGGCGAGAGGAGTAAAATGTCTGTGTGTGTGTGTGTGTGTTGAACACGTATTATTATTATTAATTGTATGTATACAGAATGTGTCCAAAAGACCCAGGCCGGACGGGACCTAAGAGCTAAGAGACAATCTCGACAAACGGGTCTTGAGCACTCGTGTATGGCGTGAAACAGTCAGGCATTTAAGTGTTTCAAGACCGGGCGAGCCGACACGCCTTGTTGATTTGAAAAATTGAGAACAAAATGTTCGAACGTGATTTTTTTCATTTTTTTAAACGTAGTTACCTCGTGAGTTAACGAAAAACATGTTCAAACGAATAGTATAAATCGTCTTTTAAAAAATATATCGGTGCACGCAATATTTAAATACATGTTTTTTAACAATTCAAAATGCCCAGAGTGTTTTGAATATAAAATGCGTGACGACGAGTTTCGACCGTACGTTTCATCGTCGGGTCCACGTGAAACGGAAGAAAAAAAAAATGAACGCAAAGTTATGCAAACATTCGTAAGATAAAGTATACGGACGTTGTCGTAACAAGGAACGCTTAATAAACGACGAATCTATCGTTGTCCACGGTGGTTACGTATGAAATCTGCAGTTTAAAACATATTATTAAAACCATTATGTTTTACTTTATTACGAATGAGAAGCTCTTCAAACGTTGCAAATATTTTTTCGGTTCTTCTATAAAACGGTCGAATCATTTTCTATATCGAGATCTCTAAACTGAGCGTTACACTCTAAAACATGTTTAGCGAAATTAGATTCATTTTTTAATTTCTGAAAAACATTTTCTTTGTATCGTGTTTTGAAGCTTCAACTAGTTTTTTTCCAATACGAAATTTACCGCAGCCACATAATTTATTACATTATAAATCTCATATTTATCACAATAGCAGACTGTGAAGTTGACTTTATAACATAATAATATATAGTATAAAATAAATAGACCAAACGAATGCGTTACAGTAACAAAGATTGCTTATACTTCGCTGTTTAAGGGGCTTTTTTTAGTTTGGATCGTACGGAAAAGTTTTATAAAATTTAAGAAAATACAAACTAGTATTCTCTCTCTCTCTCTCAAATAGACAAAAAAATGTACACAAACAATTTTACTGATACAAATAGTTTATTTTATAAGTAAATAATAAAAATTTGATAACATCAAAATACAATGTCGTTAATTCTACTATTTTCATGGCTAATACAAACAGTTATTGAAATTGATTAATAAAAATAGCCATAACTATGATTAAATACTATAGTTAAAATTAAATACTTTTTTTTTTTGTCCTTGCTTATTAAGTAGAAACTATATTGATCTTTAAAATAAATATGATCTGATTATTCATAGTCCAAAACATAGTAAAATTCCTTCAATAAATTGCGAAAAAATCCATAGATAATATTTGTCTATTAGTATAATTTTCGCATACTTTTTTTTAGTAATTAATCTTACATTGAATTATTTGAATAAAATAATTTTATTATTGTAGTAATACAAATAACGAATATGTTTGTTTAAAGAATAACGATATCTAATAATAATTAAGTGTAAAAAATTAAATTGAAGTGTATGCGTTGTTAATAACTTAAGTTGATTTTTGCAAATACTCATCAAACAGATAAAGAGACAGGCTGGAGTCGCGTTCATTGGCAATCAAATTTTTCAAATCATTCGTGTGGCCAGATAATGATCTAATGACATCAGCGTGTTGGTGTACAAAATTATTTTCCAAGTACGATGCAACCTAAAATAATGCAAAACAATCGATTAATCGCAACATACAAAAATTAGACACTAATTAGATTGTACAAATAAATAAAATGTGTAACAACCTCCGAGTCGTGTTCCTTCCTCCGAGTAACATCAAAGTGGATGGTGTTTGCTTCTTTAGCCAACTCTTTGTGAATATCCAAGGCCTTACCCATACTGCCAAGTTCAACCAGTTCATAATTCATTTGCTTTTGAAACAGAAAAAGTAAACATTTAATATGACTACCTCATAAACAGTTTTCAAAAATGTCTTATTAATATTTAGTAGTAATACTTTTTCGTTTTCTTCACTGGTAGGAGAGAATTTCATGTGTCCACCACGTTTGCTCATAAACTTCACGAGGTCAATAGCTTTTTCCCATGTATCATCAGAGAATTTCCTGTACAATTTTTCAAAACCACGGCGATTTTTCTCGTAGTTACCAAAATGAGAAGACTAGATGGTAAAACAAACGAAATCGATTACAATATAAATACCTAATTTATAATAATGTAAAAGGGGATTTAAACCGGTCTAAATTTAAGGTGTTTTTTGCAAACAATAGGATATTTAAAATTTAAAATCGCAAACTACAAATTACGCTACTAACACTCCACTGCTTAGAATTACACCGCACAATTTTAATACATATAAAATTTGATCCGTTTAGAGCTAGTTTTTACTCTTTTAGAAATCATGTTTCTACTAACCTAGTTTGAAACATCTTAATTGAAATTTAAGAATCTGAAATTTACTTAATTTGTTTATTTATTATATACGTTAATGTCCGTTACGTTTATTTTACAATTCTTATTGCTTGTACGAAAATTCATATTCCAATAATTGGGCACAAGCTCATTTAATTTTTTGGGGTAAAATGTGTATTATTATTTTAAAATGAGAAAAAATAATAGTCAAATCAAATGCCGTGAAAAAAATTTACGTAATAAAAATAATTTTCTATTTACCATAAGTAAGAATTGAAAACTGCGCTTAATGTGAGTTCTGGCATATTTCTGTACACTTGACAATAATTCGTCTCCAACGAATGCTCCGTATTTGGCATTACAATTCGCCAGACTTCCACCTAGACGAAAATAATAAGTTTTTTCGTCATTCGAGTTTAAACAAAAATAAAATGGATCTAACCTGTAGGGCTACAAACAGTAGTGACGTCGTCATAACAGTATTCTCCGGACGCATACCGACAGAAGACCGATGACACACAGATTAACAAAAATTGAACTTTCATTTTGATGCTGAAAAAAAAAACCATACAGTTATAAAATACTTTTATTATTGATAAAAAATATGTATACAATGATAAAAAACATTGTTCATTCCTTAATGCGTTAAACATATCGTTTAGGGCAGCGGTTCCCAAACTGTGTGGCGCGCCACCCAAAGGAGGCGCGAGCACTTAACAAGGGCGGCGCGGCGCGTGGTTGGAATTTTACACTTATTGTTATTTTTAGATTAATTTCACGTCCGATAAAAATTTTGTAGATTGAATATTCTTTGAGGGTGGCGTGAAAAAAATGTTTAATTATTAGGGAGCCTTGAATGAAAAAAGTTTGGGAACCGCTGGTTTAGGGAATAATCGATAAAAAAAAAAACGCCACCGAATTGAAAACTAAAAAATCGACAAGTTATTACGGCTCGTAACAACAAGCACCTAGTCAATACGACAAATAGAAATTGTATAGCTGCAGAAACTGTGAATTATTTTTTAAAATTTTAAACTAACCAACGTCCATTAAAATCGTAATACACAGGTTGTTGACGTGGACCAGTCGGTAAAGTATCGAACGGTAGTTCGGCTTAAAGTTTGTGATGGACGATCGTACTTGAAACCAGGGCTTTACACAAGTCGGAGTGCTCGAGTGTAAATTGATGACAACACTTTAGAACGTGGGCGGAATTACGTTTGAACCTGTACGGTCTCAAAGAGCGGGTCCATTGGCGCCGGAACCGGGGGGGCAAGGGGGGCACTTGCCCCCCCACTTTCTCAGAAGGTGGGCAAAGTATGCTTTTTGCCCCCCCTGATTTTTGAGAAAATTTTTTTTACATTGGGTTTGCCCCCCCAAAAAAAATTACCTTCCGGCGCCTATGAGCGGGTCACATAAAGTGGATACGTTTGTACGCGAAACTCGCGCTTTTACAAGGCGAGTATGGGAGAGTCGCTAGAGGTTCGCGCATCCTTGTACAAGACTTACGGGCACTCTGAATAAAAATATCAAACCGCAATCTCTTTGAATCGTTTTTGTTTATTTACGTACATTTTTTTTTGGTAATTTTACTCGTTTAGCTCTTATTGATCGGCTGGTTGGGTTACATGTTGTGCGCATTTTTTCAACTAATGAAATGAAAAAGTTATAGTATTAACGTCGGTGTACATGACAATATACAACACACGACCGCCGTTTATTTGTCGGGGCAAAAAACGCTGAACAAACTCGATCGAGTTTAGCACGGACGGTGTGCCCGAACTTTTTTAAACGCTAGACAGGACGGGGGGGACAACAGACGCACGGCGCTCCTGCTCTCCTGACTCTAGACTTTCGTCCGAAGCAGAGGAAAAACTCCGGTGTTCCCGGAGACCGCGAAAATAATAAAAACGCGGCGTCAGCGCTATTTCAGTCGGCGACTGTTGCGCGACGCCTCTTTCCTGTGTCCCTTTCCCCCCGTCCCGTTCGGCGGCAATAACAGTAATTACGATAAATAAATAAATAACGATTGTTATTGTTGTTGCGACGCGTTGCGCATAAACATGAGCGACAGCGCCATTGTCCCGCGCGAACGGCAACGTGTGTGTGTGTGTGTGGAAAGAAGACACGGAGAAAACGGAAAAAAAACTAACTTACCTCGTCCAAACGGATGATGATGTCGCACAGAAATATCGTCGGTAAGTAGACTAACCCGTTACGTTTTTTTCCGTTGTCAGACGGAAAAGAAAGAAAAAAGTTCGCTCGCTGTCGCGCTGCGTACGTGCTGTCCGGCCGACGGGAAGACTTCAGCTGTCGGACGGCGGCGCGCGGAACTGATGCGTAGTGCGTACGACAGCGGCGCGGTAGGGCCCGTGCGCGCGCGCATTCGCCCGACCGTCTGCGCGAGCCCCCGTCCGTCCGCCACCGCCACCGCAACACCATTGTCCGCGCGCGCTCCGAGGCGTCCCGTCGAGTGTTCTGTTGTTCTCCTCGCTCTCGAGTGCAATTTTTTCTCGATTTTTCTCCGGGCTCGTCGTCGTCGTGTACCACCCTGCTTCGGGGTGTTTTTCTTTCTTCACCAGTCCATCACGTACGTGTAACAACAGTATTGCGGTCGCCACACGATAATGTCGTGTATTGTGCGGTCGTTTTTTCTTTTTTCTTCTCTCGACAAAAAAACGACGTCGCAAATAGTACTTATCGCGCCGCGACTTGACTACTGCGTTTAATCCGCTCTCGAAGAAGCGCACTCGTCGCGGTTTTCTTAATGTACGTACATTTTTTTTTATCCTTCTTCTTATCTTTCAGCTCGTCCGATTTGTTTTCGCACCGCCGTGTGATCGTACAGTAGTAACTGTTCACCACACGCCGTCGAAAACACGATGATGACGACGTTCAGAGGAATAGCTCAGCTTTTGTGCGGCGTCGTCGTCGCCCTGTCCGCCGTCGTCGTGACCGGCGAAGAAGTCTACGGGAGGATGCAATGTGAGCGAGCGAGGCGGGGTCCGGTCGTTATTTATTTATCGTTTTTTTTATTTTACTGTCCCAGGTAAACTGCCCCGAGTGGACATACCCAAGGATTGGATCACGATGGTCGACCCTTGCACCCAAAAGATGAAGGAACAGGTCCAAGAAGAACTCTCCGCCGCCATGACTTACTTCGCAATGGTGCGCCGCGGACCCGCCGCGCGAACCCGGAGAATTTCGTTATTACCATTATTTGTTTTTTTTGTAGGGAGCGCATTTTTCCAAGGACACGGTGAACCGTCCGGGATTCGCGAAATTGTTTTTCGAAAGCGCCAGCGAAGAACGCGACCACGCCATCAAGATCATCGGGTACCTGTTGATGAGAGGCGGCCTGACGAACGATCTCAACGAGTTGATTCGCAATCCCGTACGTGAACCTCGCGCTCCTCCGGCGCCCGGGTTTTTGTTTTCGCTAATTTTTCAAACTTTGTGCAGCAACCCCTGACGGACACATGGGCGAACGGTTTGGCCGCTCTGAAGGACGCTTTAACATTGGAAGCTCAGGTCACTCGTAAGATCATCGGTATCGCCAAAGTGTGCGAAGATCCAAACCTCGGTGTCGACAAATACTTTAACGATTATCACGTGAGTTTTGCCCCGCGCGGGCAGATTATTAATTGGTGCAAAGCACGGCCTTTCGCTAAATAATTCGAACGACTTTTCTAACTCGCTTGAGTTTCTGTTTGGTATGTCAAAATGATTTAGATTAATTTTCAAATGTCATCATACCTAATCTTTAAATTAGGTGACTTGTTTCACTAGTTAATATTTTTATTTTCTGTGATTCTATGAAAATAATTTAGGTGCCTGGTTCAAGTGTTCAGATGTTTAGTTAAAAAAGAAAAAATTGTAAATATATTTATGTAGTCGTAGTCCTAAGGTTAAATTGCATTGTGTTAATGCAATTAATGCAGTCGTTTAACTCATTTTTTAAGATTCTGATCGTAGCAAAGTTTTTACAATGATGCTTTCTTTTCTGTAAACACATTTTAGGGTATTTAACTGTACAAGGAACGCTCTGATTTCTGTCAGTCTTTTCTGAAAGATCTATGGACTGTAGTGATACTTTAAAGGGATACTTTAAGTTTCAAAGTTAAAAATTGAAAAAGTAATAAAAAATTACAACTAACATAATTTTTGACATAATCAATTCAGTTTTTTGCCATAACTTACAAAATAATGATCAAAACCAGCTGAAACTTTTACACAACTTTTATTCAAATCAAACGAGTTAATTTTCGTAATTCTATATTACATACGTTAATTTGCCTTTATTCTGAATTCAAACTTAGTTTGTCACATTTTTATTTAGAGCGGAACATTTAGTTTTAACGTCTGCCATGTTGTTAATTTTATGCTTCATTTTAATTGTATCTGTGACCTATAGTCCCATTAAATATTTACTTATTATGTGTTCTTAACAAGAACATAAATTCAAATCTACTTTCAGCTGAAATGTGTATTTACCATTTTTATCGTAGAAAATAATGCAAAACTTATCCATTATAGAATACCTCTATTTGTACTTCAAGTTAAATACAACAATTTTTTTTTTTTTTTTGTGATATCAATCAAGAAATGACTATTTTTTTCTAACAAATCTAAACCTGTGGTGCAATAAACATTTTTTATTTGATTTGATTGGATATTGATTTAATAAGAAAATTCATGTACACAGTGTTGAAATGTGTGTACAGTATACAATGTTTATACTTAGTGGTTAGTACCTTTGTTACTTAGTAGCAGACCTGTGCTCGTTAACAATAAGATTTCTTTGGTATTTAAACATAAAACTATGAGGTTGATAAATATTAAGTCTTGTAACTAATGATTACTGCCAACATTGTTTTTAGCTTAAAACATTTGCCGGTTTTTTGAGTAAAAACTTTTTTGAAAAATTGCTGCCCGGACCGTAATTTCTATGCTGTATCTTCTAAGTAATGTTAGATACATAGTGAATTGTAGAATTAAATTTTCAGTTCAAAATTAAATTATAATTTGTATAGGCATTGTGATTTTTGATACGTTTCCAAAATAGATAAATTCATATTCAACAAATAATCATGAATTATTGTAAAACTCAATGCAATTAATAATTGATCAATATGTTTTATTAGATAGCTTATGATTTGTGTATTTAATTATAGTATTAATTGTGTTTGCAGTTGGTTGATTGGTTGACTGGTGATTTCTTGACCGAACAGTATGAAGGTCAACGAGATTTAGCAGGAAAATTAACCAATCTTGGAAAAATGATGGATACCCATGGAGCTCTGGGTGAGTTTCTGTTCGATAAGAAACTTTTAAATGGAGATTCAATTTAATTTGATTGAACAAAATGTTAAGTCAACGAATTGAAAAATTAAAATATTATCAATTGGACATTGAGTTCTGTTTTTTTTATGATTATTATTTATATATTATATTATCATACACTCAATAATGTAATTGTGTATGATGAATGATAATAACTAATCCTAAGTAGTACGTACATATTGTGTGCCTGACACAAAAAAAAAAAAAAATTCCGAGTAGGTATAAACGATGTATTGTAATCACTCAAATGTTTAGTTTGCAACTATGTTAGTAGTTTGACAGCGATTAAAACCAAACCAAATTAATTAAATAATGTTTGTGCCATGTTATGATAACTACAAGTCTTTTCTAAAACTTGTTGAAATAAAACCATTAAATGTAAATTTCAAACTGATTTATACCTACCAACATTTAAACTATTTGTATAATGTATTCACTATCATTACTATTTGTTCAATATTTAGTTAATTTAGGCACGTTTTGTAACTCAACTACTTACAATGTTCAAATGTGAATATTCTTTAACTTTATGTTAAATATAATATATTTTACGTATTTATACTTATAATTTGTTGTTTTATGTGTACCTAAACCTATTTTGTGTCCTCTGAGATATGACCAATTTGATGATAATGTCATACAATTCAACTTTTTTCCAGAACATGGAACAGTTAGGATGTAGAACAAACTTTCGTAGAGTTAATATTTCTACACACCTTTAATATGGGTCACTTTAAATATGTTTTGAAAAACAGAATTTTTTCAAATTGATCTATCAAATAGATTTAATTTAATACCAAATGTTGGTACAGTTGAATAAATCAGTAGATACTGGAAAGTAGTATCTAACTGATCAATACTGAAGAATACACGTAGGTACACAATATTAACAATGTTTCATCGTGTTATTACTCATTGTTTGACAATTATTACGATTGTAGTCATCTAATTAAAAACGGCCGACAGTAATTTAAACCGTAATCAGTCATCTATTCTATGTATATGTATAGACAGTCTCTTTATTCAGAAATAATCTGAGCTACGTTTGTACTTCACAAGTAGTGCACAGTAATGTTATCGTGTTTCTACTAGAATAAACATCTCTTGTTTTCTATAGGTAATTCTAAGCTCTTTCTTGTTTTTTTTTTTTTTTTTTATATCTATTTTATTTTTCAATGTTGCTCATTTTTAGTGCGTAGGTATACTGTTTTTTTTTTTTTTTAAGTAAATCACCGTAAATTCAAAAAGATATACTCGGAGTGAAAAAAATTATAACAAATGTAATTGCCATACTCGTGATGTCTGTGTAATAGTGGTTCGTAGACAAAATGGTACGAGATTCATTTAATAATAAAACAGAGTCTAAAATCGATGTTTTCCGTTACTAGCAACAAAAACAGGGACCTAAACTCGTTGGCTGATTAGATTATTATTGTAGTTGATTGTTTTCCTCTTTTAATCGGTCGGTTTATAGTAAAAGAAAATTACGACCTAAGTGTAAAAGTGAATAAGAGCTTCCGTAGGAACACGATATGTTTTTAGAGCTACTTTGGGGCTTGTTCGTGGTGTATGCATCGTAGGTGCAACTAGGAGAATGCTAAAATGTTTCTATCCAGTTTGATCAACCCGAAAAATTCGTAACGGAGTCAGATACTCTAGAAAGTTGATTAAAAGTAGTAATACTGAGCGCATGTTTGCGATATTATACGGCTTCCCTACATTAGAGGTCTGGACTACTATACTCAAGGTGACAAAAAGTTCTCACCAAACAGAACACATAATCATTATGATGTATAACGTGTATAATATTATGTAGGTAAAACGTTTAGGTAGGTGCTTAAACTGTTAACAGTGTAACAACAAAAAAGTGCTTAAAAATGTACGTCAAGTGTTCTAACGCGTAGGTTGATTTCGAGTTTTATACACTGCCGGTGGTTACGGCTAAAGTCATCGTGGACCAAGCGCAAACGATGTTATAATTGAAAAAAAAAAACCGAATATCCACCTGATGAGTAAAAAAAAACTCGCTCAGAATCGTTATTTTCGTAAGCAAAACCCGCGCAACCTACAGAGTGCAGATTCCGGCTTTTTTTTTTTTTTCAGCATGATTTTAATGATGTTTAAAAAAATATTTTAAAACCTACCTATATACGTACAAACATATAATAACTGTTGACAAATACTCGGAAAAAATCGTTGTTTACAAGTTTGAGAGCATGACGAAACTCCTATTGCACAGTTGTTGTTACCGTGGCGTGCCGAGAATCCTTTTTAGGAGGAGCAATTATTATACTTAAAAAAAGTAAAAATATAAAAAAATCGAATGTTTTTAAAGTAAAATTTGAGGGTGGATACTAACTTTTGCTCCTACTCTTAAATTGATTCAGCACTGGTTGTTAAAATATTATTTAAATTCGCTACAGGAATAATTATTCTTCAGTTTTGTCGTCGTAAATTATTATACGATATTTTTATTCGTCTGACAACAATTTTACTTGTCCGACGATTCTGCTCGCAAAGTCCTCTAAAAAAAAGGTCAGGTCACAATGGTATAGTTGTGTTCACCTATTATAATACGATATTCGTTTCAATAATAAACGCTTGGCAAAAACCATCCGAATTTTCCCCTTTTTGTCCGACCCAAATGGAAATGATAGTTTAACAAAACTGTACTTCAGTGTGAAAATATTAACCGAATAAAAAGTTTTTTGATTTAAAGTTAATCTCGTATTTTTTTTTTTAATAGAAAATACATAAATTATGATTTTTGAAACACTTCAAAAACTAGAATGACAAGTTTTCTCTACACGCTCGGCGGCTACAACTACGGTATATTTATAAGATGGATGCAGCAGACCGCATTAAAAATTAAAAACGTATAATAGAAAACGCTTGCCCGTAAACTATATTATAATAAAACCAGTCGTTGTTTATTCCAATTAACATCACCGGCCATCGAGAGAAGTTTGGAGGAAATTAATTTCAACGAACAACTCTCTCTCGAGATACGTTCTGCAGGGGTGAACCAGAACTGTGCGATAACGATTGTTATATATAATATCATTTACAACGAAAAGATTCGACCGAAGACGTTTGGTGTGCATTTTCCAAATAAATTCCAACATTCAAAAGGTCCGTATTATAATTTATACAATGTAGTGATATACAAAAAAAAAAACGGGAAAATAAAAACCGGTTTTAAAAACTGTATAATTTACGAATAATATGTATATTATTGTACGCGCGAGTTGCTGCACAACGTTGTGCGACCCGGGTCTATTATTATTATCACGCGATACTATAATATACTACGCCTTATTTTATACACACATTTCGAACGGCATCATTTGAGCGCCGACTAAATCAATGTTTAGAGTGAAAAGGTACAGTCAAAAAATTAAGGAAAAAACGTTAAAAATTACGGCAAAAGTGTTTTTCACACAATCGATTTCGATTTTTGGCCCACAATAGTGATAAGCCGAACCTTTCGCGTAGTATTGAAATTGGTAAGATACACAGGTTCGATACGAATTTCAAGAAATTCCGAAAATTTTTCACCTAAATATGGAACTTTGAAATTTTTTTTTTTGTGTAATTCGATAAAAATTTAATTATTAACAAAAAAGTTTTGAAATTTTAATACAAGGTTGTACAACATGTAAAAGGATATGCTTCTAAAAAATTTCGAAAATCCGTAGTCACAATTTCTATGTATTATTTAGTCGTTTACAGTTGGAAAATTTTCGAAAACTGTACATACTTTTGAGTATTTTTTTTGGAAAAAAAGTTCGTAACTCTCAAAAACTTTTCGTTTAAGATTTGAAAATTGAATATGTTTTGTAAAACAAAATATCCGAATAAAAAAACTTCAAAAGAATCCGCCCGATAGATCGCAAACGCGTACAAAAAAAAGTATTGAGAAACTGTGTTATTTTGATTATAACAACGAAATTACGCGCTGTTGTGCAATCGATACTGTAAAAACGTAACAACTTAAAATAACGGTCCGAACGTTTTGAAATGTTCACACGCTATTGAAATTTATAAACTAAACTTTGGGCGTGATTTCTTTTGTACGTTCGAGTCACCGCTAGCTCGTTATTTTCGTAAAAATGTTTTCATCGCTTACAGATTTTAATTTACAACTTCTATACGTTCCAAAAAACCAAGTGACCCTCGGCACCAGACACTACTACCCGTGCGACCTAAAGCGATTCCGGTTTTTTATTATAATATGTACATAGGCGTATAGCTGTTTATTAACGACGTATTTATGGAGTCTGAATTGTATATCGTGAAATACAAATAATTCATAATCATAAATCAAAGTTTGTGGCATTTTCAGGTTTCTAAATAACGTATTCGAGTACTCACAACGTTGTATAAATTGTGTTCTCGATAGTACAATAACAAATCAACAAAATACGTAACAAACATAACGTGATGTTATGTAATTTTCACCGTAAATATCTGTTAAAAATGTTCTTTGTTCGTTTAAAATCGATATATTATTATGACTATAATCATAATAATAAACGTTCCACACCGTTATCGCGTTATCGTGACACGATATAATACTATAACCATTAATATATGGTATTTTATTCCGGCCGGTGACTAAAACGAACTCGTGAAGACAGGATAACGATGTTTAAAAAAATAGTTTCGTTGGTAAATTAGTCGGTGCTCGGGAAGAAACGAAAAAAAAAATCGTCGTGACCGACAAACGGCTGCTGCGAATGTCATCCGTCGCCTGCACGAGACGTAATGTGTACTCGTAGTATTGTAACGGGTCGTAAAAGTTCATCGTTAGACAGTACACAATGCAATTTGAAGCCAAATAGCCGACACAACGGAGGATCGTCTATAAATCTGTTGTAGTAAACGAATTGATATCACGTCATCGGCGCACTTAAAATAAATTCTGATCGTTTTTTAAAAATGTTTTGTACGCTCTCCAAACGCTGATGCAACAACGGCGAGCGGTTGTGTACGTAGAAGAATAATTATTATTACAGCAGCAAAACACAAAGACAAAGCTGCGCCCAAAAAATATTTGCCGCCCGACAAGTTAGAAAAAAAAAAAAAAACCGGGAGTAATTCGACGACGGGACAGCGACTGCGGTTCGGACGGGACGCCTTCGAAAATACGATTCTGAGCGAGCTCGGTTGTGTCCGGTAACGATAAGAACGGTCCGAAAGTTCCGAAACGTATGAAAATATCGCGAAGGTATAATATTACGATACAATGACACACATAAGTGAGACGAAAGGTATAATACGAGCGTATAAAATGAATCGATCACGTCATTATGTTTCATGTGTTGGTTTGTTTGTACAATAATTGACATTAAGTCCACGTACGACTAACAATATAAGTAAATACCTAAAAGAATATCTATCTATCTTTATCTGAATAATTATTTTGTTTACGCTTCAGTGAATTTTGTGTTTAATCGAATGAAAAATGTACGTAATGCTTTATAAGTGGAACGTTTTTTTTTTTTTAAAATGCTCATAAATATGTATTATCTTTCCCACAAACTGATTTAATTGTATTACAAGTAGTTTGTTCATTGAATGGCTGTATATATATATATATAAGTAGGTGTATACGACGTGTAACCAATAAAGTGCGGTATTTTGTCAGAGAATTCGAAATTTTAAACGTAGAAAACCATATTGTAATAATTTTACGTTTTATACGTAATTCATAAAAACGATCGACCCTGTGTAATGCACCAGTATGGAGAAATGATAATAATTTATTATTTTATTATTAATAAACAATGCTAGATGCGTTTGTCGGATTGTTTAGAATAATTGTTTTTTTGTTTTTAATAAAAAAGAAAAAATCAAAGAATTATTGACATCAATTAATTTCTGCACGCACTTTTCGTCGTGGAAAAATTGCGCGCAACCCCCGAGATTTACACGGCAGGCGTAGGACGTAGAAACTCTCGGAAAAAAAAACATTTATTTAGTATTAATACGACAGATACCTATAATAAGTATTCCTAATTTGGCGAAACTAATCCGGGTCACGGGGTGACTTCTAATTCTGATGCAAAAAAAAAAAATAGTTTTATGAGACACGTCAGTGACATGAAATCATAAAATTTACGTCATAAATATTAATAAATTATTTGAATAAAATTAAACGCAGTACCTATAAAATATGAATCGCGTGCATAGTAATATATGTTATACCACTATAACAAGAAAAAAACAATAATTTCTGTGTTTTAACTACGATTATTAGTATTAACGATGCGCACACAATATATTTTAATATATCGATTCTTTATAATATTATAATTTAACCTTCACACGTTTTTGTCGTTTATAAGGTACTCGTATTGTGCACCTACCTGCTATTCGCGCGTCTGTTAATGCACAAATGCATTTTGAGTGCGAGCAATGCAATGCGTCGTGATACCGATATCGGAAAACACCCAAAGTATGCGCAGTAAAAATGTCTGAGGATTAGGCACTCGTTTTTCGCGGGTATACGTTTTTATTTGTGCGATAAAAAGAAAAGAAAAAAACGTTAAATTCTTCAAAAACAGAAAAAAAAATAAATCGTTAAGGGCGTTTACGAGTGCGTTTGAACGAGCATATTATGCGCGTGGTTCGTCGACCTCGCGGTTTACATTTTATACAGGTATCTTTGTATTGTTTTAAGTATAAAGTCAAATACGCGCGTAAAGCCACGAGTTTTATTTCGAATATTAATCTCAAGTGATTTGGAATCGTCGGTTATGTTACTCTGCTGAAATCTGTTGCACAAAAATCATAAGGATTCAAACGTTTTCCAAAATAGGCGGAGGGAGTCCCCAAAAATTGTGTAAAATGACCCGCACAGTAATTTTCAGGTTTTTTTGTCTTATATTCTCTTTATTATAAGACGTGTTCACGTGTATGTAGTATTTCAGAAATATTACAACTAATTATTAGCGTGTATAATATTGTTTTACAACTTTTACTAACAAAAACTGTAAAAAAAAAAAAAAAAAATTACGACATTTCCTAGTACGTGGACGATGATTATGTATAAATTTGCATGTATAAATCTTTTTCGCTATTAGTTCTTCGTGGTTCGTATACACGGTTTTCAAAAAAAAAGTGCTTCAAATCGTAATTAATTTTTTTTTTTTTACTTCGAGCAAATACAATATTTTATGACCGAGTATTTAATGACAGTTCATATAACAGTAGATCATCTATTCGTCGAGTGCGGCCTTCACACGTCTGTACATTATATACTTCAGCTTATAGGAAATCTAGAAGGTATTATGCGCAAAACACACATAGTGCAATAATTATTACTATCGATGTAAAATAAATATCGTCGTACGATTTACCAACTCCAAACAGATTGCCGATAAACATACTCCAAATATCGAACAATAATTACTTATGTGTGAAAACCGAAAGGCAGTATAAAGATTTTATGAATTATAGCCGTCTTCAAACAACGTTTCCCCAATTGTGGATCGAAGTGTGATGTAACGTTGTACCCGGAAACGATTTGTATCAAACAAATTTTGTTAATGTTTTTATAAAAAAAAAATAAATAGATAATAAATGACTGTTGTGTTATACATTTTAAACGATAATAATAATGTGTCGTATTGATACATATAGTTTGCGAAACATTAATATTGAAAACGTTCGCATTACACCTGCGACTAAAAATTCGAAACCCATAAATATTATAACGTTTTTAATGTACCCCGTACTTGACTCAAAAATGTGCATTTGAAATTGTAATATTATTGTGATACATTTTTATATCCGTCCCAATGAAACGTGTGAAAATTTCAATACGTTTCAACGATTTTTGTGTCTAAAAACAATGTAGTTACCGTATATACAACACCGTCAAAAATTGTGTAAACCGATTTTCAAAATTTTTGAACTATATACATATTCAAGAAAAATTGAGTCGAGTAATAAATAAACCACCTATATAGTAGTTTGTACATGCTTTAAACCGTCTGAATTATCTATTAGGTTAGGTACATCAAATTTTGGAAAGTAACTCGGGGCGATCCATCGTATTGTTTAACAAATTATACGTGTACATACGCGTATAATTTATACGTGTATATATGCGTCATCGTTGTGTCGCATTTCTGCGAGAGTTTTTCCTATCGATTCAGTGGCTAATTTAATTTTGTCAATAATAATTTAACCGGATTGATGGGATTCCAGCTTATATAGACCCGTCGTAATCAACAATTTATCATCGTACACTTACGTTGTAATATAACACTTTCGAACAAATTAGCATTGTTTAAATTGTCCAGCACGTTCCGTTTTGTGAAACATTCTTCGGGCATTATCGCAAATATAATCAATATTAAATATAAATAATAATAATAATGTGTTCATTAAAAGATAGATTACTATACGGTCAATACCGAAATCGTTAACACTATTTTTATTATTCCTATAAACTTTATAGTATAAAGGCTATCTCGTTTTGACAGTACAAAGTGTCCACCAGTTTTGTGTCGGTAACACAAAACGATACAGCGTATTACGATTGTGTATATTTTGTAATAATATTGTTTAGAATCGAAGAAAAATACCTGCGACGTTACGTAATCGAAAATTCCGAACAAACATTTCGAGCTAAAGGACAATTTATTATTATATCGTTGTACCAATACTACAAAGTCGCAGCTGATGTCCGCGTAACTCACGTGAAAAACACATTGTCAATATAGTTATTGTCTTGTCGATTTTCATTACCTATCTACTTTTGTACGTACGTCGAAACAATAATCACTATTAATCATAACAATATGTCAAAGCTATAATATAATCGAACGTTTGGATCGTAATTACATTGTAATTACGAGTTATTTTAATCGTTTTTTTTTTTTTACATTCTGAGGGTTAGCGAGGAACGTATTTGAAATGTTTCTACAACGACGATTTTTTTTTCTGTCAACGACTTTTCGTACGGTAGGAAAGCTCCAAAGTCGGTAACTCTGACGAATGGTCTATAAATTCTGATGGTACTCTGAGGGGTCTGAAATCCGTGAGTTCAAAATTGAAATGTTTACAATCAAAAAACTAATTTTGACAGTTTGAATTTGTACAAGTTGAAAACAAATAGCCAAAACTATATAAGTATAATTATGATTTGTGAATTACTATGACAGACAATACAGTCGCAGTGTCGGTAAGTTGCGAATTTTGAACGACTCGCGGTCGCAGTTTTTTTCATATCACGAGTATTTCACGCAAATCACGACCTGCCAACAACAATTTTTACCGTACATCAATTTTTTTTATTATTGATTTTAAAGATTTCTAATTAATACACTCCACGGCGCCTCCTAATACACTCACAATGCAACAATTATTGGTATAACGAACGCGGATTACGATTACTCGATTACTCCTTTTTTTTTTTTTCTTTCACCCGCAAAAGTGTTATTCAAATATTTATTCAACTATTACTTGGATGGTTATTGTTTTGTTTTTATACAGTCTCGACTGAAAGCTTTCGCACTCTGCAGTCAACAACGCGTCGAGTGTGCTGCGTATTGTCATAAAAAAAATAAATAATAATTATAATATTATGACAGTGTGTAACAAAGCGCAGCCGTGAGCCACTTCAGAGATAAAAAAATAATTTTATCTCAATTTTACGTAATATAAAATGGTGTGGTGTGCGTGGGCGTCGGCACGTCGCGTACCGCGAACGTGTCCCGATTTGTGTCTGTGTGTTTATCGCACAAAAATAGTAATTACTATTCCAATTCAATATAATACATATATTTTTTATTGTAATACTCCATACGCAGTAATTGAGTTGACATCGTAATAATATAATATGTCACACTACATACAGTTTCATAATATAAGTATAAAATATAATATTTAACACGGTACGCATGGTTTTTTTTTAACTTGGTTTCGTATACTGGGAACTGAAAAATCAACAGTATAATTAATATTTTCTCGACAGACGGCTGCAGTTTTGCACCGTTTATCGCGGTTAAAATCTCGGAAAAGTTTTTGGAAAACACCGATTCGCATAAAGATGTGTGATCAATAGCTGATCATTCCTAACCTAACCTAACCAAGCACACATCGGCATTATGTAACTTTAGTTTTTTATCCAGTTCTCTTACTAACCGTCCAGATTTCACGTCAGTCGGTCTTTTCCAAAAGAATTCTTAGCGAAAAGCCTTCAGTATGGCTGGACTACGGTTGGTATTTTAAAGGATTTCATGTATAACTCGTATGGTAACGGACATCATCAATAAAAAAAAAAAACGTTATAGTTGTAAGCCACATATAGTGTTAAAAGGTTAAAACTCAGTTTTTCAGGACAACATTTTTAATGTTTGATTGTTAGTGATCGTTTTTTACTGCAAAGATATTCATTATGCGCAGTGAATTTTGACTTTCGGGGAATTTTTACTTCGTATTCAGGATTTTGTGGTGTTTAATCAATATTCTTTAAGCGAATAAAAAATACATACTCTGTATTAATGTAGGTGGTGCTATAGATAGAAACTTTTGAACTTTTTGTGAAATCACACATTTGATAGAAATTTTTAATTCCCATAAAAATATTACTTTGTTGTATACGGTTAATATTTTGATTTCTAAAACATTTTTGGAGGTATTTCTAATACTCACCATTAAAAACAATGTAATAAATATAAATTATACTCTATGAATGTTATGGCGTAAAACAACTTACGCAACGTTGCTTAAGAAGTTCGAAAAAATACTTATTTATAAAATATGAAAATATTTAAAACAATTTCGTAGTTTATTGTTCGTACGGAATCGCTCTCTGTAGTAAAAATTTTTCTTACAACCTTATCGTGTTTTCTGTACTGATAGACTAATAAAAATCCATCGAAACACAATACTAATGTTTTATTTCTATATAAAACAATTTCTGTTCCGTTAATATGATATTAATTATCTATTAAGCGTAATATCTCACGTTTATAGCGGTACCTATAGTTATAACGGATACTTACCTACCTACATTTCTTTGTTTTAATTCATTAAGTAATCGTTTTTCATACAAACAAAAACAGTGTCCACACGGGGCACAGTTGTGGAACAGTCTAATTAAAATTAGCAGTTTTAAATTTTAACCATTGTCATAGATGTTGATACTAATATTCGATTAAAATGTTGAGGAACACGGATATTTTATACAATATCAGTCCTTAATGCTATAATTTTTTTTTTTTTTTTATCACTTGTTCGATTTTGGCTAAGAAAATACACAAAACTTCTTTTAGAAAAAATTTTTAAATTTTCAAACTTTCCTTTTATACAAAGCTAAATTCATTTCATTCGAAATATTGTTTTTCATATTATTATACAATTTAAGTGTGATTGACACTCACTCTTTATTACATTCTCGAAACATTATAGGTTTTTGTAAAATATAAGTATACTTAAGGCCACACTGGGTACACAAGACGAGACAGATATTTTATAGGCCCCGACTTACAGTTTCAGTTATTTTATTTTTTATACTATTTCAATACTACGTATATTAAACAAAGTGGTCGTATCAAATGTGTACGAAGTATAGACAGTTCATTGTACGTAAATAATATTATTGTAGTTTTCTACTTACAAGGGTACAACGGTGAAATTGTAATTTATATAATATATAAATAGATAATACAGCCAACGTAATACAACGACAATTTATAAACACTGTTCAACTTCTAGTTATCGATCAATAAACTATATTTCTAACTATTGTTTTTTTGACCGCTCCTATTTATTTCTATTCGCCCACTTTTACCGGAACATTATAATAATATGTATACGTACAAGATAGATTAAATTTTATTGCATTCGAGATAGGTACCTACATACCTATAGATAATACAAGTATTTTGATGAAAAATTTTAAACATTAACGTGAAAATTAAAATATTATATTACGATTGAAAAATACATTTTTTTGGTGCGTATTTCAGAATTCAATGGGTGTGCGCTGTAGGTACAGATGAAAATATTTACCGGATGTTTTAATACTCTTTTTAACAAACACATAAATTCTAATGTAAACACGTATATTTACTGGTTAATATTTAGTTATTCGACCGACTAAAACGATCGAAATGAGTTGCTAAAAAACAAAGAGTTGTAACGGTGTGTTCTGTTCCACTGCAGCGTAAAACCCACGCTCCTTTTAAATTTTAGTCGGTACACCAAACCTACACGTAACCGCAGAATGTATAGTACTAGCGCCCCCCGATAGACAATTGAGAGTATTCAAAAATTAATGAAGTAAAATATAAATAATTTTTTCTCATAGTCTTCATGATATAGTAATGTCAGAAACATATCTATTATGTTTGTTTTTCATCAAGCATTAATAGGAGTCGTCCGTTTCAAACGCTTTTTGTTAGTCCTCAGTTTTTACCAACGAATTTTAATTCATGATAATCGAACAATATATATTTACCTACGGTTTCGCGACATTTAACATGTACAAATATTGTCCGATTTTTGTATTTCAAATTTTGTTGAATTTGTTATTTAATACAGAATCCAAATATGTTTACGAATTTCACAAAATATTTATAATTTGATTTTTGGAAAATTGAAATTTTGTACGTGAGTAAAACAATAGAAATAATATCGGTAATTTAGCCTCCCGCGGCGCGCCGCGGCGTAGATACACAAACATCTGCTCACTTATAATACAGATACAGTGGGCTCTTTTTATGAATAGCATGATATAGAGAAAAATAATCATAACAGTGTATATAAAATACACGGAGTGCAACGTTTTTTGCCCATTTCTACCCCTTAAAATTAATATTTTTTAAAATCCTTTCTTAGCACATCTTTACATTACAGCATGAAGGTACCCTCCAAATTTCAAGTCTGTACCTATAATACTTTAGGCTGGGCATTGATTATGAATCAGTCAGTCAGGACATCTTTTATATAAAGAGATTATTTCTTCGCTACGAACGGATATCTAAATTCTGTTTTATTCTGAAAGTTCACAGAACGCAAACAGAAAACAGGAAATTTAGGCTGCAGTTTTGTTAAAAATCTAATAATCTGTAATGGAAAACCGTTGTATAAAATTATTACAATTATAAAACCGCATAAGTCAATAATAATAATACGTGTACGCTTTAAGTGTTTTTTTTTTATCTAAATTCTAAAGCAAATACCTACACGATTATTTAAAATATTTAATGTGCGCAATCTCGCGAGCATATAATCATACAATTTTTCAGCACCTATCTGTACAATAGGCACCTCTAGGCTCTAACCGATACCAATAATAAGTATATCTTGACATTTAATTTCAACCATACGTTATAATTTATTATAACGTGTATTGATAACCGTACTATCGCGAACGTACTCAACATTTTGTTTGAAACTTTGAGATTTTTTTCAAAAAGTAGATAAGCGTTGCTGTAATTTAATTTTCTTCTCGTCCATACACATAATACGCCTGTATGCGAAAATCCAATAGTTCCGTTCTGTTTTTACTACAGGATCATCCAAGACCATTATAGTTTAAGTTTACACGATGATTATACGTAGACGGCTTCTTCAGAACGCCTGTAAGACTTATTATATTTTGTCTGTGAGATCTTATTGATTTGTATAACTATACTGTTACAAAATTATAAAAACTATATTATACGCAGGTCTGATATAACGACAGTATCGATTTGTAACGTTGTTAAAAAGTATACTGAACTTGTATATTATAATAACGATTTTATGTTTTTGATTTTTACCTTAAATTTTTTCTTCGTGAGATTGGCCTCGGATATTACATAACATTTGTAAATTAGATAGGCCGTAACGAGTTTTCGCGTCCAATCGCGAATAATATTATAACGCTATCGATAATATCCGCAGACGTTTTCGGTAGAAAGGAATTTTTTATTGTACGAAAAAACGTTTTTCAGGAACTTTCAGAAGACGTTTTTACAGGAACTAATGCGTATGTTCTGAATTTCGGTCGTTTGTCCGATGTCATCACGCGCGTATAAATACAATTTTATTTTATATTTTATACAATATTATTGTATGAACCGTATCGCGCGACGACAGTGTTTTATAGACACTGACTGGTCTGTAAAATATGTGCTCGAACATATTGCGGAAAAACAAATAAAAACAAAATGGAACACGTGTGCACACAAAGAATAAGTACAATATAAGTACGACATAACGGACCTTATATGTATTATTCTACAACACATATTGTAAACGCTGACCGCGTTTGTGTGCACACGTCATATTACAGGTATATTATGCGAAATATTATTTTTTACGAATCATTTCGATCGAAACGCATATTTTGATGATTTTTATCGGAATAGAGCGCGTTAACTCGTTACAACTGTAAAAATACAGTTGTTAACGTATCCGTGTCGATATCGCATAATAATCATTATTTGTCGCGAATACTATATAATATATATATATATATATATATCTATATTATGTATAATGTATAGTAGCGCGACGGGCAGTGTTGTAATATTTCAATACTTGTGACTCGACCTATCTTTGTGTAAAAAAGAAAACTATTAAACAGAGAGAGATCCGAGTATAGCGCGATTTCGTTGCTAATGTTTTTTTCAAAACAACGACGTTTTTCTTCTTATAATAATTTTACCGTACCGTATTTATATACACATTAATGTTGACAGTGACGAAAATCGATTCGTACAAAGTATACGAGGACCACCAAAAACCATACTACTGTCATCACCACACGACGAGTCACTCGAGACACACACGTGTATAACTTATTTCCAACGCTTGACTTGGGAAAAAAATAGTAGTATACTCTATAGCTACTACTTTTAAAAAAGTCCCTAGCGTTTTAATATCCCTTACAAACCCGCGGTTTCCCACACACCCCCCCGAAGAAGAAGAAGCATTCGTACAAGACCGTTGTATCACAACAACACAAAATAACATAATAACTGTTTATAGGTACGCAGTGGCGCAACTAGACACTTGGGGGCCCTAAAGTCAAATATAAAATGGGGCCCCTCCCAAATTCCCGAAATTTGAAAATTTTATTGTTTATAAATG
>CM029365.1:13617609-13785623 GCA_017140985.1 Hormaphis cornu | reverse complement strand
GATTTAAATATATTTGCTCAATTCCATCAACAGAAGGAACAGTTAATAATTCACAGATGATATTTTTTTTACGGCAATTAATACCCCACCATCTCTACTTTTTCCAAGACTTAAGATACGATCATTTCTGTGCAAATTATAATTATTAAAACCTAGTTCAGCATCAAAAACATTACTATTTAACCAAGTTTCATTTAAACAAATAATATCATAATTAACATTAAGTAAAGCATTTCTTAAATATGGGATTTTGGTTAGTACCGCGTACATTTTGATAAAACATATTTATTATAAAAAAATTTTTTCACAAGTATTAGGACGGTCATTTCTGGAAACTATTGTTGGGGTACCTCTTACGTATCTGATGATTAATTCGTTACCACTAGCACTTGATCTACGAGACTCCAGCTCTTCACGAAGTTTTTTCATGTAGTTTCTTTGATACAACGTACGGTCCGAGCTGATACTAATATTGGAAGGTGGATTAAGTGATAATAATTTTTTTTTAGATTTCAGTTTTTCAAAGACATCAATTGATGAACTAAATATCGCTTTAATTGAACGAGTTTTATCTTGAACACGAATACCCAAGCGTAATAATTTTACCGGTTTAATATTTTTATCACCAATAATAATTGAATCAATAATATTACTTACAACATTAGAGTCGTGAGCAATTCTGTCGGCAGTGTTATCTGAGTTAGACTCTGGAACATTGTATATTATTAGATTTGAGGCTCTCATGTTACGATCGCCGATCTCATTAATGATGAATTCTTCAGAATAATGTGAAACATTATTACCATTTTTATTTTGAATTTTTAAGTTCGTTAACTTCACTCAGTAATCGGTTTATTAGCATTTTTAATTCTGGAATGTCGTGTAATCCATTATTACAGGATTCACAAAAGTGTTTTAAATTACGAGTTTTTAAAGAAAGACATTTTAATTCGCTCGGAGGCCGGTGCATTTAGTATGAAATATTGAAATGCATCCATCGCATTTAACAGGTGTATCAAGTTCGGCAAACAAAACTGAACAAGATGAACAATTTAGAACATTTTTAGATGACATAGCCATGAATTAAAATTTAATATTAATTAGAAAAAACTGTAACGAAATTAACAGTATCAAGAGAAACACAACCGAACTGCGTGACTGCACAATGATAACTGAATAATGTACAACTACCTTTTTTCTTTTCAAAAATCAAACATTTATAACATAGATTTTTTGTTTGTATAATATTATATAGGTATTATATTTTTTTTCGTGGCAAAATGTTTAGTTTGGTCCTTTGATATTTTTTTCGATTTGGTCTATGAAGGTGGCAAGATTTACATCGTTTATAGACAACCCACTGACATCATGAGTGGCAAGCGTAATTTGCACTTTGTTATACACATTGAACCATTCAGGGTGATGGTTCATTTTTTCACTTTTCAATGCGACTTGACTCATAAATCCAAAAGCCTGTAGAACGTAAATAGGTAAAACAACAATCAAAAAATAATCATATTATAGTATTACATACTTGAATGAAATCAGAAAAAACAAATTCTTTGTATATTGCATCTCTTTCTTTTACTTGCGACCACCGATTTGTGAATAATGGTTGAAGAAGTTCTACTCTTTGTTCCTTGGTCAATAAACTTACCTGAAATAATAATCAAAACACACATAGTTATTTGTACAGTAAGCATATTGTTTTAAGAATAAATTATGAAAACATTAGAGGGAATAAATTAATATCAAATATCAATAAATATTCTTAAAATAGTAGTATCTCATGAAAGCACAACAGCAGATAAATAATACAAATTATTAAAAAAATCAATTACTTGGGCAATTAGTTGAGTAGTATAATTTTGTTTTTAGTTAAATAAATAATGAATTAAAATAGCTTGGGATTCGTAGGCGCCAATGGCGTACAATCGTACATTGAGCCACCTGAGCTATAGTTAAACGTCAGGGTTGACAAAAAATTATACCTAGGATTAATCTTTTTTATTCACAAGATTATTGTAGTTAAAATTTAGAATATTTAGATAGTGCACTGAAGAAAAAAATCACTCTAATAACTCCAAAACCTCGCTATATTACAAGTCAAGAAAACTGACGGATTAAGTTTGCCCCCAAAATTGCGGACAGTAACATACAGAAAATACACGAGTTTCCGGTTTGTCTACCGTCCGTCTTCCAGAAGGGGCACAGTTCATTCGCTTGTAAAACTTTTAATTACGAGTAATCCTAGCTCATTGCCAAAATAGTTTTTACACAAGCTACTGAAAGTCAACGTTTATAGTGTGAAGCGGAATCTGAGCGGAACTTTGTAAATCTTACCATAGTTACATGGAAGGGACCGTGACTATAGACTCTGTTCAAAACCAAAGCTATCTATAGCTATAAAAATTACCATCATCCGCGAACCTATTCAGGGAAATATGTTTTGCGTAGCAGCCGAGTTAATAATCACCAAAAGCAAAGTAAAATAAAAATCGGCTGAAATTCTTCTTCAAAAAAAAACGTCGTCGGTAAAACATTTCCAAATTACCATTTTTTTGGTGGTGCGCTTTGCGGTGGACGTCGACGATCGAAACGTGGCGGTCAGGGCGTTGACAAATGAGACGGGCGACTGTCGGGAGAGCAGCGTCGTCGTTGTCATCGGAGCTGCTGAAAAAGAGAAAGGCAATCGAGAATTAAGATTAGACAATTATTGTTAATCGCGCGAAAATGACGCAACGACGGCGTGTACATTATACTCACGCACCCGTCGAACGATGCCACCTCGAGTGGGAGTTTTCAGACGATTTACGGTGCAATTAACGACGAATTTAATAATAATTGACTATAGTAAAATTGTTGTTGTATAATAATTTAAACGTCGTTAGGAACGTTTTCCAAAGCGTGCCGGGAAAAATTAAACGAAAATTTGTAGCAAAGATCAAACACACTATTCAGATTCCGTCGATTAAACGACGGTGTAAGACTATTTTAAAACTATTCAATTTTTGTGTTGTGAAGATTTTTCGCGATTTTTGTCTATAGGGCTTCCGACTTCGGATCGATTATTTGACTCCCTCGCCCGCGTTATCACACCGATTAAATTATCAACTTATCAGCGGCTGTTCGTGATAATAATTATGTCCATGGTCCACTGACTGTTATCTATAAACCTTGCCTATACATATCCTCCTTGGTTTTAAATTTTTCGTTTCCACTTCTGTGGTATTTACTGACGACCATAGATAACAAAGAAATTTCATCGTCTATGGTATCAACAATAGGCTGTTAAAATATTTTCAATTTTTTTTTAGAATAGTTTAAAAGAAATTGTTTTACGAAAACTGTTACAAAGTAAAAACAATTTATAAGAAAACGTAGTCTATACCACAGACCATAGTGATGGTAACGACAATTTCAGAACTTTATTCCGAATAGAAATCCGACTACATGGTAACACAATATAATGGAAATGCAAAAATGTCCATTGCGAAATACTTTAAAAAATCTATTGCGAAATATTTTAAAAAATCTATTGCGAAAGTAACCACACTATGCATGCGCGCGCTAACGCACACACACAAAACTAATAACTTCAACGGTAGGTTCGCGGTCGGTGATATGACAAACAGCCTGTATTTGCGAGGCCCCTTAAAAACCACTCACCCCTGCCCCTATTATTAACATCATGCCATACTTGATAATTCGCATTATG
The DNA here is from genome assembly GCA_017140985.1 of Hormaphis cornu. NCBI lineage: Eukaryota > Metazoa > Arthropoda > Insecta > Hemiptera > Hormaphididae > Hormaphis > Hormaphis cornu. The sequence continues at coordinate 13,781,905 of CM029365.1, read as the reverse complement.
CTGGTCGCACAGATGCGTAAAAATATTTTATACACATGTGGCTGGTCGTTCCTATGCACAACGATGTAGACAATTTTAATACTTACGTACATATAACTAGAACTTGGAAATTGCCGGTTTTCAATTTGTTTTTATCCACACATATTATGACAAATAGCTTAAAAATATTAAATAAATACTTTTACTCAATCAAATTCTTAACAAATTTGCTCAGTATACAACCAAATCTAAACAACGTCAGAAAATATCAAGCTATTATTTAATTTAATGTAAAAGGCCAATGTTTACCATAAGGATCAATGAAAAACAACAGTACGAGTTTAAATCTTTAATAGCTTATCAATAATTTATTTTCAAACCATGGTTACTCGATTTGAGATAATATGCGTCTCGATGAAAAAAAAAAATTAAACAGCTATGAATTTCTATAGAATTTTTGCATAAATAATATACAGTATAACGTATAAATTATTCAATTGTTGATGAATTCAAGTTTTATATTACACTTGTATTTTAAAAATGTGAATAGCTATAATTTTATTAGATAAAATAGTGGTAAAATTAAACAAATTTCAATAAATACAGTATGAATTTTACATAAATATGAAAACATGTTTTAATTGAACGAATTATCAATTATAACTAAATAATAAACAAACACTATTTTAGCTAAATTAAGTGAAAAAAATCTTTGTCCAAATCATGGTCAATTCAAACCAAACTAAAAATTCTGGCTAGATAATAGCCACACTAATGGTCATTACAGCACACAATTTATGAGGTAATTCTTACAAATCAATATGTAATTTGCATTTTGCATACATACAACTATTTTTAAGTACATCAAAAATTATACACTAATCAAAATTACAATAATTCACACAGCAAACATCCAAAACATAAAATAAAAAATTGAACACAGTACAAATATATTAAATTAATAATGAAAACGTTTCGTAGTTAACCCCAGCACAATGAATCACTTCTACATTTTGTCTGTAAAACTCTTACTTCTTTGTAAAACTTCAAGGCGTGTCCAAGTTTTAAGTCCATGTACTTTGTGATGTCTTCTCGTTGAAATAATAGTATAGCATGACCATCAATTTCCTAAAGTAAAAGGGATCCGACATTATAAATTATTTATAAAAGAGAATGTTGATTCGTATAATCAGCTTACATTATTGATTATTTTTTCAGTTACGGTTTGTGGTAGTCCACGCATTGTAAAGTAATCGAAAACTTTAAATTTATCCCAATCGGTTACATCAGGAATAGCACAATCATCCTGGGAATCAGTTTTATGGGAATCAGTTTTATCACAATCCGTGTTGATATGGGAAACTGTTGACAACCAATAAGGATAAACACTTGCAATGTTTTTATCATTGTTATCCAAAGTTGAAAGAGTTGAACCATCCATGGAATGTGTGTCAGACTCGTCTATACATTAAGTTCATTTCAAGTTAAGAATTAGTATTAGGTAACCAATAGTTGTAAGACAAACACTAAATTGTCTAGTTTACCTTCAGATTCTATTAGTGGTATTTTTTTTGTGGCTAATCTCATACAAGGAATACAAACATAAGAGTCAGATTTCAATATGTGAAATGGTTTCACTTTAAGCGACTCATAACAGTCAGCATGAAGACTGATGTTACACATAATACAGCGGTAAAATTGGTTCTGGGAAATTAAAAGCTCAAAATTTAGTCAGAATAATAAATATTTACCGCATAGCTATCCATTACTAACCATTTGCGATTCGACACTGCAACATAAACTGCAATATTTACCTCTGCATTCTTTACAAAACCAGGGGAGTTGTGCTAATTTAAATCTCCACATGGGCTCGTTGACCATTAAACAGTCTGAGTGAACTAAACAGTACGATTTTATATTAATAGTTAATGTTTTCATGCATAAACCGTATTTACTGACTTCCGACAAATACAAGTACCTTTGATCGTACAAATTGGGCAGTTAATACACTCTCTCTCGCCATCTAATGTACCGTCTTTACACATACAGCAAAGGGTTAAATCATCTTGAAATAGTTCGGGAGAAACACAACTATCTTCAGAGTCAGATTGGAAAAGGCCATAGGACAATGACACGGGTTCGATTAACAGGCGTTCAATAGATTGATTTTTCGTCGCAGCATTTACGAGATCAGTGGTAGTATGCTTGTTTTTATTTACGGATCGCTTTTTTGAGGTTTCTGAATCTTTCTCACATTTTTTAGATGCCTTATTTCTGTTTTTCGGTACATGAAGATCAGACGGATCAAACACTACCTTGGTTTTCTGCAATTTTATAATTAACTAGGTATGAACAATGCATGTATCGGGATAAAATAAATAATTACCACGTTTCTTTGTGGTCTCATTGTCTTTGTGGGCACCACTTGCTGTTGTTTTGTAGTTATTTCTTTGTTCGGCATACCTACCTATTAATTATATTTGTATACAAACACCTGAAATACATATACAAAAAATTATAACATATAAGAGTACCTAGTTACCTATAACAGTCTTACATACAAAATATAGATTTTTAAGTACATAACAATGGTTTTTTTTTTTAAATTAGAGAGGATTAGTGGATTAATATTTGGGATTTTGGGATAAATTCGATAGAATGTGTTGAAAACGGGCCGGCTAAGGGAGCAATATGATGGCCGGTCATTTTACTGGCCTGCCCGCTAGCAAAATATACTGAAATGACGCCCGTGCAATTCAAAATGAATATGCGACACATTTTAAATAGTATAAGAATGTTTTTGATTTCACGAACTTGAATAGAAAATATTATGTACCGTCGGGTGTACCTATACAGTTACTTTAAACTACAATACAATATAATTCGACAAAACAAATTCGGCGCTCACTAACCTCTGGTATTTCAAATACGCGATTACCAATTATAATATTGCACTAATTCGTTTCAGATTTTTCCGGTAAAAACTCGACGCAAAAAAAAAAATGTATGTTTATATAAAAACATAAAATAGGTATAGCAATATTATTGTAAATCGTTAACGCGTACACACTTAGATTATTATAAGCATACAGAATGATGTAACATAATATACAATTACTACGGAATGATGACGTGGGCCGGCCGATTTCTCCAGATTTTGGCCACCTTATACAGTGTGGCGTTGTTTACGAGTGTTGAATTTTTTTTTCCCCCGTTGCCCTTCAGACCCTGAAGGGACCAGCGGCAGCTGCTGTTTCAAACAAACTTCGTCCCACAGTGTAGATAGCGACCAACTTCGGGGAACACTGAAGGCACCATTAACGATTATAATATTCGTCAATTCTGCGATCTAATAGATAGTAGTGATTACGAGTTTTTGGTCAGTTGTGGAAAAAAAAATAATTGCATTTAAAACTAAAAAAATATTTTTGTTGGTTAGGTTTGGGGATGCCTGATAAGCGGCGAGCGGTCATCACCGTGAACTGAGATGTTGACGTGCGGTCATCACATATTTTTTTTTTACGTCGTTATCAACGCGAATTTATTAAAAAAAAAAAAAAAAACGGTACCGTGGAAAAGGTGCAGTAGCGACTATACGCATTGGGCGGGTCATTGGTTTCAAAGTTGCGGTTTGTCCGCATAATTCAATACGTCAATGCTCGAAACGATATTCCGTGTTTCTAAATACGACACATTTCAAAAATAAAATTTAGAAAATTATCTCATAAAATATCTAATTTTAAAAAAAACTTCTTTTAGATTGTAATCATAGCATAAACTTTGGTATAAAAAATTATTCATTTGCATACATCAATTCAGTATTGGAAGAACTTCTTATTTATAATGAAGTAAAACAAAATAGTTTTGATAATAATATGTTGAATGCTATACATTATACTATTATGTATAATACCGATTTTAAACATAATGATGTATCAATTTATTATTATAGACAATACATGATTGATAGTAGCTACACGTAGCTTCGTGTCATTCATCGGTTATCGATTGCTTCTCGTTAAAATAAATCCATGTACTTAATTTATAAATGTTTAATAAATGTTATAAGTACTATTTTGTAATAATTTTTCTCTTTTGGTTCGTGTGACCCGACGATGACCTACAGTTGAAATTATTTGTCGTATTTATGAGTACTATTCAATGACTCTGGGCAGTATAAATTATAATTTGTTAAAAATATATACTATGTGATCTCCTTATATTTTATTTTTTAACCATTTAAAGCCAGTGAACTTCATGCTCCAGAGAAAGTCCGTGCCAATGCAAAAACAAAAAATATCACTTTTTCAAAAACAAACAAAATTTAATATAAATGGATGTTTTCACAAATTAGACATTGTTACATCCAACAGGTTTCTGCTGTACGTTTTAATTTTAAAATCGATTTACACTTAAAATATTTACGAATGTATTACACACTATAGGATAGATTATCACTAACACAAGCTTAGCTTGAAAAAAGAAATAGATAATGAATGTAAATTATATTAGTATTTTGTAACGTGTAAATAATTATTATTTAAAAAAAAAAAACACACTTATGAATGCTCTCAGTAGTACAAATAAAGGGTGTCTCAAAAAGAACTCCTAAAACATAAACTTCTCCAGAAGAGAATGTTATATTTGCTATGTTTTTTTTTAAGAGAAATAAATTTAATTTATAGCAGATTTAAATCCGGCGTTCTTTTTGAGACAACCTATACCTGTAGAAACGCATTCTACAGAGTTTTCTGAAATTCAACTATCCCCATCAGTACACGTAATGTTTGTGAAAAAATGACTAAAATTTTATGCTAACAGACCAAAACCGCTAAACTTGCATAGATTTTCAAAGGTTTCAGGATAATCATATTCTAACCTTAATATTATAAAATCTATGGCAAACAAAAACATAATAATACAGAATTCATCGAAAAAATATTGCTCTCCATCCCAAAGTTTATTCAAAAGGGACGGTGGTAAAAGAAAAAAAACATTTTATTGAAAAAAAAAAAAAGTATAATTTTATTTAATCACAATCACACGTTCATTATATGATACAACAACAAAATATACGTACATTTGTATATAATATAATATAGTTATAATTATTAACACTATGTTAGTGATGTTTCAATGACAAATAATAAAATAGGTACATTGCTCTAACTCTCTTTAGCCCAACGGAGTGAATATAATAATTACTATATTAACTTTACATTAGGTAATCGTAGCATACTTACTAACTAGACATATACAATTTAGCACATTTTCTCAACGGACTTCTTGTCTTGAACAAAACCATTGAAACATATTATTTATACAACGCACGATTCCAATTTAAAGCTGCACTTAACAAATACATCGCCACGTCGAGCATTAAAACTAAAAACTAAACAACACAATTTCTATAATATTGGTCAAAAAACACGACTTTTGACTTACACGAGTGTACCCTACGCTTCCCACGCTTTATGGATGCAAAAACATACATTATCGTTGCGGACAGACGTACGGTACGTTATATTATTGTACGTTTAAAACTGCTTATGTTGTTACACAACTATAACGACCGGACAAACAAAGTTTCTTAACAAGGTGCATGAGAATTTTTACAACAAACAACACAAATATGTTTAATATTAACTCACTACTATTCACTAAACATTATACTTATACAAAAAAAAAAATAACACAAAGGATTACTAATATATTAATCATGTTGTACATATAAATTCTTAACGCCGTGTTAGAGTTATCATGGTCAATCTATGTGTGAGGGAAAATTAATGGTTTATAAAACGTACGGAACACGGTTATGTTGTGAAAGAATTATAAAATGACAATTTATGTTTAAAAAAAACTTTAGCAATAACGACGCTACTCTGTACCCGGTGGTGTACAGCTAAACCATCTTGGAAAATCATTTACAGAAAGGCAGCGCGAGTAATAAACCAGACATAAAAGTACACATTAACATTAAATTAATAATAATATAATATATGTCATTTAAACCGTTATACATAGTTGTTATGCGCGTGAAAGGTTAAAAAAAAAAAAAAAAAAACTATAAATACATACTTTTAAACGCGATAAAACGCGTTATTATTAAACGGTTATAACGAATTGGTTACGCAAAAGTTTTTGTATAATATTTACTACTTGTGGAACGAAAAAAATCGAGACAAAACGCCGCGTAGAGGTAAGTCGACCCGAGATTTTTTTAATTTTTTTTTTTTTTCAAGAAAATTACACAAAAACATAATATATGATATATTATTACTGTTATCGTTATATTATGATATGTACAAGGAACTCTTCTGTAAAATACATTAAGTCTAAAATTATAAGATATGTAATGAGTGGCGGGGAAGGGAAGGACGAGAAACGGCTTTACGGCCACGCACAGATTCGCGCGGTACTACAAAATATCAATTATAACGTTGTAGAGGATTTTTATAGTAATAATTAGAAAAGTATAACGTTTATGCAGCGGGCGTTTGTAATAATGCGTTTCGAAAAAAAAAAACAGACTGTACAGCTCGACCCGACGCCGTTTTTTGACTTGAACACAGTCAAAGAGTGGTCGGTGGAACGCGCAAGGACGGGTGTTAAAAAAAAACAATTAAAAACAATTAAAAGCCCTCGAGCAAAAAACAACGCCGCGAAATGTCCGTGCAGCTTTGAACGCGGCGGCGACTACGTTGTTTTCGTCGCGTCATAAAAATCCCCGGTGGTGGTTAGGTGTTTACCGATTATTATTTTAAAGAAAACGATTTTTTCTTCAGTTTTCCGTCTCGTCCCGACGACTTTCGAAAACTGCCCCCCCCCCCACCACCACGTCGTAGTACAGCTGTTAGTAGTACACTGTGTTGTATAATGACAATATTACATGATGCATGATGCACGGTGATGCGTGCAAGTTGTTCTCGCGTTCGCCGCGCGATAATAATGTTTTATCACGACAGCACTATACACTATAACACTATATCGACAACGCGAGTACAAAAGAAAACGTCGTTATAACGATGATTTCCCGTTGTTTACACGCGATGTAATACAATGGTATTACGTTGCGTACAAAAATATCGAAAAACCCTGTGGTACAAAAAAAGGCGCGGTTGAAAACGGATTTTGAGAGAAAAAAAAAATTTTTGTAATGAAACGCCGTTTCGGCGGGCGGGGGGCACAAGGGGGAACGGGTTGGGGGGACGGAGGCCTAGTGCAGGCCGAGAAAGTCCGCGATGCCGTCCTGGACCCACCGGGAGAAGGCCTGCCGTTTGGTGGACGCGGCGGCTTTGTCCGTGGCGGACGCGCAGTCCGTCAGATAGTCCTCCGGGCGCACGCAGAAATAACTCTTGATGGAGCTTCGGCACATCGGGCACGTGTCCAGCTTGCCGAAACACGACGCGCAGATGCACGTGTGGCGGCACGGCAACAGGGCGCGGGACAGCGGATAGAACTGGCACACGACGCACAGCTGTTCCTGTCCGGAGCCGGTCAAACCGATCAGGCCTGCCGATGAAGAACCACTGCTACCGCCGCCGCCGCCGTCTTGTTGTTGTTGATGCTGTTGTACGACCAGGGCCCGGCCCGCGGAAGGTTCGTCGCACGCGTCGTCCTGGTAACTGAGCGCGTTCCCGGTGGCCAGGTACAGTTGCTGCAACAGAACGGAACCGACTCGGGGTTTAGTAGCGGTACTTGTACATGATTTGGACACGAGTTGCTGCTGGGAGTGAATGAAGCGAGACTGAAGAAACTGAAGCAGCAACGAAAATGAACGTCGAAAGAAAAAGACGCACAAGGACGATCAAAGAAGATGATTGAAAAATGTATGAGGGTTGTTAACGCGTGTGTGTGTGTGTGTGTAGGGGATGTGAATGATCGTGATAAGTCGAGGAGAATAGGACGAAGGACCCACCCACCCCCAAACAGTTGGAAGAAAGGCGAAGAAGACGAAGATTTGAAAAAAAACAAACGAAAAGTCACCAACAACATATTATTAAAAATGTGGTTACAACAAAATTTGAAATGTGGTTTTCATCGCGTAGGTCGCTACACACTCACGGCACAAAAGAAGAAGAAAAAAATGATAACATTTTCATTTAATTATTTTATACTTTTTTGGTGTCGGTTTTTGTATTCTTGTGGATTTTTCTACACAATTGTTTTCGTTAGTGAAACGCTGAAACAAACAATTTCGTTAAAATCTATACGAGACCAATATAGACCTCTGGAGTAGTAGATACGACCGATCGAACAGAAAAGAATCAACAAAATCGTGTCATAATTGACGGAGTAATCGAAGAACATAAAAAAAAAGTCGAACAATACGTTTTCCCTTTTTTGAAGTCGGGAGACGGGGACGTTTGCAGGTGTTTCGACGTAAAAATTTTCAAAAGCACTCCGGAGATCAATAGGTATGTTCACACATGTTCAACATGAGATGGGTAGTTGTTAAATGCGTCGTCGGATTGGACGAGAGACGAAACTTTTACTGTGCTAAGGACGAATCGTATTTATTCGCCGTTAACGTGCAGTTCCAGTAGCTACGTGCTAAAACCAAACCGAGCTAACTTTTTTGTAGATCGGAGAAGTAAATTTGACTGTTCATAACACACGAGCCAGTACGTCTGATTGTAAATACGATATTGTACGGTTTTTTATATTATACTGACCTTTAATGACGAGAGCTGGCCGTTGGCTTGTTTCAAGTACTGCGCCAAAATGTTTGTGGGCAACGTGCACACGTTATCCCGTATGTGAACCACGTTCACCAATGCGACCTGTAAAATACGAGGAAAATCGTAACGTATTATTATTATTATTATTATTATTATTATCAAGGGCATGTTTATGAGGTGGGGGGAGGGGGGTGCTGAAATTTCAGGAAAATGTTTCCAAATTCCATTCAACACCTGCGCCGTTACCATGGTAAATTGGGATAAAAATTCATTTATATTCGGTATTTTCAATATTTTGTATTTTTATGTTTTTTTATCATAAATCACTTTTATTTATTTTTTGGTCTTCAATATTTCGATTGGCCGTTCCACGTTCCTCTGTCGAAACTCGGCTCCTTTAAATCTCAAAATTCCGTGTCTTTCACAATCCGCGTGAAATCAATTCGATTTTCGGTTTTCCTCTTCCAGTTTTACCTAATCCACGCGCATACGCCCCTCAATAGTCAATAATAAGCTTTAGCAGACTATTATTATGGCGCACTGTACCTATGCCCTATCGTATATGATCCCTTCTTTTAGTTATAGTTTTCCAAAGTAGTTGTTTTGCTTTAATTCTTCCCAAAACCTCTCTTCATTTGTTACTCTGCTCCAAATCATCTTCCGGTAACACGTCACATTTCAAAAGCATCAAATTTTTCTACCCAGTAGCACTTACTGTCTCATTAATCATTATTATTACATATTTTGTATTTTAGAAGATTAAGATTTATTTTTGCAGCACCCGCTGAAAAAATCGTCTGGATACGCGCCTGATATGTAAATACGTTTATACGTTTAGACGGTCTCACGGACGTTCTGAACGATTGCAAATTTCAAACAAACTCAAAAGTTCAAAACAGAGTTATACCGCGGGTTAAATCAGAAAACGTAAATGTAAAAAACTTTTTTTCTCCCGTACAAATGATATAAGTAATACCGCGGTTCGCTGGAGTACAAAAAACTATTGATCGCGTTTTTCTGGAACTGTTAGAAAATCCGCGAAATAATAAATATTATTTTAACGGCCTGCGCTGCACGATCAACGTTCGAAAACACAAACTTCTGATTTAATTTCGGTTTTTTTTTTTTTTTTTTATTTTACCGGAGCGATATACGTAAATATAAAGGTGTGTTAGGTAGTGCAATCACTACAGCTGTAAATAATTTTCTCGTCCTGTATTTAAAATTAATAATATGAATTCGGGAAGGTATGCATAATAAATTGACTCGCATTTAATGGATATTTTATTTCATCCCATTATGACTTTAAGTTAACATAATACACGACATCTACAAAAACAACAACTCGTTTTTCGTGATTTGTCTGCAACACGATTGATTATAATAATATCATCTGCAAAAATGTGCGCAAAACAATTCTTTCGGATTTATCGTCCATATATGAATTGGTTTAAGTAAAATTAAATAGAAAAAAAAAAACAACAACGAATAACTATTAGATAATAGTGTAACTGTTCTTGCAGACAGTAAAATATACATACTGTATAATATAAACGTTGATTGGTATAATTTTATGTTAATTTATACGTCCGTGTGAATTAAATAGAATAAAGTCGTACGAAAAATAAGGTATACAAAATACTAACCGTTTCGTCTGGGTGTAAGGTGGAATTCGCAGGAGTGTCTCGAATGAGAAATATGACCAACGGGTAACAGTGCCGAGGAGGTGTTCCCAAATCAAGTTTCCCTTCTGGCATAAACATTTGAATGGTCTTTTCGGTGTGACTCGTTTCGCTAAAAGTGACGGACGTTAAGGAAACCGACAAAGAAATAAAAATTGCATAAAAAAAAAAAAAACAAAAACTATAGTGGTGAAAATTGGGAGCTACGTGGTTTTACTATACATCAGAGGACGTCAAAACGATAAAATATTATAAAAAATACTCAATAGTTTTCTTCCGTTACACGTTTTTTTTAAAAATACCGCTGATTTGAATATATATATATATATATATTACTTAAAATACGTATTATGTACATTGAAAAGAAATTTATTAAAAACAAAATTATTATCTTTATACAGCCTAAATTACAGTGGCTAAAATATAGATTTTTTCGTACTACACACACTTGGTAGTTTCACCAGGCACCTTCCCCGCGGACCGTTTAATTTAATCTATATCGTCGATCATGATATAAATAAAATTTCTATTTAAATCATTCTAAACGTATCAAATTTCTATATACGTGTACGATCAGCCGGAAGAGTATGGTATAACAATATGCTACAATTTTCACAAATGTGGACCCAAAAGATTGAATGGTGGATTAAAACGATACTCGATGTTGAAATATTTGTTATAATTGTTATTGTTTTCAAACTCAAGATACGCCTTTGACTACTACCTATGAACGTTTTGAATATTTATGACATTTTGGTAAAAGAATATCGTACGGTTTATTAAAATATTCGAATCCAAATAATCATTAGAGAAAACAATAATTTATACTTTGCCGCTCCGATCCGACTTTTTACGAAACAAGGCGACGGCCAAACGTAATATATTTTGAGTAATTATTATTTTATCCATAACTTATCAATTAAAAATACATTTTGCACACCGAAAACACTTGTTTTTATCATTTGTACGGTGCGTTTGTTTTGAAAGATCACATTTCAAAGTAAATTTACCCCTTTGTATTGACTCTGGTTAGTAAAATACTCTTGGCGTTTGTGTTTACTGTCAAAAATAATATTTTATGCGTATTATTTGAATTTGAACTTTTATTTCAAATTCTACGATGCATTTTTTACTAGTTTATATAGTTTTTTATACATAGTATTTAATAGTTTTATTTATCATTGGGGGTACCGATAAGCGTTATATTGTTTGAAAAAATAAAATTAAAGGCATATAGGTAAATATCAAAATGTATATTGGTTTTGGCGCGAGATTTAATATGAAAACTTTAAAACGGTCAAAATCGTTTTCGAACGAGGTTTCAATGGTATAGACATAATAAATTAAAGAAACGTTTTGAATGTTTAATTCATCCAAGTTACGTAAATTTACCTAACAGTATATACCTATATGGTTAAATAGATTTAACAAATAAATTATGTAAGTCAATATTGTAAGATTTGAAAAAAAAAACATGTTTTAATGCACCACATGTCTCAAACTGTCAAACAAGATACTTATAATAATTGGAAAAAGGTCGAAACACGAAGATAACTATTATGACGCCCAGCGAATATTACTTTCAGAAAAACTTTCACTGTTCCCCTTCACTCAAATATATAATATTGACTTTGAGAGAGAAAAAAACTGTAGCTCATATTATAATTTGTTACGTATTATTTGTACAGTTTATTTGTGCGATCGACATACACAGGGGTCTAGTAATAGAATAAACCGTAAACAGTTAACATTATGCAGTGCTGACGAGGGTCCCGCATATGTTCGTGAATTTTGATAGCGGTATAGTAATGATATGTATAAAAAAAAAAAAATAGGTTCTACGTTAACAATTATACGACATTAATTTATTTTCAAACAAAACGTATCGACACGTTATAGACTATTAATTTTAGTTTTTATACCCGCACATTTCACATTTCATGTGTCATCATATGTCGTTTTCATAAAAAAAAAAAAGAAAAAACAATGACAATATACTCGTACGTTCTGACAAACTGAAAGGGATAATAATTTAAACTTTCCTATCGTCAATCTTACGAATTCAGGTGCAGATCATTTACAAAAAAAACAATTTCTGTGACACATCGGTATTTTAATTATTAACAAATGTTATGTATTATTATTATTATTATTAGGGGTTTGCGCTTAATTGGAGGTGAAATACATATTTTAGTTACTCTCCCTACAAGTCGACATCGGTGTGTCGGCTCGCGCAAAAAATATTATGATATTTTAGTCTCGCGTTAACGTAAAGGATACTGTAACGTCAATCCGCAGTGCTGATAGTGTCCGCGGAGCAACGAATCGTCCTTAACGGCCGTCTGGAATGAGCTCCAGGCCTTCCACAGAAAGTGGTGTAGTTCTCGAATCGAAACACCCCAAAACGCCTGCAGTGTATACGGCACTTGGCTCGAGACTGTGCATCTTAAATCTGTAAAAAAAAAAAAAATCAAAAAGAAATCTTAGAAAGATCGATAAAAAATAGAATAAAATTTCATCATCGCGGTGTTTTAAACATGCGCATATATTAATAATATAAAGCACACATGCTGCGCAGTGTTTGAGAATTTTTTTTTTTTTTCATTGCAAATGATATTTTAACGTTATACGTATAATTAGGATATTTATACACGCACTCTTTAAAAGCAATGATCGTTTTTTCGTTCGTAAGACACGAGCGGTGTACCTAGATATCGACGTATGATAATGGAAATGTTTTTGAAATTTCACCGAGTTCGCTTCAGTTTTAAACAAGCGCAGAATCCAAAAATGCATTCATTCTGACATAAAAACGTTTATTATAATATAAACTAGTTTTTCCCAAAACGCTAAATTATAATATTATATTACACTGCAGCGGACACTGCGCTGTTTGAATTTAAATCGAATAGGCGGGCACAACTAACAGTTAGAACAAAAAAAAAAATATGATCAATTATTAATATACTATGGTATACCGTTCAGATGAGATGGTGCCCGGCATGAGATTTGTGAACCCTCATTAGAGGCACGGCTGATTTGGAGCCTACCTATGAGCTAAATACCCGAAATAAATGTTGCTTATTATATTGTTTTGTTCACTAATTATTTAGAGACTTGACCGCAGCCGACCGCGGTGAACAATAATAAATATTCGCCAAACGCACGGGAAATTTAGAATGTGTTTTATGCTCGTTATGTGTTCTAAAAAATATCAAAATCATCTTGTTTGATATTTTTTCAAATATCTTGTACGTTGGTTTCTACTGTACTGAATTTCAAGTCTATAATTTTGTGAAACGAACTGTATACTATGTATTGATTACGTTTATAACAAACGTTACCACGACGGTTTATAATACGGTTTTATAAGCTCTGTACACGACCGATCTGCTGATTCCAGTTGACACCACAACGTGCATTGTGCCACTGCGCGTATTTGTTTTTTTTTTTTTTTTTACCACAAACAACACCCAAATCAAGCCTCGTAAAAACATTCAATATTCAGTGTGTCATTACTTATTTATTGAACACGACGTATTACACTTAATTAGAACACACATATGCGCGTATGATTAATATGTTTTATTGTAATTTTATGCATATTATACAGCCAACACAACTATTAATCGCATCATCGTAGTGATTTAACAATGATGAAACGATCATATTTCACGACAATAGACTCAAGGGCGCGTTTGTTTGGCGTGTGTTATTATAAGTCGCTAGCAAAATTATTGCTATGTTTACATGCTGCGAAAGACCTAACCTCGAAAACATGAACCGTGGATGCGGCACCCGAATAATAACTATAGGTAGGTAATAATATTTTTTACACGGCAAATAATATAGTTCGGCGTGTTATAGAGTTTTCTCTTTTTTTGAAATCGGAGTTTGAGGCTATAAAAAAGTTTCAAAAACTTTGTTAGTTCAACGAAAAAAATACTTACTGTAAAACATGCGCCCGACGCGTGTTCATCATAAAATATTTTTTAACGTACAATTTTGTTGTTTTGGTAAGAGCCGTCGAATAGTAGAGATACCATACAAAATGATCGCAATGGAAAGACCCGCGAATACCATGTTTTGAGACTATATATTTTTGAGCTGTACGTATAGAATAAAAAACTATAATAAATTATGTTATACCTAAATAATAACGTGTTTTCGATAGTTTGTTTTTATTGAAACTTTTCGTGAAAAAAAAAAAATTTATAAACCTCGAAAATTCACACGGTTTTATCGCTCAGAATCTAAGAGAGACACGCGATCGAACACGTGCGTTTTCTACCGATGAGCGGTGACGCAAGAAGGTAGGTAGGTAACGTCGATGTGTGCAGTATTGTATATTAATCCGAATTATTCGATTTTACACTATATTATGCTTTTGAAAAACGTTTATAAGCTGTATTTTTTCTTTTCTTCTTTTTTTTTTTTTTTACAAGGAAATCGTTGCCCATACACCTCACCTCTGTTATATAGACGAGCTGTTTCACAACACCGTCATATACACAACAACAACAATAATAATAATAATACAAGAGTTTGGCGCACATAGGGGCTCTCACGTTCTGTGTGAAATTCGTTGGCATTGAAACACCGCGCTGCAAGAGCGACGACGACGAGTCCGTCTGAACACACACGCCGCGTTGTAGGTACAGAGATAGGGTGGTCGATATTATTAATCACTAGCTGATCCCGCGCACTTCGTTGCCCGTAAAAAATGATAATTCGTAAAAAAAAAAAATCGTGTTTGTTCGAGTACTTTTGGGTGTAATCGCTGCAGTAAGCGCGACTCGGCCACCCTGGTTCGCGGACAAAGTACCACCTCGGTAGGCCGTGTTCAAAAATTCGATTTGACGCAAGTTTTTGTACCTGGTCTGCCCGAACAACCGGTGGCAACCAATAATAATTAAGTACTAATTTCTACTATATAATTGTTTCTCCTATAACCAGTAACGACAATACTGCGTATCTATTATACACTATTACATCGAAAAAAGGTCCCCGGGTAAAGTACACTCTCCTTTATACACACAAATATTGTATATATATAATTAGTGAAACATGGGTACGTGCGCAGGGCCGGATTTAGGACGACCACAACAGTGACTCGGGGGAAAAAATCTTTCAAATTACATGTGCACTGTCACCCCGCCGTCCCGTCGAAAGTGGCCAATAGGATTGAAATGAAATTTAACACCGAATGCCGCCGATGGGTGAAATTTTATGTCGACAGCATGTTCGTTCGTCAGTAAATCCGGCCGCATCCTAAACCCTACCATATATATACAGTATATTTATAACCATAGAATATTATAATATTATAGAATATTATAATTTAATCAATAAATATAGCCCATCGCTCCGCAAAATTATCAATTTTTGGTACCAGGGTCCCATGAAGCCGACGTTTGCGTTTCAAGTGCACCACGTGGCCACAAACACGTGTTGCGTGCCGCGTCATGCGGATCATGGGTCCCTGGTACCGCGGTGGGCTAAAATGTCCGTATTTGCGGACCCGTACGCTGCCGTACGCTTAACTATTTTAAGCTCTTTTTACCCTTTAAAATGCGAATTTCGAAAAATCCTTTCTTAGTGCGCCTACACATAGTAATAAGTACATTTCCTGAAAATTTCAAATAAATCCGTTCGGTAGTTTTGGCTGTGCGTTGTTTAGTGAGTGAGTGAGTGAGTCAGTCAGTCAGTCAGTGGTATTTGGCTTTTATATGTATAGATTGAGACGATTCGGTCTCGTTACACGCAAGATCCCGGAACTTGACGACGTGTACAATAGGTAATTATTAATTATTACGTATTTAAATAGTATTTAAGTTTCGTTTGAACTCGGTATAGGCAAAAAAAAAAAAAAACATGTAAGTTATCAATATATTGTACAAACGTAATACGACCATAATATATTGTAATACATATTATGAATAATTTGTTTTCGCGGTTGGCAAATATCCGTCGAGGAAGAGTTGCGTGTCGAGTTTAATAATAATGATGATTGGCCGCTGACGGCGAGAAAAAAAAATAATAATAAAAAATTTAATTTACGTACGGTCGTCGCGCGCACACGCAAGACAGCCGTGCAGTAAAACGTTTTCCGTTTAGCGGTACAGTGCCAAAAACAACGCAAAGCGCAATATAATGTGTGTACGTCAAAACAAACAACAATATTTCATCGCGTCGTTCTGCAAGAACGTCTCAAAATCTATCATGTACCATACGGCATTTATTTGAAATTTTTATAATTTAAAAAAAAAAAATGTTTTTCCCCATGCCGACAACGAAGCTCCTCCCAAGTTTTAAAAAAAAAACACGGAATAGGTCGCGTGGGTAGTCTGATGCTGTGGGTCTCTGTTTTGGGAATGTCGTACATTACATTTGTATAGTAATGATTTGTATTATATTATTAGGCATATAATAATATTTGTGTTAGAAGTTGTATAATGAATCCGTGAGAAATTGAAAATTGCTTGCGAAAATTACGATTGAGCTCATGGTGACTCAAATGGAGAAATAGAGAGAATAGAGAAACAAAGAAACCAGTAACAAACAAAGCGTATCAGAACACAGATTTAGCCATTTTCGTTCGGTATATATATATTATTATTATTAACATTTGACGTATTTTTGACGATCTGAAACGCTTTTCAACGACACTCAAAAATAAACGTTCTGTATCCGCGTCTGAAATACGGGAAACGGCCGAAAATAACATTAACTGTCTTATAGGTGGTCCATTCGCGTCTAGCTTCCTGCAAACAGACAGACAGACGGCTGGGACGAGAAGCAGTTTTGACAAGCTGGTTTTGTCCAAATAAAAAATGGAGGTACAGAATTGGACAAAATCAAATTAATATTAAAATTATATCTGCACGATTTGGACAAAATCATAATTGGTTAAATAAAAAATATATAAAAATAGTATTTTTATGAATAAAACGGGTTTTATATAGTTTTTGTCAATTTTATCAACTTAAGGACAGAGTCCTAGTCAAAATAAAAAAATAGAATTAGCCACTATACGCGCGTGAAAAAATAAAACGCATTTTCACGTTAAAAACAATTTTTTTTTTTTTTTGTTACTTCACTCACACTCACGTGAAAGTCGACAAAAAACAAAAAAACCATTAAAAGTGCAGTAAATATTATTATATATACTTTTATACTTTTTTGCTGTTGTTAAAATGATAAAACTAATAAACATTTATGATCGTATCTCGTATTAAAACGATTTCAAAGACCGCGACCGCAAAATAACCGTATCTGTGTGTACCTATATAATACACCGTAAAACGTTTTATAATTCCTCTAACGAAGATAAAAAACGGATTTGGGGCGCGGTCCTTTGGTCGTGCCTAATAAACCAATTATTGTTAATAACTTTAATCAGCTGCGTTATCTTATAATACACATAGATATATAAATATTATAAATATTTATGATTATACAAATATATATACATAATACTAGTTGAATTATATTTCATACTTCGAGTCATTTATTGCTGCTCAATATAATTATACGGAATTATTTCAACGAGCATTTAAACAATGTAACGTAAAACCGAGAGACGCGTCTGTCGTAACACTTTTGGTTGATACGAGTCACAGGAATCTTTCACAGTTCACTCTATACATCGCATTTTTCGAAGATCAAACGAGGATGATTAAAAATTCTACAACTAACATATAATTATCATTACGTATTTTTGTTATTTTCCAAATTAAATACTTCACCGATTCACTGAGACATACTGGCCAGCCATATCTAGCTATCAAATTTAGCGTCGTATGAACTCTGTATAGGTATAACGCCTCGTGGTCCCAAACGATTAGGTGTTGAAAAACAGGTAAAATATTTAAATTCGTACGTACTGAACGTCTTACGGCGCATCCACATTTCACGACATAATATTATATGAAGGAAAACGAAAAAAAATGTGATATTTTATCTTTGAGTGGATTAATTAAATTTTTTACTGGAAGCTCTATATCAGGGGTCGCCAACCAGTCGATCGCGATCGACTGGTCGATCTTTCTAGGAATGTAGGTCGATCGTTATAAAAATTAATTTTACCATTATCGGTCGATCGCGTAATATATAATCGGATAATGCGGATTGCTATATTGTATTCTTAGAATTTACCATTATCGGTTAATCATAATACATAGTCAGAATTATTGTGAGTTATAGCTCGACCGTCAATTAGTCGTCACGTGCAAGTGTGCAACGCGTATATGTTCCGTATATTTTCGTTAATAAGTTGCAAATTTATTTAGAATTTACAACAAATAAAATGAATGCAAATAAAAAGTGTAAAACTTATCATTTTAATCAGGAATGGGAGTTGGAGTTTTTTTTTTGTTGACATTAAAGGCAAGTGCGTGTGTTTAATATGCCGAGATACTCTTTCTATTTTCAAACGTGGAAACATAGAAAGACATTACCGGACTAAACATGCAGATTTTGATTTAAAGTTTCCAACTCATTCCAGCTTACGACAAGATAAGCTAAAAACAATGAAATTAAAACTGAACCAAGAGCAGTCTGTTTTTAAAAATCCAAATAAATTAGCCCAAAATGTAACTATTGCTTCATTCAAAGTAGCATACTTATTAGCAAAGAAGGAAAAACCGTTTTCCGATGGTGAATTAATTAAAGAAGCCTTTAAAGAAGCGTCTGACTCATTATTTACGGACTTCAAAAACAAAAGTGAAATTCTAGGTGCCATTAGTTCAATTCAATTATCAAGTAACACAGTAATGCGTCGTATTGGAGCCATATCTTCAAATCAAAAAACTCAATTACAGACTGATTTATCAAAATGTTCATACTTCAGTTTACAAATGGATGAGTCAACGATATGATTGATACTTCACAGCTTTCTATTTTCATTAAAATGTGTTTTGACGATTTTTCTGTTAAGGAAGAATTTTTAAAAGTCTTATCGTTAACCGGAAGAACTAGAGGAGAAGATATTTATAAAACGTTTAAACAATTTGTTGAAGAAGAAGAAATTCCAATTGAAAAATTAGCTAGTATTACAACAGACGGAGCCCCATCATTTTGTGGAAATAAAAAGGGATTTTTAGCGTTATGTAAAAACGATAATTCGTTTCCTCATTTTTTTCAATATCATTGTATAATTCATCAACAAGCATTATGTGGTACAGTTAATAAAAATATAAACAATGTTATGGAACTTGTAGTGAAAATTGTAAACAGCATCAGAGGTAAGGCATTAAAAAGACGTCTTTTTCGTGAACTGATGGACGAAGTAGATTGTCATTATGGAGATTTACTATTACATTCTAACGTTCGTTGGTTAAGTAAAGGTAAAGTACTACATCGTTTTAAAGAATTATTACCACAAATTAAAATTTTTTTACAAGAAATTGATATTGTTTATGAAGAATTAGAAAATATAAAATGGCTTGAAGATTTTTCATTTTTAGTTGATATTACTGAAAAAATTAATTTCCTAAATTTAGAGTTACTAGGAAAAGAAAAACAAATTATTGATATGATATCACATGTTCAAGCGTTTTCAAATAAATTAGCATATTGGGAAAATAAAATGAAAAATGGTGATTTCCAGCATTTCCCTACTCTTCGAGAAACAATAATTAATTAATCTGAAAATTTTTATGAGCCTACAAACCATATAAATATAATTCAACATTTACGTTCCGAATTTAAAAGAAGATTCAACTTTAAAATACTTGAGCCAGTTGCGCAGTTTATATCAAATCCATTTACTGGGGATGTTGAGACAAAAGCGAATGAAATTGGAAATTTGTTTAATCTTGATATAACAGTTTTGGAAATGGAAATAATAACGTTACAAAATGATTCAATACTTAAGATTACCTCGGAGTTTTGGAAACACGCGAGTACTCAAAAATACCCAAACCTACGAAGCATTGCCCTTCGTATAACTTCATTTTTTGGTTCAACTTGGTTATGCGAGTCAACATTTTCGAGTATGAAATACTTAAAGAACAAATATCGTTCAAGAATTACAGACAGTAATTTGGATTCAAGTTTAAGAGCAGCTGTTTCTAATTATATACCACAATTCTCAAAACTTGCAGAAAACCAATGCCAGGTATCACATTAATAAAATAAAATAAAAACACATTAATTAAATAACAATATCAGATTTATATAAAATGTTTTTTTACTTTTTCTCGTGTTTAAAATATTACATTATTATTATTATTATTATGAAGAAACAATAAATATTTATTCTTTGGAGCTTAGACCTTTTTTTTGCTCATAACACAAATCTCTTCCTAAAAACCTAAATTCTCCTGGATGTCGATCACCTGAGACTAAAAAATTCAAATGTAGCTCACTTGTTTGAAAAGGTTGGCGACCCCTGCTCTATATAGTACAAAACTATATTTAATACGAATGAGTTATTCGCAAGATCATGATAGTTAATATTATTAAACCAAAATAATGATTTAAACGTATAAAATAAAAGTATCAAAATCTTTTGAGCGATCTGCAAAAATCATTTAAGGAGTATGGGTATTGTCAATATTAATTATGTAATTATTATTATTATTACAACAGCGTGGTTGATCGAAATGTTGATGATATTATATAATAATAAGTACTTGAAAATCTGAATTGCCATTAATTACAAACGATCTTAATGCTTTCGAATTTGAATTTAATTCACAAACAGACAAAAAAAAATAGTATAGGAACTAATACTTAAACTAACTAATACGTACTGTTATTGCCTACTTTGCATGGTAATTATCGTATTATAATCGAGCAATTGCACGCATAGTGCATTTGATAATTGACTACACTACCGGCACAATCCAAAACAAGGGCGTTTGAAAATTCTTGGCAATTATAGACGTGGAATATAATTCAAACGCGGAAAAAGTATTTTAACTAGCAATTAAATAATTAATTTAAATTAATAGTGCTCATACGAATGACAAAATTCTTCAAAAGTTTTCATGTACCTAGCGGAAACATAAAAAAATATCCAGTGCAGTGCACACTTATGAACAATTTCATCATTTTATTTTACCATTTTTAGGATGGAACAAGGATGGTAGAAATGGTTACAGTAAAAATAAGCGAGTTAAGTGACTAAACAAAGCCGAACTGTATGGTTTACAAAACTATATAGTTTTATAAAAAAGCGACAAAAATTCTAAAAAAAAGTATGGATACACATTTTAATAAATTACTTATACATATTATATATTACATGCACTGAAGTTTTGAGATTATTTCTAAAAATGATAAGTTTTACAATGGGTTTTATGATACATATAACATCTCTAAATCGCTTAAAACATAGTTCTAATTTCAGATATAAACGCATTAAAATCCTTTTAAATGCAAACAAATTTCAAACACTATTTTGGAAGTTTTAACTTTTTGGATCATAATTCAAAAAACAATCAAACCTCGCACCGATTTCCTATCCTAAACAGTATCATATTATCTAAAGATCTGAGTGAAACTGAGAAAAAACATCGCCGCTGTTTAATATGTATGTATCCTTATCTACATTCAGAAACCAAAATTTACTAGCGAGCAGTTGTTTCAACATTTTCAATAGGTATAAGAATTTTATTTTTTCCCAAGACTTCTAGTACGTATGATTATAGTCTGTCAAAATTTCGAAAAAAGTGACAAAAACGGCCAAGTTTTAAATAAGAACAACCAAAAGTGACTATTTTCCACCGCCGGGATTTACAAAACATATTAATTGAAGTGTCAGACAGAATAAAATGTCCCTACTTCTCAATTCATTTGGTATTTTATCAGCTAAATTTGAGCCAATTTTTAATTTGTAATAATTATGTTATGCCAGTGACCATACATGTATAATGTACTTATATGGTATATAGTATATGTATTAGTCAGACTTGTAAAGAATACTTTTATTTTGTATTCGGAATACTTATTCGAATAAACGGGTAAAAAAGTATTCAGAATACATATTCGAATACTTAAAAACAAAAGTATTCGGAATATTTATTCGAATACTTTAAAAAGTATTCGAATACTTTAAAAGTATTCCATTCATTTTTAGTTTATTGACAGTTCTACCATTGATTATATATTATATATTATTTAATATATAATCAATGGTTGTACTTATTTATTCGCTTCTCAAATATTGTCCATCTAAGTTCTACATTATAGAATTTTGAAATATAAGTATACAATAGTCAATATGACTGTGTCAAAAATATCATATAGTATGAACCTATAACTAACTTTTTAAGGGAATAGTTATATTTAACAGCGATTTTTATATTGAATGTAGGTAACTATTACAGTACTCGCCACTATGATTATGTTGTATAATTTAGTATTATAATAATAATCGCATGGTTAGGTATAATCCCAAAATTTCAATGTGTAAAATTTACCATTTCATATTACCATTTAATATCATGAGCTATTTTTAAAATGTTCATTGGATATTAGCTACAAATTATAAATACATATAACAATATTTTTGCCTCAAATCAATAATTTATTATTCATTGTCGAGAAAAAAAAGTATTTTTTAGGTGAATAAAAATACACCAATAAAGTATTCAGAATACGTATTCGAATATTTCTTTTAAAAAGTATTCAAAATAGTATTCGAATACAAAAAAAGTATTTAAATACTTTTATTCGAATACATTTATTCGAATACTTTACAAGTCTGGTATTAGTATACTCATTATAATATTATACATTATGACCTATAATAATAGCAGCTGTTATTTATGTAGTAACGAAAATGTGCGTATGCTTATTGTTTGTTGAAAAAAAAAAATAATGAACAACAAATCTTGAAGGCGTGTCAAACAAAAAAAAAATCTTTTTTTTTTCTTTCAAAGAAGGCTTAAAGGACAACGGGGACGCTAGCCATTCAACACGTGGTTAATATTTGTATGATTTTTATATTCATTAGCATACTTCACATATTGTTTTACCCGGAACAACAGTATAACTATACAAAGACAAACGTGTAATAATTTTAAGTATTCTTTCAATAGAAAACGTCAAACTTGCACGTCATTTTAACTCTATATAGTCGATAAATATAACACGACGGTAGCTCCTAGAGTAATTTTACACTTTATTTTAATTGTTCGGAAAAAGAATATAAAAATATTGATTGAACAAAAATAGTAACAAATTACTTAAAAATCACGCCCACGCGAATAAGTTCTTGATGAAAAATATTAATAATTTACATACTATATACATATATGCGATGCCTAAAGCTATACTATAAAATATATGCTCATCGATCGACAATCGACGATTTAAAACTACAGAGTATTAAAATTTAGGTATTTACATCAAAAATATATACACGGTTGATTTAATGCGAAATAATGTTCACTGGCAAAAAATTCTAAATGTAATGTACCTATATAGGTACTAGATAAATTCATCACACGCGTATTTCGTATAATATGCTAAATACTCGGTACAGATGAATACTTGAATATGCATTTGTATAATACACGCAATTTAAAAATAATTTATATTGAAAAATTGAGTATTAAACGTATACCTAACGTGTATATAGAGTACAACAAACTTAAGATGATTGGGTAATGAACATACGAGTATTATAATTAGGTACATAATTAAATATTAATACTATCCAGAAGCTAATAGTCTATTGGTTTTACTTCAAATCTCTTACTAATACTACCAGTTCTATCAAGAAGATATCGTAAGTTCAAAATTGTTTTTTTTTTTTTAGTCATTTTTATATTACATATTATATTATAATGTATGCACGGACCGGACTCGCAAAAGTATTTTAAAACGCATAAAGATGAGCTTCAAGGATGTTTTGATATGTTTAGGGATATTATACCTCTATGATATATAAAATATACACGCTTAGTTGCGAATTGTTTTTAATTTTTAAGTTTTAAAGATGTGTTTTATATAATAGGAGCGACTAAAGTCAATTACGTTTTTTGATAAAAGACTATTGGGACTACTGGGACGTGAATATTTGTCAAATGTCTTTATGGTTTTGGGTGCAGGGCCACACAAAGTACTCTTATATGATACCCATGGCTAGTGAATATAACAATACTATAAAATAATTTTTTACGCAGATAATTCGGAAAGATAATAAGTTAAAATATTAAAACTGATTACAGCGGACATATTAATAATACGTTTCGGCAGTAACAGCTGGTACTCATGTATACAATGTAGGATTATTTTTAATTATAAACGTCAAAACGAGTTTTAGACATATTTTTGTAATCGATTAAGCTCGCTTTTTTCGCACTGTGCATTTTATATTTTACGGTGTATTAGGTTTCGGTAGTTAATTAACTATTTGCTTATTTATACCTCGGACCTTGGCGTGAAACACAACAGAGTATAATATTTAAATTATTAAACACAAACGATAAACAAATAAAACAGATCGAGTAAAATAACATAGCATATTTTAAAACATAATGTAAATGGGTATAAAGCATAATATAGTTTCGGAGACATAACAAGAACGCAGAGATGAGACCCGGAGAGGCGTTATTGGAATTAATTATTTGACATTTTCACGCACTATTTTTTATTGGAATGGACAAATTTAAAAAGAACAAATAAGTGTTTGAAGAGAATGAAGAGTCTAATTGAGAAAAAACTTTAAAACGCATAACTCGTTGAGTGTTTGTCACTCATTGAGTTTGCTCGAATCGAGTAATATTTCAGTAAGCAATCCATTGCTCATACAGTTTGTTTGACTCATATATATATATCAAATTAAACTTCCAAACCGATTGTTCCTCTAAAGCAAAATCGTTATACACGACCAAGCTTCCCTGCACCCGACGTAGGATTTCCCCCATTTCTATTTACACTTCAATCAATACACACATACTGTACGTTGTACGATAATATGTTAGGTATTATTTTATATTTTTGCGACGAAATCGAAACTCGTGATTTTTAGGCTCGCGAGACCCTGTTTTATATCGTATTACGGTTTGTGCAGTACTACTCTACGCGGCTACAGGTGTCACGTATATATTATTATAATACATAATAGTATATACAGCCATCGCGTAAAATTATAATGGAGTGTCGAACAATAAAAAACATAAAAAACTGCTGCAGAAGTCGGTTTCTATAAGTATGTTATGTTTCATAGCCTCGCGACCAAAGCGTTTGACGTCAATAGAATCTCTTCGAAACACAATTCAAATCGCGTACGCCATATTAATTATTAATATATTAATGGTATTTTGTCGCCTTCGTGTAGGTACGCGTTGAAAACCCCGTTAAACCGAAGTATATTTTACACTTTAATTTAAATAGAAGGAAAATATGCCGTTTATGACGACCGATTACACGTACCAAAACTGCAGTATTTTATTATCCTTTATAATAATATTTCGAGTTGCCGATAATAATATTTAAAATAAAAAACGAAGATATTTGTTTTTTTTTTTTATTTTTACTACTTATATTGATTATTGTTCGCGTTTCACCCTATGCGTGCAATTTAATCGCATTCGTCACACGTCCGGATTCAACGATAATAAGAATACTATTTTGAAATCCATTGTTCTTGCGGTCCGTTCTTCTTTGCCGAAGATACAACAACAATGACAAATTATAGTGGAACGCGATCTCTGCAGTCTGCGGTATCGTTTGTCACAATGTACAAGAAAACAATTGCCAAATTAGTCATTTTAACGAAATGACGAATCGATGTTTTTCACGAGCGACTTTGAAAATGTTTTTAAAATGTATACTATTATACAGTAATCATAACTATTTTATAGATAATAGCACAGAATCATCGTGCATTTTTTTTTTTTTTAACGTTATGCGTAATTCCTTATAAGAGTATGAAGGGAAAAGCTATTAGTTTTTTGATAATGATCAATATTAATGAAAAAATTAGAAGTTTACCCCATTCGTTTTTAGAGATATAGTCTTTTGGATGTTTTTATTTAATTATCGTCTCAAATTCAATTCCGATTCCAAAATAATTAATACTTTTGAATTCCACATCAAATCCCAGTACATTTTCATGTAGGTACCTCCCACGTTCCACTATTTGGATGATCGATTTTTTTTTGTTAAAGGCTATAGGTTGTTTTTACGTAATTATTGTTCCAAAATCAATTCTGATTTAAAAATAAGTATAATTTTTTAGTTCCACATCAAATTCTATATATATACAATATTATATATTATTATTATATTTATAGTACAATCTCATGTATCAATATTTTTAGTGTATTGTATGTCAAAAAATACGTTAGCTGTACTTAATTTTTAACGTTTTTCCTTAATTTTTGCTTAAATTTTTAATGTAACTTTTTCAATTTTGAACTCACAAACTTAAGACCCTCCAAATACCATCATAGTCCGGCTATATGTAGTTCAAATATTGCTTTTAGAATATACGAGTATGGTACTGCAGTTTTAACCTACACCGATTGTCCATAAAAAACGAATTTATCATTCACAAACTACCAATTTATACCTAATCGTTTACCAATTAAGAGTTTGCGGAAAATAATTTAACTGTCGTGTTTAAATGCTGTGGCATGAAACATGACTCATGCACAATACGCACAACGCAAACAATATTGTTGCAGACTGCAGAACCAGACGACGAAAAAAATTGTTCAAAAAACATAATAATTAATACGACAAAACCAACCAAATATAAAATATGGACATTTAAATTTAAAATTTAAAAAAATTCAATGAATACACACACACGACTAATTTGTTTTTATTTTTATAAAAGTGTAACAGGTAACCTAACCTGTATACGCGTGTATTACCTCATATAATTCAAATTATGTGCAACAAAGATACAACAAAAAAACACTTGAAAATTTACTCTAATCGTAAAAGTTGTTTGGTTTAAATTTTCTATTGTTGATATTTTTTTTTCTACTTACATCGACTATTATACAAAGATGTAAAATTGTTTTATTGTAGTGAAAAAAAATGTCCCTAGGCTAAATTTTTTTTATATTTTTTTGGGAAATCTTTGTCATAAACAATTAGAAAATCAACGATAAAAATGTGGGCACAATATTATTGTAGATATAAAAAAAAAAAACACGAGGATGCACGCGCTAGTTCCATCAGTAAGACCGATTAGATGAACCAAACAATATTATAATAAAAACAGATTTGAATTAACTATATGCAAAGGTCAACATTTTGTTCTAAATATCTCATTTTCAATTTTTGTTCTCATTGCTTAACCTAACCAAAGATAAATATTAAATTGTAAAAAATTGCAATATTATTTAATTATACTGATAACATTAATATTAATTTATAGATGCAAAACAACACCTCGTCGTTAATTAAACTAATTTGACTTTTTTTTTTTTCTCGCAATCGGTCGTTCTGATAGAACTCGCAAAAGTGTTTAAAAGTGTTTGAAAATAAACAAATTATGTTTAGGAGTTTTGAGTGTGCAGAATTTAGTCTACGACTCTAATATAATATAAATGTCGATTTCGTTTTACATATAGTAGGGCCGATACACAAAATATTGTAAATAAAGAAAAAAAAATTACAAAAATGTATACGTCCTAAACGATTGCCCCTAAATAAATATGCCAAGACGTTTTAACGAAAATGCATAAGATGAAAAATTTATTTTTTTTTTTTAATTCTTATTCTTTTTTTTATTTATCAACTATGTACGATCGTTTTTTTTAGCTTCGATGCGAAGCTGAGAAGGTATTAATTTTTAAATGATGTGTTTTTTTATTTATTTTTTTTTTTTTTTGTGTCTGTCGCCGGTTTTTCTCAGCTGTGACTGGACCGATTTTGATGATTGATACGTCAAAAGATCACAAATCGTATCTAATCGGCAACATTAACTTCTTGAGCCTTCATATTCCCCTCGTCCGCTGTAAGAGGGGAAAGTGTCCAAAAAAATTTTGACTTTTGAAATCGGGAAATTTCGACATTTTCCATGATTTTTCGGATAAAAATAGCCATAACTTCTCGAAAAATGATCAAATTAAAATAATTTTTTTTTTTTTAGATGCGCTAGACTATAACCTTTTTTTTAAGTGTACTGTTTATATAAATTTGACTTTTAATGGCTCCACAACAAAGTTTTGAAAGTTCGACTTTTTTTCAAAAAAATATTTTTTTCAACTCAACTTTTGAAAATGTTCCGGAAAGTCTGACACCTTCTCACATAGCTTAAATTAAAGCTTATGTGATGTACTTTCATTTGAAAAAAAAAATAGAGGGACCACGACATGTCTTCATGGTGAAAATTGCTGCCGTATCCGAAAAAATGCAACTTTTGCGTAAAAATTTTTGATTTTCGATTTTGAAATTTTAACTTAAAAATGCTATAACTTTTTGAAAAATGTATAAATCAGTACGATTTTTTCGACACAAATGCTATGTATGTTTATCTTTCATTCGATATACTTTTTTTGATAGTCTGAGCTTTTGCCTTAATATAGGGGGGTTCAAAACTTGGAAATAGCTTATGAAATAAAAATTTTTTTCAACATAACTTTTGAAAACGTTCCGGAAAGTCTGACACTTTTATACATAATTTAAATTAAAGCTTATGTGATGTACTTTCTTTTGAAAAAAAAATTGAGGGACCACGACTTATCTTCATGGTGAAAATGAACTTTAAAGTTAAAAAATAAGCATATATTTCAAATTATTTTTAACATAATATGTAAATGATAAAGGTAGGGAAGTAGCTCCCACTTCAAACACATTATTTAATGAAATTTGTCCTTATTATTAAATATTAATCTAAAAATTTAACATTATCTACAGATTTGCATCGAAGCGTTTTTTACGATAGTGATTTTAATCACTGTCAGATATCACTACTATACCCCATCACTACTATGCCCCGACAAGACTGCCTACTCCACTCGACTGTGCTACCGTTTTTTTTGTTTAATCTAAAATGACATTTTCGCAATACACGTCCTATAAGATAAGCAAATGATTTTCAAATTGTATAAAAATAACCCAAGGTTGACACGATACTGGATAGCCGTGTTTTAATTAAGTTTGACTTATCTGGTTATTTCTGAATATTCCGATATCCATGCACGAATAGTCAAATATAATTCGACAGTTTATTACTGCCGTCAACGCCAACGCACAGCTGTCGACTAACGCCTTAAATTGTAATTAAATTCGATCGGTAAAGTACGAAACGTAGGACCAAAACAAATTTGTAGAGATACAGGTATAATAGTTTTACTCTACAAGACAAAATATAATTTTACTCAAACCCAACTTGCAGCTTAAAAAAAAAAAAAAAAATACGAAACAAAAATACCGTTAACTTTTTCTGTATAGAATTGCGTAGATATACATAATATTATATACTATGCCCATAACTGTACTAAAAAAGTAACATGATATACGGTGTGTGTTTGACAATGTAAATTTGAAAATAACGGTTCAAAAAAACCAAAAATCGAGTCAAATTTCACGCAAACGAGTTTTTTATTTAACTTTTCTTAATGACGCACAAATATTTCAATTCGTCCGGAGCAATTTAGAAAATTTTTACTTTTTCGTTTACGAATCGTACCTAACTCAAAAAATAAATGATATTTCCAAAAAAAAAACCAGGGCCGAAAACATATTCTTTTTTTTTTTTTTGGTATTACTCGTTAAGATTTCCTGCATCTGCCAGTAAAAATTTTTCCAGAAAAGAAAAAACTCACTAGTATTGTATAAAAACCATTCATTGCTCATATGCTCTCAGAATTTAAAAAAAAAATTTTTAATCCGTTTATTATACCGTTCCTATAATCGGGGTTTTAGTCAGATCACGTTCTCGCTTATTTATGAAATTCGTGTAAAAAAAACTGCTCGCGCGCCAAGATGAAAAACCATTATCGACTAGATATAATCATAATACGCGTATACGAGTTTTTGCGTTGTCTTAAGAGTTATTATATTACATTTTGTTTTGTTCTGAGTATCAGTTAACAAACATAATGATCGTTGAGCGCAAAATATATGGGACAGGGCAGAAGGACAATACTGTGTATACAGTTTTCGTCTCTTGATATCCGAGTGAGATGACCGACATAAAATTGCGTAGAGGCCGAAACGGGAGCCGATAATGGACGCGTTTCTTCGGCACGGAATATTCGACAAAATCACTACTGATTTCCATTGCGACATCGCGCGATAAACACGCGTTACACGTTTTCGAGATAAATCTGTTTTTAAAACAAAAACTTGAAAAAACAAAACAAAAACAAACACTTGAGAACGCGCGCACAATATACGATAGAGCTATTATTTTTTTTTTTTTTTTTTTTTAATCTTTAGCGTATAAATATTTTGGCGTTTCGCCAATAATAATACCCGCAGACACACAGAGAAACCGAAAAAAGAATTTTCAAAAATTTTGGACATTTTGATTTCTGTTTTTGGGGAATACTCAAAATACATACTCGATGTTGTATGCGTATCGTCTCTATATTTTCCAAAATTTATCGAATAGTTTTTGAGAAAATATAATGTATTTGTAACCGATTCGTATTGTGCTCCAGTGCAGACGACGCCGGACATATAATTTTGTTTTTAACGCGAAACAGCGAAAACGATTTGATTTCTTCTATTTTTGTGCAGCAATTCAAGTTGACATCTTATTGATGCAAAAAAGTCTGCAGGCCCTGGCGAGAGGAATTTCTTTGACGCGAGATTCGGTCGGATTAAAAACCCGTTTTCACGTTTTTGTTTCTTTTAAACGCGCAGTATACTATAAATATTTACACGGCGTCGAAGTCTAGGAAGGTATAACAAGTTAAAACAAAAGATAATACTACTATTGTACGTTCGGCCAAAAAATCTCCAAGCAGTTAGACGTTTCTGTACGTTTTATGCCGCCAATTAACAGTAATTTATTTCTTTGTATTCGCTTGACAAACGATTTTTTTTTTTTTTTTTAATAAAATATCGAGCTGTACAACATATAGGTAGAGCAAATTTTTGAATGTATAACAAATCAAATAATATGACACTGGAAGAATATTATCTAAGTGCATTAGTTAAGAAAAAAGCCCAACCGATTTTTAATAAGTACGTTATTTTTTATGAACTCTTTAGCTTCAATGCTATTTTAAGTGGCTCATTGTAAGATTAACATATTCATGTGCACTATAGCTAGTCAGTAGTCACGTATACTAACTAAGTAGGTATTTTTAGTGACAATTTTTGTACCTATTTATTTTATAACATTTTTAAATACTTATAAATACGTCATGGTTGAGGCGTGGTCTTATTTATTTCCAATATTCGAACACAGCGTGTCAAGTTGAAATTACGTAAGACTGTCCTATAAACTAAATTATCTCAAATTGATGTGTAGGCTTAAAGTCTTAAAACTTATTGTTTTACGCGTGTTTTACACAAATGCCCGTTTCACTGCAAATATAATGTATACTATGCTACACGCCGAATGTAAAACCTGTGACAAGATTCGATCTTGTTTACCGTCTTTTCTTCAAAGAATGTCGTTGCGTAGGTAGACATTATTAATTTTAAAGTGCAGACGGAGTTTGTAAAAAATAATTTCGAACAAAAAACCTGATTGGTAACCTGTAAAACACTGACAACAATGATCCTAGTTTTTTTTTTTTCGATATGGATATAGGCACATTCTTACACGGCGTCAAAAAAATATTTTGTAATCGAATATAACCACAAGAGCTGATATATTATTTCTATTCGCTAATTAATCAAGATAATATATAGATTTTATATTTTATGTAATTAAATATAAGCGTAACTTTTAAGACCACGCTGAAATTTCTCTATAATATTCAACGAGTTTAAAATATTGTAAAATCTTTTCAAAACACCTGGAAAACAAGAAAAACTCTATACTTAAAAAACTCAGTAAAAAAATTAAACTATTTTTTTTTCTCGTTTGTACCTATAGTATAATAAGACAAAATTTACGTTCTTTCTCTTGCGGGTCGCTGCAGTATACTTATACTAAAGATCGACAACGCAGCATTTGATCGTTCATAGTATATATATAGTTATTATTTTGTTAAAAAACGCCCGAAATGCGTTCCTGAATAATTTAAGCAGAATTTAACACACTTCAAAAAAAAGGAATTCTATTTGACTGTATACATATATTTTTTTTTTAATATTTTTTACGCGATAACTCAGCCAATTATGAACCGATTTTGATGAATCTTTTATTGTTATAGGTCATACTTAAAAATGGGCCTATGTAAATTTAATCAAAATCGTTTTAGCGCTTTGCAAAAAATTTAACAAAAACCAAAAATATTATACAGAAAAATCTCGATAACGTTGTTTTTACTCTTGCTATATGGTTACTAAACATGGCTATTGGTAGATGGAGAAAGAGGATTTATCATTTCGTAGAATAGACATTTATTATAAATCACATAGATCATTTATACGTTTACGGATAACGTTACATTCCACTAGAGATTATGAAATAAAAAAACAAGTAAAATCTACTTCAAAAAACGATAAAAAAAAAAGCGCTAAAAAGTATAATAAACTGATTTTTTTTGGAGTTTGTGTCATCCAAAGTATTTGATAGTTAAAAATAAACTATACACTCAACAATGTAATGTTTTGGTGATTATGCGGTAAAATTATACCTATGCACTAAAATTAAAATATTTATCAACTTGCAGCCGCGCAGCACTCCTGTAATTTCTAATTTTGTATAAGTCAAAATAATTTTATTGATATTATAAAATATTACGGATATGTATAGGACGGCACAGACTTTCAAAAAAAAAAGATTTTTTAGATTCTGAGCGTGTTTTTTTTTTTTACAATGATGTAAGAGTGTAAGGAATGCTCCGATTTTCACAATCAATACCTCTAATGAATAGTCTCTGAACTCTGTTTGTACTTTGAAGGGTCTCAAAGTTGAGAAAGTTATACAGCCTTAAAACCACGGCAAAACCTCGGAACCACATTACACTGCAAACATTAATGAAAAATTTACCAGAACGTATAGGTACCTACTAAACTGAACTCGCTCAGAAACGTATTTTCGAAGGCTATTATGTACCATTGCTTTCAGATAATAAATAACACGGTTAAATCAAAACTTCCAAACCAGCGACCCACCCAAAGCGTAGTCGCTACTCCGTCAAACTACCCACGCGACACCTAGAGTGATCCCGGCTTTTTTTTTCATTTAATTTTTCCTTTTTTTAGTGCTTTTTTTTTGTTAAATTTTTTTTTATACAACGCTCCGCTGTGTAATAATTATTACTGTAAAATGATTACGTGTTTTAACGTCTTTTATAATATACAGTTAACGCGCATCATCATAATATAAGGTACATACAAATAAAAAACGCGTGTCTGACTCGGTGGGCATATAATAATATGTACATGTTATTCGTTTTATTGTCTCGTGCCCATAATATTATACCTACGTTATAATATAAACGCATATTTTGTATTCATATATGCACACGCATATATTATTATACAATACACACGTATACATATAATATATATATATATATATATATATATATATATACATTTCATTGGACTCGAAAAACCTTGAAAGAGAAGCAATATTATACTGAAAAAGCGTGAGTAATTACAAGCTGGGACGTGTCATCACGGTGTATAACCTTCGGGGATAGTACCGACCCCGCCAGCCATCATCGTTATATTATATATACTCGACAGTAATAATATCAATAAAATTATAATATTCTTAGTATGCGAAAGTTCTCTAGCATGGAGAGAGTCCGCGGCGATGTAGGGAGGTTGAAAAAAAAACAACATGGACCTAAATCGATTATGTCGTTTTTTACCTAAATGGTTTTTATTTATTTTATTCTCGCTAATTTTAATTTGACCAGTTTTTGCAGGATGCCCTCAGCCGATACAAATCTATTGGGGCCACTTTACCGGTTGGGTATGTTGTCTGTATCTTGTATCAAATATGGATTTCACTAACCAAACATATAATTATGGAATGAATATTGGTATGACATGATTTCGAATGACCAGAAAACTCAGCACATATCTATGTGCTGAGTTTTGTATATGAGATTATGAGATTTTTATGTAATACATACTTGTATTTAATTATTATTCACGTTCAGAATATTTGTGTAAAAAATCTGACGGTGATTATTATTTAATACAGCTTACATTTTTTTTATGTACGTTTTTCCATTTTCGCGCATTCAAAAATCGGGGCCCATAGGGCATTTTCGGCGCTGATATAATTCGACGGGTCGATTTTTTTAATTAGAATTCAAATTCGGTCGGCGTAAATATATAGATGGCTGAAACTTAGTTTGCGAAAAAAAAAAACAATATTAAAAAAAGATTCAATATGATATTTATTATTATTTATATGATTAAAAAAAAAACTGCGGTCAGCGGATATAAAATCGTCCGCTTATACACAACGACATGCACTCGTTACGCAACGCCGCGCGCATATTGTATTTAGAACCTATTTGACGTCAAACAAAGACAAACGCTATTGACACTTGGAAACGAACGGTTTACCCGTCAAATCGGTAAAAAAATATACGTGTGTATAATATCCCAAGAAAAATCTGGTCATTCGGTTTTTACACGGTACGAGCAATTTTAGACGCAAAAAAAAACTATATTATACATAGTTATACAAAACTATATTATACATATATTATACGTTATTAACGAAATTTTTGAGTTTTTAAAACAGGCGCAACTATTACAATTTAGGGATGGGAAATATGATTCAGTTGAGTGCGTTGATTCTCTTAATTCAGTTAATTCTTCGAATCGATTCAGTGATTCAAAGAATACTTAACTGAATCAGATTAAAGTGAATTGAAAAATGGATGATTTATTCTTATGAATTGTAAGTACCTATTACAAGTCGTTACCTGTCCTGATAATCTTAGTTCGCGATGACAATATTCACGAATCACCATCGATCAGTTTTGATTTTTAAAGCAGTGAGCAGTGTCGCCGTGGAGTCAATTCTTTTTACATCACTGAATCAATTCATTCGGTTCATCTCAATTCTAAAAGAATCTATTCAATGAATCGATTCATTTGTGAATTACCCGAACTTTTGTGTCTTTTGTGTCACATATGAATCGTTTATATGCACAGGATTCCTGTGAAAATTTACATAGTAATACCATACTGCATGGTCGATACCGAGTTACATACGACAAAAAGTGAAATAAACGACTGAGTTGTATATTGTCTATAATGGAATCGTACTGTTAAGTATTGTGTATAAAAAGTAATTGGGAACAGATAATAACTGTTTTTATACATTATAATAAAACGTTAAAA
This sequence comes from Hormaphis cornu, assembly GCA_017140985.1. NCBI lineage: Eukaryota > Metazoa > Arthropoda > Insecta > Hemiptera > Hormaphididae > Hormaphis > Hormaphis cornu. The sequence continues at coordinate 13,746,195 of CM029365.1, read as the reverse complement.
TATTATGCGCTACCATGGGAAAAATTAATAACGATAACACAAATTGTTATTAATTAATATGGTTCAATCTGAAAAATTATACGCGAGCTAACAATAACGTATACCTAATCTGCGTGAATTCTATGTATAGAAATTGTACGCGTGTTTGTATATATGCATAAAAAAAAAAAAAATGGATAAAATACACTCGTATAGTGTGTATACTTTATGTAAGTGCTCTATAGACTATAACAAATAAGTATATACATACGAAAATGTATATATAGGAAACGGCTGGCTGCAACAAACTAACACTATTGTGTTCAGCTCACGCCCTTCAAAAATATTTGAGTGTTGACTCTTTTATTAGAGTCGTTTTGACGAATAACGTATATATACAAACACGCACAGAATGATCGCAATAAGGACTAGGAAGGATTTCAAGGTCTTCGTTATTATAGTAACAATCGAAAATGTGACTATTCTCAATACACATAATATTATAAAAACCAAAGTCAAAACGCGGTTTATCGATTAGGTTAATCGTTTTGTCGTTTTTTTATTCTAGTCAATAATACCGTGTAATATAACTCGTCGAGTTTCGTTGGCCTTTGCGTTATATAAAAACCATTACAGCGATTTAAGTAAAGAATGTATTTAAATCGCTGATAACTATATACAAGTATTAAGTATTTTGATTAGTATATTGAACAAATGACTATAATATATTGTACTATTTTTGAGATGTACATTACTATATTATACTCACGTCCACAGGCAAAAAATGAACATATTGTTGATTCAATGGAAATATTATTATTTTAAGCTATGACTGATTCGACAGAAAAAAAAATTTGTAATACTTGTTATATTTGAATTTTTTTTTTCACTTTGCGAAGAACGAGGAAGCTATATGATAATATACTTTGGATAATACTAAGGTTTTGCAACGATATAATGATACATAATAGACGTGTACTGTGTTTCGGTATAATAGATCAGTAGTATATAGGTACTTTACGAAGTAACCTTGTCGTCTTTGAAATTTCAAGACTGAATTTTTAATAAAATAGCAACACAGAGTGCCTACTTTGTTGTATTGACCAGGGGTGTTTATAAGCCATAAAGCGTTCCCCCTAAAGTAATTTAACTCATCTTAACTCGCAATCAAAAATAATGACGTTATTACGGAAAAAGAATAAGTAGGTACACATATCCATAGTAAAAGTTTTTATTTGATCGACGACGATACATTTCAAAAATCTGCCAACTATTTAAAGCGTTTATTTATTCCGTATAAGCTGCTGAAAAACGGCTTAAAATATCGAATGACCCGTTTTTACGCGATAAATAAAAACAAATACAAATGCTTTCCAACCTATATAGGGTTAGTTACTGCACGATTCCGGAAACACATTACGTTTTGTGCGTTTATAATCACTGCACTTTCTCGCACACGATAATTACATGGGTAAGTCCGAACATGAGGCGTTTCATGATTTAATCCTGCAGCATTGGTCACACAAAATACCGAGAAACATCGTGTGTCGTGGTAATATACTATGTTATCCCGATCACCATCTGCACACATATAACCGCCCATAATTTAAATAAAACGCAGAATTACAGCACAACAATAACTCGTTTACGCTAAAACCGATGTATTCACGCGAATCAACAATTGGTAGACTGCAGTTTACTTCTTTTTGTTACCTGCCGTAAAATGGCTATAATACCTAACCACTAGAGTTATACCTGCGCACGCTTCAAAATCAAAAATTATTTTTAGATTCTGAGCTTTGGCGATATTAATTCCTTCTGCCAGAAAAAGTTTTCACAGAAAAAAAAAAATTATCAATTTTATTGACTGTGTAAAGTGAACAGTAATTTTTGTGATGAAAAAGTTACTCTGGAATATTATGAAATAGTATGGATAAATATCTAAGCAGTATGATCACTAAAACATAAACTAAACTTATATATATATATAATAGATTATTATTTATAAATAATCATCAAATTACATTATTCTACAATTATCTTATAATTATTCTACATTATGTTAGACACCGCCACCACCACCGTTCTGATAAAAAACCGGCCGCAATTCATATAATTTAGCCAACCGCAGTTCTAGGATCGCATGAATCGCAAGAAGTTGCAAAGCGGAGTGCGGCCTGTTTTTGCCTAAACGGTAGCATGGCCCCGGCCCCGGCCCCGGCTCCGGCGTGGCCCCCGCTCCGGCCAGGGAGGTGTACACATATGAAACGCGAACGTCGGATAAAGGGACCCTGGTTTACTATTATTACGAACATTATTATTATTTTAAGATAAATTAAATAAATGAATAGACGTATTCAATAGGTATTCGTATATAGTTCTTACTTAATAAGTATTTACGTATATCATTATAGTCGTAGACAGAAGATAAGTTCTATAATACCTATATTTATAGTTTGTTCGAATAGAAAAGTGTTTGTATAGGGGCAATGGGTTCCTTTTACAAAACACAAAATAATTCTTCAGAAGTACCTAAGAACAACGATGTAGGTAAAACATCCTACGTCACGCTAAGGTACTAAGGAACTTACAAGGTAGGTAGGTACAGAAAAGTTAGATAAGTATGGCCGATTTAACATCGCAACGTAGGAACAGCTAAAATTTATAAAACGAATCCAAACGATTATATACTATGCTATAATCGATAAACGAATCTTTATCAGAAAAATATCAATATGGGAACTGCTATAAACGTTTAATTTTTTACAGATCTAACATGAAATAATAATGCGAATATGCTGAATGCTGAATGCTGCGCGTTATAAAGAACCGGTTAGTTAAGCTTTCTATAACTGTCTATGTGTATTAATTTCATATTTACGTAAGAGCGTTTATAAAAAGCCGTTACGCTCATACATACGTTATACCTATAGGAGGTCACACAGTATAACGCGTCACCATACTGTTCCGACGAGAACTTCTGACTTTGTTTGCCCGCGGTATAGTCACGTTTAAATTTTATCACATTTATAATGGTAAATAATAATCGGGAAAAAAAACAATACAACAATAAAATAAAAACGTTCAAACTGCACGTGTTTGACGATCGTTTGCGCGTATGAGAGTACCATAGGTGCATACTATTACAGTTATCCGTTAATGATCGTATATGGTTTATGAATAAAGATTGTTTTAGTAATTCCTGTGATGATAAACAAACAAAAAAACACTCGCACGCTTTTCACAATAAATGTTTTCCATGACGCATCAGAGCAACATAACTCGGCACTGTCTTATAATTATGATTGAACCCGCCTGCGTCTAACCGCTAGGCTGCAACAACATTATGTTTTCAACGTTTTAGAGTTTTTGTTTTATTAAAAAAACGTATACAATCTACACAAGCATAATATATATAAATTTAAAAATATTAAATGTTCTAGTCAAAAAATTTAGGAATGGATTCGAATGCAAAGTTCGGATGCATAACATATAGCTTACAAGAGCCGGACAAAAACAAAACAAAAATTATTAATTACCATACTTTTCAAGGTCACCGGGTATATATTACACATAATATATAAACGTCCCTATCGCCAGTATTCCTCCATACCATAGTAACTGAGTACCTACATAATATATATTTATAAACGGACATAAGATGGTCAAAATATTATTTTTACCATTTTCCGACAGTGTAAAAATAATGTAGGTACTCGTTTTACTATGAGTTTTTTTTAAAAATTTAAATTCAACACACATGCACAGTTTATTCGCACGATTATTGTAATTCAAACGCGCTTACATTCAAAGTATCAGAGCGATGCCAATTATATACGTTATACATCGGCGGTAACCGTTTCTTAAAAAACTACTTTTTCCGCGTGCGATCATCGTCGACACAAAATATCGAAATTTAATAATTTAATAAAATTATTGTACTTAATAATGAAATTTATCGTCTTTAAAGTCAACTGCAAAAGGACACAAACGGGCAAACACTAATTACAAACACAGTTAATGCATTTTGACAGTCAATTAAATTTGATGTAAACGATTAGACACGTATAGCTAGGCACGTATAGCGTATTGTACAAACATTTGTAGCGATTTCATTAATAACAAATACCATTGATGTTAACAAAAATATTTTTAAGTATGTCAATACCGCATCCACATTTAATTGATCGCCGTATAGTATAAAAATAATATGTTTAAAAGTACACGTCATACTTTAAATAATTCTCTTTGTGTAATCATATAATTATTATTTGCCTAAATAAGTATAAATGTTTAAACGTCTAAAACATACGTTGGCATAAGTTTCTTTTGATACGTTTACACATTGATTTGTTTATATTTTCCTATCAAAAGACTTGCACTACCTCGCAGGTGCTAAACGTAATTTTTTTAAATTTATTTGGCAACAAAATTCACAAGATCTTCGCCAAAATCAACCATTAAAATGCAGTTATTCTTCGTAAACGTATGACGTTTGAAACAACGAAAATTATTGTGGACTAAAGTAGACATGGCGTATAGTAAATAGCATAGATACCTACGTATTTTGTACAATCGGTAAATAAAGATAAACAAAAAGTTCAAAATAAGAATGTTTCATTTACAAATAATCAACAAAAAATAATAAATTGTAAGCTGTTTGTCATATAGGTGCGAATAGACGACGGGAAAATTTTAACTAAATGATTTCGGGTTGGGGAAAAAAAATTGAGCGTTTTAGAAATTTAGGTGTAATTTGAGGAGAAAGTAAAAAAATATATACGTCTAGATTCTAGAACGAATAACGGGAAAAAATGAAAAAAAAAAAAAAATCAACCAACACTATATATTTTGCGTTTACTACTAAAAAATCAGTATATTATAGTATGATAAATTTAAGCAGAAACCGGTTTATTTGATATTTAATACACACGTAATCAACTAAAAGTGGACGTTCACGATTAAAGTATGTAAAAATTTACTTAAATTTTTAGTCAAAAAGCTCGTTAAAACGCTATGACTCAATATGATGGCGGCAAACAATGTAATTCCCTGGTTGACGGACGACTGACCGCTACAGGCATTGCAATAATAAGGGCTCCGTATCAAATAGTAACAATAATTACTCTGCTTAATTACTACTACTCTGCTTATTACTCTGACTACTCTGCCCGCTGCCGTATCGTTTTAAAGTTTTTATAATTATAGATTTCGCAAATTACAACTTTAACTAGCACTTCCCGTACAACAAGCCTACGGATGTATACCGCGTATAGCGATTTAAAACAAAAACAAAAATCCATAATCGATTTACAAACGATTGATACTCGTGAAAATATACTTATAGGTAATTATATAAATTATACTACAGTGTGAAGAAATCGTCCATTTTTGCTGTAATAAAAATTTTAAATTATTTAAAGAATTTCGAGTATAAAATATGTATGAGAAAGTGGATTTTACTTTTTTTTCGTACACAGATGAATTTGAAATACTGCAATCTATATTTAATGACTATACTTGCGCACCTATACACGATTGATTGCAGAAATTAATATTTGAGTTAAGATTCAACAATATTTATAAACGTAAAATTCTAGACGGACTTTTATAATTTTCCGGCGAATAATATATTTGTACGATTTTATCTTCGCAAAGGTCGTTTGCTAAAAAACGTCGATGATATTCTAATCATCCTATATCGTATATTGTACTTATATATGTGCAAAAGGATTTACGTACTCGTAAACATAGGCCGGAGGTACAATTCCTTCGATGAAAATAAAACACCACTATAATATTGTATATTATATTATACGTCCACGAGTTGTGTTTTTTAATAATGTTTTGAGCTAGTGTTGCTGTAAGAAATTTAAACTTTTTGTTCGCGATCGATTGGCCATCACGCTTAAAAACGCAAAACGCAATTTTATAATCAACCAGGAAGTGCAAAGCGCAACTTAAGAATATTTATTATCAATCATATAACACAGATAAAATTATTCCCACAGAATAAATCACTTTAAAGAGGTTCTGGAGAGATTATCGTGGGAGAATCGAAAGCTGAAAAGTGTCCAAGAAAATGTCTTAAAAGTTACTAGTCGTGGAGTTTTTTATGTTTAAAAACAGCGACATCGACCCACACTGTTTAGGTACCTGGCTATAAGGTTATACGAAAAGTTATAAGGTGACCGTGGTAAATTTTTAATTAAAAAAAAAAAATTACAAGGTTAAATTAATACCCATTATTGGTTAGTATAACCCAATATAGCGATTCGATCGGACGTGCATTAATATTTTATCATCATGCAGTGCATATTATAGGGTTATCGCGAGGTGCGGCGTCGTATCGGGAAGTAATGACTTTTTTTCAGACTTTTTATACGTTTGTTATCCATTTTATTATATCTCCGGTCTGCACAACAAGCATATAATCGATACAAACAGAAAAATTACAAAACAGACAAACCCATAACTTTACAAAAAAATAAAACACATAATGAATAAAATATATACGATACGATCACGCTATAAATGTATTTTTTCATAAAACTCTAATAGCAGTGATGACACAAAATTCATAAAATAGATCGAAATTATAAACAAATTCAACTGAACTATAAATTCTCAATTTAATTCGAGACCGATTGAGTCAATAGTGTATACAAAAAAATACTCGTAAAATGTATTCCGTAAAAAGTACGGGTGACAAAAACTACTAAAAGGACACAAAACCGTACGACATTCTACAAAATTTTTAGTTTTAAGACGAAAAACTGTACATGTTTTAACAACCGGATGTAACTGGTATCAATACAAGTGCGTATACTATATAGTAGATATTTGATTTAATATTATAGTGGGTTAATTTTTTTTACAGCAGAAACAAATTTACTTAAACTGTTTTTTTCAATGCGTTTTAATATCAAATCCCTACGTCATGTTTTTTGTTGAAAACTATAATTTATCATTTTTTTTTTTTTTAATGTAACAGCAAACACACAACTCGACCTTGATCTCAAAGTTATAGGTATTATTTATATTTTTAGTTATAATATGATAATACAGTCAAAAAGTTGAAAATCATAATAATCATATAATATAAATAATAAATAAACAGCCTCGAAACTGTAATTAGTTATACTGAATAAGGTATGTATAATAATATTTTCACTGATTTGAGTTCAGTTCAACTAAATGTTGAACATAATACACGGATAACAATGTTAGTGTTTGGAATTTAAATTGTTAACTCCTATAGTATAATATTATTATCACTACTTAATACAAAAAACAAAAGAATAATTTCGACTAACATTGCCAAAATTTGTCTCAAAACTGACGTCAAACGACTAACGTAAGGCTTTTTCATCATTGTTATGGTGTACAGTGCACGCAGTTCACAAACACAAAACATAAATACCCTCGTATTTGCGAGAACGATTGGAATGGATGGATCTACTTTTTTTAAATATATTATAACCAACACTTTCTTAGTGAAAGTGACATGAATATTACTCTATATTTTTTGAAATCTTTTTTAAATCGCCCTCGCTCTACAGGTTGTGCAACGGTTCACGAGAAGAAGGTTACGATTGTTGTACTGCAGTTAACTATTGAATAACAATCTGAAAAAGAAAGTTCAATTTTAACGTAATCCCCGACTGGATACATCTGGGTTTTCTATTTGGTCAACCACGCGCGTTGTCTGCGGCTATAATATTATATATTAGTATGAGCTGTACACACTTTCTAGAATTATCGAAACAGTCTGGTTTGTGCAGGGTCAGTCGTCGTAACACACACGATCCGTAGCTCGATTATAATAATAACATACCTACAAATACACCGCATTATGAAAAAAAATAAAAACCACTTTCTTTTTACTTTCTTTTCTCGGCCGGAGTCCAGTTTGGTTGGTTTCTGAGTATATATATATATATATATATAATATTATAACAAACTTATAGTTCCACAAAATACCAGTTTTCTATTTATCGAACAGAATAGTTAGTGTCTAGGCGTTGTTAAGATTATTGAAAAAAAAAAAAAAAATATGACGTAAAAAAATTGTATTTTAATACATCATCATTATTTCATTACCAATTAAATATATTTATTTTATTTTAAATAATACACGGTAACCAATTGTATGTTTGTATGTATTATAGAAAACGTAAATTTGTTATGCAGAAACTTTGAGAAACTTAAGAAAGCTGAACGTAAAGAAATAATTAATAAATAGATACTGAACTTCAACGATGATTAAAAATACTCGTTTTGTACTAAACACATGAATAATTAAAGGCTGTATTGCATATCTAAATATAAACCCAAAAGTAGAGAAGAAAATAATTGTTCTTTAAATTTAGAATTAAATAGCCGTGGGAGTATTTGATAAGTTTTAATTTTAATATAAGAGTTCATTAAAATAAAAACAAAGAAATCAAAAAATCTACAGAAAAACTGCAGTTATTATTTTGCTCATACCGTAACATAAACAAATTTAACATGTTTTACTCATATAGGTATAATTAGTTGACTAGCAGACCTCGATAAAAAAATTATAATAGCTGTGAACTCAACTGCAAACATTGTAATTATAAATCGATTTAAGTATTCTTTTTTATTTTAGTATATGGTACCAATTATCACACAGTTTTGAAAATAAATGTAGTCCCAGTATTATTTTATAGGAAAAAAAATTGGGAAACAAAATTAAACTACTAAAAACTGCAGGAGTTAACTCAATACGCCGAATTATTTTTTGTTGAAATCTGGTCATTAATTTCCGAAATAATATGCAAATAAACGTTTTAGAAGCAGCAGCTGTTGATGTACACAACCGGTTTTGTATCCAACAAAACACATGTATCAACCTCCACTATTTTCTATAAATATTTTAAAAAACAAGCAATTTGTATACATTTGCAAGTGAATAATTTTTAAGAACGTTGATCGGACACTAATAAGAGCCCGTTTGGGTAACAACAATTATTATACATTATCATTTCAGCTGATATGAAAGTAAAAAAAAAATTGAATATAGTAGAACTGTTTCTTAAACCAATATCCTTACAGTTTTATTGGTACTTACATAAAAGGTACTAAGATAGGTTATGTAAAAATAATAATGATGTATACTAATAAGATAAATATACTAGATAGTAAAAATAACTAAGTACAATTTTTACTAGTAGATACAATTTCATTTGTAAGTACTATAATCTGAATTATTGGTATGGTTAGTAAAATATATTATACTAATTATATATTGTAACTAGGGGTGCAATGCATTCTGCTGGTTGCAAATTTTGAGCGGAGCGCACCAAGTGCACGCTTCGCGTGTACATTGGTATTTAAGAAATTAAACCAATGAACTCTTGACATTAGATGTACAATACAGTTTTTTATTGAAAATATTGTTGCAGAATTTAAATAAGCAATAAACTACCTCATAGTTATTTAACGACTTTATTCATTACTCTGCAAACGATTCATGGCTTCTCGCCTAACCGTCCATACAGCATGTTGGTTAACATCCAATAGACGTTTCTTAGGGAACGACGGTTCCAAGGCTAAACCTTCGATTGTTTTGACGCGAGAAAGAGCCGTAGTCGAATGAAAAAATTCTATTCTCGCACGCGACACTATGAAAACAATCAGTTTCCATGGCAACCATTTAGGTTTTCCGGTGATTATTCCTCCGTGGTATGGCCGATTTTCGTTTTTCTTTTTTCAGTACCACCAGATAGACCACACGCACGCGCTAAAAAAATTCGAAAGTTCTAATAGGACATATTCGAATTTTTTAATTGATCTCCATTTTTGTTTCGGTGATTATTCCTCCGTGGCTCGTCCGATTTTGATGATTTCAGATTTATACCTTCCCATGGATAGATTCTATAGTCGTGCCAAGTTTCAAGTAAATCGGTCAAGTCGTTTAGGAGGAGTATGGTTACAACCGAATTATGGTGACTCGCCTAAGATTGAGCTTCGCTCGCTACGCTCGCTCCGCTCAATAAATACAAATTATTTAAAACAAAAACGCATTTTTAACCTCTTTGCAGTGGGCTTAACAATAAAATAATCATCCACGTACATCAAAAAGAGGTTCAAAACATTTAATTCAAATCTAGTATGTATTGTCTAACAACAATGGTTGCGTTAAACAAAGTATTTACACTTCAAAGAGTTAAATATAACACACGTTTTTTAAACAAAAATTTCAGTGATCCAAGTATGTATTGCTTTTGTATTAAAAATAAATTTTAAAATAATGCTGGAAATCGAAAACATCATTAATGTGTATGACTTTGTTTGCTTTTTAGAGAGTATACTTTTACCAATAAAAAAATGGCAAATTTATAATATTTATTATCATACATTATAATTGTATATAAAAACCAAATTTCACTACACCACAAACAACTGCAGACAATATACATAGATGAATCTCAACTTGATATTTTAAACTGTGATTCGACAATAATCGCTTAATTTGTATACACGTTGTTTAAGTATTACTTGATTAACAATCTAATAGGTCTTTTTAATAGGTTCTAGTAAAAAAATAAATGAATCACTATTCAAAAAATAATTAAAACTTTTAAAAAAATGCTTCATCTAAGGGAAAAAAAATATAACTTTTATGTAGTATTATTCGTTAATAATAGAACCCGAATAAGAGTTGACAGAAAAAAAAAAATGAATAAAAAAAATGTACACATGTGCAATGTTGTTCATAAGAAATTGTAGACAATTTAAAACAGCTGCTCAACTGTTGTTTATACCACTTGGTAATAGCAAAAACAAACTGTTATTGAACGACTGATTGAAATTCTTGAAAAGTATCTATGAATAATGTACGCAATGTTTGTTTATGACTAACGTTAATTTTATTTAATTCAAGGATTATTTCAAATTACGCTATATAATTTATAATCTAATAAGTCTTAGAGCTTCTTGATCAATCGCCAACGGAATTTCAGAAACTAAAGCAATTTGCAAAGCGTCATTACTGTCAGTTATAGATTACTGACTGACTGACGCCATTTTGACAAACAAATTTAATTTAATTCAAAACAAAATCGAGAAACAAACAATTAAACCCATTCAAGTACTATAGATTTTACAAAGATCAAAAATCCGGCAGTAAAGCTGTCGAACGAATATTAATTATAATATATTATACTTATGTTTATTTACATTGAACCTTAATATCACCTTGATGAGAGTATTTAAATAATTGCACCGATATACAAACGTATTCACTGAGAATAGCCAGTAGTTGAAAAAAAAATTGAATTACATTTTTTTTTGCATATATTATATTATATTTACTTACAGTATTAGCATTGATTATATAATATATTGCTATAAAACTGTAAAATGATATAAGAAAAAATTGTTTTCATGAACTCAATGCAAAAAATAGGGTTGCGTCCAAGTATTAAGTAAGATTAATAAACTATTATAATATATTGTTTAACATAATATTATGTTTACTATACAGTATTCTAAAAAAAGTGCTAAATGAATATAATTTATGTGTAAATCGATATGAATATAACAATAATAATTTAACCATCACGTTTTAATGATCAAGTATCTGAAACGTGTTAAAAAACAAAAAAGACAATTATAATTTATAAATGAAAACGTAATTACTTTAGAATTTCTAGTAAGACATTATATACAACATGATGTTTATTTACAAGATTGCAGTAAACGGTATAAATGAATTTTAACATACTCTCAAATGCACAATATTGAATGCGAAAATTATACTTAAAATAATCGGTATTACTTTTTAACCGTTTGTAATTCAGTTTAAATTCGTGATCGAATTTTTAAAAATTTAGTTATTCAAATTCTTTATACGATAATAATATTTGATTCAATGTAAATTCAAATCAAGCGTTAATAATTGTATTGTAAAATTTTGATTATTTTTGTACTGTAAATAGAATATTTATAAATTATTAATCAAATTAATAAAACCAATACAAAAAGGTACCAATCAAAAATTGCGAAAACGTAGCACCTCTTATAAGATCAAAATGAAAAAAAAAATTGATTATAAGTAAGCTAAATACAATTAATTTTTATCTTTTTTATCATACTTCATAATAAATAAATTTTATTTAATTAATAATCAAAGACAAAACAATCAATATCATACAAATCAATAACACTAATAATTATTTCACTATACCAAATACGCTATTTATAACGTAATATTATGATGATTATTGAAGCTAGAGAAACAGCAGTTTGTATAGGCATGTATAGATTTGCGTCAAATACAATTTTAAAACGTGTAGAGGGGATTTCTTTAAACACTGAAATAGTTTTAATTGATAAAATGTACCTACGTCTCTCTCAAGAGCATTTAAACAATAACAGATATAACTACGCGTGAAAATTGTATGAAGACATTTACCTGCATAAGAGGAGTTAGACGTCTCGTGCAATTTGAACGTGAACGGAATGTGGACTTTCATCATTTTCATCTGTGGTATCCTCTGTTGGACAGGAAGAACTCCATTACCGCCAAACATAAGTTCTTCTCCGTGCAACCAAAATACCGTCATATTCCTACGGGCAAAATGACAATAAAATGTATTGAAAACGAAACGTATAAATAAGGTATAATACTAAAAAAAAAATTATTTAATTTGAATAAAGTTATTTTAACCAAGTTCTATTTTTGTACAACATGCAGTTGATCGAACGAACAGAGTGCAGCATATTGTATGCAGATCAAACAAAGTTCATTGAACGAAGCAAAAACGATTTGCCAAACCTTAAACTATGTACATATATATGCTATGTATGCTTAGCGAGGTCAATGACCACAAATTTCTCAGACCAAACATACAGCTTAAATATATTTGACAAGTCACCGAAAAAAATAGTTTTTTTTTTTTTTTTTACCTAAGCTTATAGCGTTGATTGATGTTTTTTCCGATATTTTTCAGTACTTAAATTTTATTATGCATAATTTATTCGAAGATTAACGCTCACGGATAATTTTCAAAACAGGTTATAATATAGTACTTAGCACGGTTAAAACAAAGATAAGAAAATATCTATAAGAATAAAATATGTATGTAAAATAAGTAACAAAGACAATCAGTTTATTTAGTTAATAGGTACTTTAACAAAAATCATTTTCAATAATACAAAACGAAAAACGATAATTTGAAAAATAAAAAAGTGAATTTTACACAATTTTGAAGTGTAATAATGTGTAATAAGTATGTTATGTAAATCATATTGCGAAATAAACAGATTATGTAGTTATAACATTTACTTCAACATTATAAATTTAACGTCATAATTTACACTGATTAGGCGTATAAATTCATATAAAAATTAACAGGGGCGAATAAAAACAAACGGAGAAAAAAACATATGAACACAGTTTTTTGGAAACCAGATTTTTATAATTTAAACTTTTATAAGATGATGATGGTAAAATATCTTTGTAAATTCTTAAATAAAATTTTTTAAAAAATATGTTATAACAAACTATTAATTACTTATATTTGTCATCGGTAAGTAAAATAATTTAATTAATGTTCAGAAATTAGACTACCGTAAACCGTAAAAATGATAAAACCAATATAATTATGTAGTTTCTCACACCACACCTGATATGGCTGATATAATCATAATACTTACTTAGCAAAAATTGTTTTATTCAATTGATATGTACCTATACAATTTTCAATAAATAATATTAGTCTTGGGCAATAACTATTTTTCAATAAAAAGATTTAAGAACAAATTAAAACAAACGAGTTACGCAGCTCTAGCGAAATTTTTACTGTACAACAGCATAATATGTTATACTAAACCACTCAACAATCATACTAGGACGTATTGTAGTTTTGGGTGTATATTGGTACGTTTAAACTATTCAATTTGGAACGTGTACAGGTACACATATTATATACTGTGAGTATTTAAAAAAATAAAACACCATTACCCAGCATGATAATTTTACCTATAACTAACATATACGACTCGACTCAGAAAATTTTGTTTAGGTAACCATTACAAGCGAAAAACTGTCTAAAAAAAAAGAAGGTCTCGAACGCACGCGCCAGTTTTGGCAACTAAACCTAGATTTTTTTTTTTCCAACGATTAAAGGCCACGGCAGACTTCTATATTATTAATACAATAATATAGTCTTCAAGGAACAAGTGATTAAACGACTGCAACAGAATCAAAACAACGATTGTTTTTAATATTATAATGAAAACAAAGACTATATTATAGGTACAAAAACGAATAAGAATAAATATACAGCGCTGCATCGTTTCGTTTATTGCAAACACCGCTATTTAGTCACATGGGCGCAATTTGAAGAGCTTTAATCCACTTATTTTAATATGACAGTTATGTGTATTTTCTTAAAAAATTGAGTCCTATGATTAGTCATACGCTATATCTACTATATCAGCGATCGTAATGTTATAATACACCTTAAATACCAAGTTTAATCCGGCCTCGTGGTCCACATATGCTCGACAAGTTTTCTAAACAAGTTTAAATCGTCCGTTACATTTCGTCTACTGCAGTTTTTTATACGATCGCGAACAAGTTACTAGATACCGCTCACAACCGACCTTATAATATCATAATTTATATAATTATATTATAATATTCGCAATATGTATACTGTGTCCCGTTACGTTACAGCGAGCACCAAATCAAAAAAAAATACTATTATAATATAATATTTGTTACACGTCGAACAAACTGTACATACTTCACAAGGTCGTCACGGGATGACAGCTGTCCTCTGCGCAAAAATATAACTCAAAATAACAACACAAACTCTTGTATTACATATATTTTGTGGGTAAATCGATTGCATTTTTTTATTTTTTTTATTGCCAATTGTATAACGTTGAGAATCTGTTTGTTGTAATAATTGTTTACACAATACAACATAATATTATCATATATGCTATATTAGGCATAAGTAAGTAACACTTCGTAATCTATGTTCAGAGGAATAATATTTTCATTAGAGTGAGACTATCCATATTATACACGTATACTACAAAATGAAACAAATTTAAAAAAAAAGAACTGATATCTAAGGCCCGTTCTCTATATATTAGAAGACATATAAGGGTCAATATTTAGTAGTAAACCGCAAATAAAACACACTATTATAATATTATAATGAGTGTTGTTGACTGATTTGTTACATAAAACATTTTTAATTTTTTTTTTTTTTTTTTTTTTTTTTTTCGTGGCACAATAACGATGATATAGGTACTGAGCCAAACAAAAACAATATACGGATGCAAGAGCACAGGCGAAATATTTGTTATATTATAAACAAGTTTGATTTCTCCTCCAATTATAATTAAAGCCAAAATTAAATACTCATTTTATAAATGTTACAATAATTACTCTACGGTAATTTACAGTCTACGGTAAAACTCATATAATGAATAGTAGGTACTACAAAGAAATAAACTCCAAAAAAAATTGATTATGAATATACGAGACAGGACAGGTAAATAAAGTGTGAATACATTGTTTTAGGCTGCTCAATTTTCATTGTTCTTAAAATGTCTTAGAAATTCTTGCGTAATATAACCCATCCCGTTCAAAAAACAGTTGCATTTGAAAAATATATAAATTATTTTAAGGTAAATGTTATCGCGTTAAAACACAAATTATTTTTATATGTATATTATATAATTTTTATAAGAATATAATATAAGATAGGCAAAAATTACTTATAAATATTATAAAACATATGATATAATTGCAAGTGATTTTGGAACGTGTCCAAAAAGTTATAACGTCACTTAGTTGTTGTTCATAACGATTTTTCACAAGTGTAATTTATTATAATGTTAGCAAGCTCAGTTAAGAATTGAACAATTGATACGAACAAGAATGTTTTACGTTTATAATAGATAGGTAGTAATAATTTATTTTAATATGACATATGCTAAACTTAATTTAACAAACTAGATAAAAATATTCATGTCGTACGTATCTACACGGATGTACATTTATAATTAAAAAAAAAAAAAAATATGATTTATTCAGGTGAACACTGAAATAAATGAAATAAATACAATACGCATAGGTCATATAGTGCCCATCGAGCTAAAATAAACTAGCAACAAATAATGACAAACACCAATAAATGTTTGATTGAATAACGGCTGTCATCCAACGTAAGTATTTTTATTGAACCACAATCAGTGGTATTCAATAAGTATACATAGCCATCAAATAAATTAATATAATGTATACTTAACAAACTTCATTTTTATTTTCTGGTCGTAAGTACATCATCGTATGAATATACAATACTAGTATTGTAAAAACAAATCAACCGACTGTTTAAAACAGCCTTTGAGTACATATTTCCAAAGGAAAATTAAGTTAATAACCGTTAAAAATATAATAGTGGGTCCTACATATTTGTGTCGCTATAACAGCTATAACATTTAAAACAAGATCGCGAAATGCAAAAAACGACAAAATATTCCACACAAAGTATAGGCACAGAAAATAACCCCGCGGTCTAGTTTATATTGTATAGTTTGCGATGCGACAACCGCGTATACTAAAATATAATTATAATAATATATTGATATACCTTTAAACGTTATAAAACTACCGAATAATTATACGAATTTTTGAAAACGTAAAAAACGTGTGCGTATTTATTTTTTGTGGACTACAATAATTACAAATCCAAATTTTTTTATATTCATTGGCGTTGATGTTTTTTATATCAACTTTTAAAACTCAAGTAGCACCCTATACTTTTTTATGCGTGTTGTGTACACATCATTTTTTAATAAATTTTTGTGGTCGAAAAACGATTTTCTACAGAGAACTCTAAAAGTTTTAACAACTCTACAAGAGAGGTTTAAAGTTTCTAAAAAGTATGCGCTGTTATTTTAGTTTGCAAATAATATTCACGTCAACGCAATTACTAGGTTATTACTTACTAATTAATGCATTGTAAGATAAGACCACTTCAGCAGACTGCTACGGTGTTGAAGTACATAATTTTTAGAAAATATTAAAACGTCTCTGACTTGTATAGAAAATTGTTTTTAAACCACCAAAATTCATTAAAAAACACAACACACACAAAAAAAGTACATAGGGTGCTACTTTAGTTTTAAAAAAAGTTGATATAAAAAAACACAAACACCAAAGAACATGAAAACATTTGTAACTATAATTATTGTAGACCTGCACATATAAAATAAAGCACCAATTATTTGAATTTTTTTTTTCTATTTTCAATAGTTCCCGAGATAATTGCTGTAACATCTAACTTGGAACACTCTGTACCTATAGGCACATCAATACAAATTCCATGTTTTATTTAATTGCGTCCCCCCACTATTTTTCATCATGCAAGTCAAGCACTACCGGTAATAAAAGAAATAATAAGTATAATAAAACCGAAAATGCAGAACCTAAATACGTACTAAAATAAGACGTACTTGGTGGTGAACAAAACACAATGGAATGCAAAACACAGATTAACGTAAAAAATTAAAAATACGAACAGTTTGCATTGTATACAATATCTATGTTTATATAATTGTTTATACACGTTGTTCGTATCTGCAGATATGATGGACTAAATAGGGACTCGATGATTAAACACAAAACTTACCGAAACCGTATACGATATAGCTGGATGAGCCAAGGTCGAAAACCTATAATATAGCCAGTGCATTTTTTTAATTGGCCAGTCATCTAAAATTATTGTTTACAAACGGTTGACAGCTAATAATTTGCGATTCAAAAACACAAATATAATGTATGGCGTTCAATTGATTTAATTTGATTGGACAAAACAAATAATTGTTTAGACGTATATAAATAATAATAAAAGTACGCGAGTTTCCAACATCACTCATCCGACTATTAAAAAATCATGCCACCATACATGCAGGGCGCAACTGCTGGCGGCTATAAGGTTCTTGGCAAATTTAAATTTAAGAATCAAAAATAACATTTCGTAAATTAATATTTGCAGTATTTTACAAAAAATTATAAATAATTGTACTACAATAATATTACAATATTAATAGCATTATTTAACACATAAATTAGCACACCCCCAATTTTTCAGAACTTGTCGCGCCTATTTGGACTACCTACATCTCATTCGCATTTTAGTCAAGTAATTTACACATTAAATAAATTAAAAATACTAAACCATGAATACGCAGAACACGGTTTATCATTAATATCTGTGCATACACATCTATACAAAAATTCAGTTTGGACTTGGGGTCAAATACGAACAAATGTTTAAAAAAAAATTTTTAGACTTCAAACTTCGTTATATGTAGGTTAATATATAACGCGTTTAAATATAAATATTTATGTTTGAACATAGACCGATTTTTTTTTTTTTTTTTTTACAAGATAAAAAAATATTGTTTTTTTTCTCACAATTCTCACAAAATTACTATAGGGATTTACATAATATAATATAAAAATGTAAACGATTGAAGTTCAAGTGATCTTGGACTGTTATCGACGTATTAAACATAATATTAGAAAACAATTCTAGCGATGTTTTCTCATTATTAAAAAAAAAACCAGCGCCTAGTTTCAAGGTGACGATTTCTATACGTGCAGTGATACCTAATTCTGTTGGTATAAAGATAATAATATAGAAGAAGTTTACTAAAACCTGTACTAAAAAAGAACTTTTATTGTCAAAAAGACAACTCAAATTTTTTCAGTCAATAGAAATAACACAACAAACTCCATTTTTTTTAAACAAGAATACACTGTATTTTTACCCCCCCCCCTGCCCACCTAATTGCATACATGAAAAATATTGTTTTTTTGATAATAAGTATAAAATTTGTGTATGACCATTTTTAGAATTTCTATATGGATTGATTCTATGATCTGTTACACATTTTTCTTGACTTATTTGATAGGGATACTAAATATTATAATGTATCCATTTTTGTAAATAGACAAAAACATAAATGTCAGAAAATCGATTTCATGTACACTTATGATTTGTTTCACGCGCTATATAATATATAATATATATTATGTAGTAGATAGCCTGCAGAACTACAGTAACAAAACACTACACCGATCTTTTTCAGAATTTATGGTTAACATCAAATTTATGCGAAAACGCACAATTTCTTCTGGAAAATTCAACAATACTTGGACCGACAGTAACATATTAATTCAGATATCAGTTAGTCAGAGTACAGATAAAATATTTGATTTTTCGGTTCAACGATCCATACCATTATATATTGACTGCAGTTTATTTGGTATACGTTGAACGATAAAGAGGTCACATTTCTGTACTGATACATACATAGTATAATGTTATATATGCATAATATTGTATATATATAGTTAGGAATAGTTATATATATATATATATATAGTTAGGAAAAGACTCGTTAAACCGGGCTGACAACTATACACGCGGTCAAGTAGGTAAATGAGCAATACTATACAGAGTGTATATATATATACACATATACCATCGTTCGACAAACGAACAAACACAACAATTTTGCATACGTATTTTCTGTTTTCATTTTATTCTTTAGTTCAAGAACAATACTCGTTTTTTTACCGAAATTACAACGGTAGAAAGCTCGCGATTTCGAATTTAAGACGCGGCCAAGACCGTATTCGCGAGGACGTCATAACAGCCTATAATCAGCCCTACCATTATAACCCGAAAAAAATAACAGCCGTAACCTATATAACTGAAACAATTTTGACAGTGTTTTATATTGTATACTGTACGTTCGTTATTTCCATTTCAATATTGTCAAGATCGTTTATTCTGTGATTTCATTCTGCCGAATAAAATTTTTTTTATAAAAATACCATCGTTTACGTCCATCGTTTTACTTATCAAACAATTTCCAGTCGAGAATAATGAATTGGACAAAATGTATGTACTTAATATGTACCTACTGTGTACATATAAATAAATTATTACTTTTTAAGGTGTAAATCGTGTAAATAATATATACATATTATAAAATGTACTATATTATACATGTGTATGTATTGTATAATAACGGATAATAATAATGGAAATTTTATTGTTTTCAAGTGAATTTAGAATTTTGATGTTTGATCTCTTTGAATATTAATTAGTCTACTGCACCTAGGAAAATCTTGAATTTCTGTGATAGTTCTTTGTTAGGTACCTTCTCATACAACACCTACACGACTACCACTTAAACTGTTGTATGTTTCGTAACGTTTTCTAAGAAAACCGTACACAGCAGCAACAAGCAACACTCATCATGATTACGCGTTATCACTGAGATACGTGTAATCAAACAAACCACTTTTCGTCATAGATAATGTGTAGAGGTTCTTTGAATTTTTCGACTACACAACGCATAATTTTTATGAAAAATCGTCAACATTTTGTAGAACCCCCTTTCGAGTAGGCTGTTAATACGATGGACCTCGTGTTTTTAGGATATTAACTCCGACAAAGCGTTGATGTAATTAATCCTCGACGAGTCTCCTGGTTTATGGAATAAAATTAAAACAGCGTTCGTTATACATGCGGAGTTACCGTTTGTTTACAATCGAGAACCGGTGACGACGACGCGACGATCAAGTAGCAAAAACCAGTATTATGTCAATGATCTGGCAACACACCTATTTCAATAAAAATCCCGCTCCAACTACTTTCTTCCCGTTCTGGTTGCGCGGAGCAACAAATCGACGAAGGCTAGACGTGTGTAGACCACAAATGAGCTGCGATGTTCCCGACATATAATTATGACCACGTGTTCATGCACACAAAATACAGAACCGAGTTCAGAACAATATGGACGATAATATTGGTACGGAAGTAACTATAGATATTACGTCTTGCAGGATGAAACGTTCAACTACCAAAGTGAGAATTGCATTATTATGTGTACCTACTATACGTAGTTTTGTGGATCTTGGTAGTCGTGATTCTCTTATTGATCGTAAAGAAAATTATATACATAAAAACGGAGAAAAATAATAAACGAAAGTACATTTCAAGTCGAGCGGAAAGATGAAATAGTGACTTTGCTTTCGGCGGATCATTGGTTTGAAAGTTAAGTATATGAAATCGATAAATAATAGATCGCTTACAAGAATTACGAATCAGAGCGATCTCATGGCGAGTCAAACCACTCAACAAGATCCAAATTTTATACTTGACAAAAGAATTTTTTTTTTTTAAACTTTTATATAACGTTTTAAATTTATCCTATCCAATAACGTTTGTGTAACATGTCAGTTTACCCTTTCTAACCTCGAGAGATACTTGTACATTTAAAATCGTTCTAAGCGATTTTGATATTTTTAACGTTTTGAATCGTAACGCAAAAAAAAAAAAAAAATCATAAATTCAAATAAAGTATACAATCTGAAGCAGACGAATTTCAAGAATTTCTAGATTGTTTGTGGTGTAAAACGGTTAAGATCCAATTCAGAATTTAAAATGTCAAAAACGCTTATTAAAACAATCACCTGCATGTTAAAATTGGGATTTACATCGCAAATGTGGTTTTTAAACAAATTCCGAAAAAATACGAAATCTAAATGCTTCATGTATATATAGATACCACAGAATTAAAAACTATAATTTATTATTTTTATATTTCAAATATAGATACATAGGTACCTAATTACTAATTAGTATAATACGAGTATTATAATGGTAAATGTTTCAAACGAGAAAGTTGTTTATTTTGCATCGTTTACACGGCAGTTCCAAAGTAAGTTTTTTTTTTCTTTGCGTAAATCTACAAAAGCGATCTAGTAGTTTTTTTTCTAATAAACTTTTGAAATTCAAATGAGAACGTCGCGTACAACACTTGTAATTTATGTACAATTTTCTATACGAAAAAAACTGAACAACTAACAAACTATGCATGCACGTATATATATTTTTATAATGAATACATTAAAAACGGGTAATCGGTGTATATCATTACAACTGCCATAGTTTTTACGAGTGCAAACACTTGGTAACCAACTAAAATTAATTTTGAAAATTCACGAAACAAGCAACGTCTGGTGAAGTTAAGAATTATCGTGAAGTGTATTTGTGTCAAGGCCCAAAGGGGCATATACAGAAAATAGCAAATCGTTTCGTTTCGTTAGTACCACTCAATACAAGTCATAATTATATTGCTCGAATTAGGGGTGGACGGAAGTATACCCCTTCATTTTTACAAAATATTTTAACGTACCCCTTTTCAAATTAACTTCCCCTCGTAGTCTGGTATAGGGAAATCGAAACGTTTGTAACTACTTTTTCAACAGCGTCTTACTTTTATTTTTCAACCGACTTCATAAAAGAAGGAGGTTCTATGTTTGACTGTGGGTATTTTTTATTTTTTTTTTATCTTTGATAGGTTCGGAGACGGTCGAATATAAATTGTATTGAATGTGTTTCAGACTTTTTGAAAAAATAAACAAAAACCAAAAAATATTATACAGAAAAGTCGCCTTAACTGGGTTACGGTGACTAACAATTAATTTGAATTGAAAATGACGCGGTATAAATTATGTGTAAACACAGAAAGTAATCACATTCCACTAAAAATTATAAAATATTAAAAAGATGTTCACAAAAACAAAAAACCGACTTAAAAATATCACTATAAGTACAAAATTATCGAAAAAAAAAAAAAAAAATTCTAGACTCCAAAAACAAGTCGTGATATTTTTTTTTTTTTTTTAATTGTTTTATACTAAGTACTTTTTTTGGTTTTTGAAATCGGTTTTACTTACTTTGTTAAAATAGTTTTAAATTACAGCACTAATTATTACATTATACTGTATATAAGCGACTAGAATCATATTGCACACATCATCCTCCGGTACCAAGACGAGTCTATACTGTTTGTAAAAAAAATAAATTTGAACAGCGAATGGCTAAGTGGAATCACAACTGTATACTTAATATAAAATTTACCTTGATATTGTACCTATACAATGACAATAATATAATTACAAAACTTCTTCGCGCATCGCAAAACACTCGCATTGTTTTCTATACAACGAAATGTTTAGCAACGAATAATGTTATTTCCACGCCGAGCGACCTCGCTGGATCGAATAAACGTAAGTTTTTTTTTTTTTTTTTTTTCCTGGAAAACCTATAACTCTGTTCGGACCATATTAGGGGAACTCGCATGCTGTTAACGACATTACGGGTTGCAGAGACGGCAAATCATAACGACTGTATTTATCTGGAAAATAAAAACTATACCCTTCAGACAGACGGCGCCTTCGAGGAAGGCGAGCAATATTAACAAATAAAAAAACCGTTTTAAACACCAACTCGACTCTTTCGGGGAACTGACAATATTATTTTTGTACAAATACCTACTACCTCCTGTATACACTGTGCGTTCTTTAACATTAGAAAAAAAAACAGTGCAACCCTTGTTGACGAATCTTGGGCTTTGAGGGTAGGGTTTTAGAGTAGACATATTTTTTAATCATATGTACAGTTAAACTATCACCTAATATTATTTAGACACAAAAGTCCGACAAACGGTTATGGAATGCACACAAATCACGTAGCCTTGAGCTAGTACGTATGTTCTGATCGCGAGAACCGGAATCGCATCAAATTTAAACTATAAACATCTCGCGCTGCAGTCATACGTTTTTCCGAGTATATATATATATATATATATATATATGTATATACTGTATACAGGCTTGTGTATAAGGCCATAATTGTATACATTAGTTCTCTAATTTTTTAAGTATAGCGACTATATATTATTATAATGTCAAACGTGCAAATTTAAATGTTTACGAAACAAAATTAAGTGTCCGCTTTTTAAAACGATGTCAGCAATAATTGTCAGCAATATTAATTATTAATAGTATAGCATCTGAAAAATTTGGATAAAAAAGTTGGACAACACTACGACAAACAGATGGCGGCAAAGATTAAACGTACCTGCGTAAGAACCGATATTAATGCGCTCGAAGTGCATAATATGGTATTGACTAAATAAAAAATATTTAATTTTCTGTGACTGACAAGTAATAGTAGTATACAAACTATATATACACAATATATCGTGTAATAATTATACTTTCGTGTAAAATATATAGTATAGGTATATATATACATATTATATGGTTGAAAAACAATGAACACACAATAATATTTTTAAAATTGTTTTTCCCCTCAGCTTCATCCGAGCTCGAATGATATAAAGATTTTATCAAACGCTCTTGCGACCGCGAATACGTGTCTATCGTATATAAAATACATAATATTATTGAATTATGCAACGCTAAACGGACGCACATTTTACACGCCCAAATAACTATAGGCGCATCTGCAGAAGGAGCACCGGATGATCATATTATAAAATATATACAGACACTGCTACAGCAGCAATACCTAATATTATACATACAGTCGACTGTCAAATATTACTATTATTATTATTATTTTTTCACTCGTGATTATTATTGTATTGACCTCGACGATCACTCACAGTGGGCGCATACACCGTCATTGTCCAACACGAAAAACTGTTATTTTTCTCTCTGTATTCACGATATTCCCGATTGGTGATTAGTGCGCATCCGCCACGGAAAAAATTAAAAATACTTCGAACGCTCTGCATAAAAACCACCGAATGAGAGCAGAAATCTTCGTTGTAATAGACTTGTAATATTTTTCAACAGCATATATGGACAATTTCAATACAACATAATGTGTTGAGCTAAACAGCTACGTGTTTTATCAAACGAAACCGATAAAAAATATAGAAAATTTCTATATGTTCTGATGTGTGAAAATTCTATCGTTATTCGAATACGGTTTTGGAAGAAGCCGCGGTCAAAAGGCAGAAACGGATAGTGGAAAAAATGAAAAATAAACCGTATACGAAAAATAATTTTATAATAATAATTTTTTACGGTCGGAAACAACTGCGATAGAGTATTGTAGAGTAGCTTTTTCTTCAATGGTACGCAATATACTCGTTGACCTAAACTAACCTAACCTTTGTTGATTCCAATATTGTTATTGTTTATATTATGCACCACGTGGGCGGGGATTTGATTACACTATAGATTCCGAAAAGAATGTATTGTTCTTACAATTGTGTTTTTTTACGGGTATAAGAAGAAAATATGCTCAGTACATCTAATAAAAGTTTTCTGACTCTGATGGTGCTTTGAGGGGTTTCAAATTTGAAAGTACAAAATTAAATGTTACAGTCGCGAAACCAAGCAGAAACTAAGGAGAAACGTTAATAACGGCAAACGTGTTTTTGACATATAGATTTAGTTTTTTGGCCATAACATCCAAAATAATGATCGGAACAAGCTGTAACTTTTACATAATATTCAAATTGATAAGATACAGGTTTGATAAAAGTTTCACGTGATTTTCAAGCTAAGTATAGAACTTTGAAACTCTCGAATAATTTACCAGAACGTATACTAGACACTGAGCTCGCTCAGAATCGTTGATTTGAAGGCGATGATTTATCAGTGGATATTAAATAATACGTTTGAACCACAACTTTCAAACCAGTGAAAAGCGTAATCGCTAGTGCGCTAGTCCGTCAAACAACCCACGCGACCTAGAGTGATCCCGGTTTTTTGTTTTAAATAGTGGACCATTAATTTATTTATAATGGACATTGACATGATACGCGTTTTAAAACTTATTTTCGTTATATTATTACTCTAAGTCGTAAACTACACATACAGCCGAAGACCCTGAACCTAGTCAACTACTTAAATTAAATATTTACACTTATCATCTAAAGCGCGATTTTGGATCACTAATACTAATCAATATTAAATAATTTTATTTTTAGTCACAAATCGAAAACAAGTGTAGATACGAGAATACATCTTATAGACAGATGCCCGTAATCTTTGACAAATATAATATTATAACCTGCACTATTGAAAATGTATTGACATCGGCCAATCGACAGCAATATTTGCATACGGCATCACACAAACCATATTTTTACACACACACAGAGCTCAAAGCTTAGCATACATATAATGTATACCGCCAGAGATCATCTCGATTTTCAGACCGACCTGCTAATTCACTATTACCTAGTCTCCTTTCCAGTTAGCTCAATTTTATTTGATTCGGACTTAGAATAATTTCCAAATTACACACTATAAACACTTAGAATAAACTCTACGTTAATTTCGATTGCCACAACTTCTAAACTAGTCAAAGCCACCCAAAGCGTAGTCGCTACTCCGTCAAACTACCCACGCGACCTAGAATGATCCTGGCTTTTTATTATATTTTTTTTTCCCCCCTCTTGCAGCTTTACATCCTTTGGGCGGCATACGTACACAGAGAGGAATAATCTTACAATAAAAATTACAATAAAAAATAACTACGGCGCATTTACAGTGTCTTTTATTGTCAACGCACAAAAACGTTGGAACATATAACATTCGAACGGCATATTTTCGTGGCGGCACGGTTTCCTCTTGAGGTACCCAACCAGAAAATATAATCCGAACGACATGCGCGTCACAGCGGGAGCAAAAACATCGTAAGTTAGTCACACAATGACAAAATATAATCATGAATTCTTTTTTCCTGGGCACAATCGAATTCTTTTTCTTTTTATTTTGTCACAATAACATTATGCCTATTTATAACGCCTATATTTTATTCCTATCCACGATCGGCGGCGAACAACAATAACGAAAACGGCGTACGGTGTAACGCGCCCGCGGTGTTTTTCCGCGTGGTTCTCTGTTCTCTTTGTGAACTCCAGGGCCCGTGAGTAGTATAAAAACTAAACAGTAAAAAAAATTCCAAAACCAGTAGCGGGGGGGGGGGGGGGGGGAAAGGAAAAATAATTTTTCAGGCAGATATTTTTTTTTTTATTTTTTTTTTTTTTTTATTTATTTAAGAAAATTTACAATCTATATACTCTATTACTATATTCAAATGTACCAGCTGTGTTAAAAACAAAATATAATTAAATTAGATGACCGAAACTAAGAAGAAAACACACACACGTTTAATTAATTAGGACTATTAATGCACTTTTTTGAACTGTGCATGTATAATGACACGTTTTTAAGAGCGATGTCCATTTTCCCTATACCTATATCATGTTAGCGTATTTTTTAGCGTGCGAAAAACCCCAGTCCAAAATTTCTCGATTGAAAAATCTAAAACACAGCTATATAGTTTTACAATTAAAATCATAACCCGATCATCAAAGGTATATACTTAATGATAATAGAAAATCTAAATGTGTTCAACATGTTATACAGTACTCTTCCCACGGGTACACCGCGGGTAACACGGTAAAAAAAAAACAGCAGAGGACAAGTTACAAAACCTATTGTGCGTTGTTATAAATCAATTGAAGACAGGACGTGTAACAAGGAATACCACAACTCGCAATAATATACTAGATAATAAGTAAAATAATAATAAACAATACATAAGTATCATCGCATATTTTTGCCAATAAATAACATCATGATCGCAAAATAAACAGTAAGTACCATAGTGTACTTCTCACCAAATTAAGTTTTTTGACAAGTTATACACTTTGCTCCCTCGTTTATTCCAAATATTATGTACCAAGGTATAAAAAATACGTCACACACTTCAAACGTGTTCCTATACTTTGTTTAACAGTCTCTAGACGATTTGTATTTATTTTTAAATAATTAATTGATGCGTTCAATTGTTTAAAAACTTATATCGATTTAACTTTAATACTGTCAGTGTCTGCTAAAAACGAACCGTAATATTTTAAGCAAATATAAGGCAATATATATATATATTTATAAGATATAAGGTACTATACTTAAATATGTAATAATATACTAATTATATACGGGCGGTACATCTATATGGTCAACACGAATCACAACCATTCTTTGTGTCCAAAATTACAATAATTGTACGCGATTTACGTACAATGTTAAGTAACATAACATATTTTATACATACACAATTCATGGTCATGCATTCCGAAAAAAAACAAATCCAATATAATAAGTACCTATACATAGTGAAAAAAAAAAACGCCAAGTGTGCTTTGAGGCGCTTCATCTGAAGCTATGAGAAAATTTAATATTATAGTATGATTTATCACAAATCGACAAATAACATGAGAAAACTTCACTCGCGTCATATTCGTTATTAAGTGCTAAGTCCCACTATCGTGTGCTGAGCAATAATTATTGCTCGAAATCCGTATATCAGGTACGTTTATCATTTATTTTTATTTACCGTTTTTCCATCGGATATAATAGGTACTCCGCCCCCGCCCGACTAAAGAAAAAATCGCAGATCACGGATAAGTGTACAAAACGACTGTTGATTTTTGTATAGATAATAATATCCTTGATGATATTTTATACCATAATATACATAGTATATTATGTCTACCAGCGAGTAAGTGACTTTAGTTACTTAGATACCAATAATAATAAACACGAAATACACAAATAACGAAAACAATATGCAAAACAAAGCCGCTTCCGTCCGAGACGAAAGTTTCCGACATTCGGAAAACATTTACAAGCCCACCACCCACCACTCGCATCACAATAAGTCGTCGAATGAACTATATACTGTACATTGGGGGATGATGACGGAGAAAAAAAAACGTTTCGCGACAAAATCGTCGTACACGCTCGACCCACCGTAGTCCGTGAAAAAGTGAACGCAATCTCATTCATTCGACGATGTCGCGTCATTGAAAGTTTAGTAGAACCACCGTTGGTTTTATCGACGCGACACACACATATTACTTACCGGTAGGTACCAACAGAATAGTTTAGGAGACGCGAGCGCCACTCGATTGCGGCGATGGTTTCTTAAACGATTATAATAATCCTTTTGAGATTAAAAAACTCGAAATAAATTCTCGAATTTCCGAGTTGTTGTTCTCGTACGATAAACACGGCCGACAAACCGATACGTGTGTGTTTTATTTTGCGCGTCTAAAAAACCACTGCTGGAGAACGCGCTGCTCTTCAAACGTGCTTTTCCGCGGTGTTGTATTCAGGGTGTCAGCAAAGGCAAAGTAATACGGGGTTTAAATTCCCTCCTCGCCTATATATACATCATTTTACCAACGCCTACTAATTTTAAATGCGTATTTAATTATTAAAACGACCGAATTCAACAAAAATAAAAATGTACGCGTTCTTCATAACCATTATTATTTATCCGTCGGAAACATCGTTATTTTTTTTTTTTTTTTTACTTAAAATCACCAAAAATTACCGTATAAATTACGTACACACACACATCTTTTGTATGCTTGAGATTATTTACACTCGAGTCAAATTGCTTGACCTAAGGCTCACACGCACACGGTTAGGTGTGTACAATTTTTCGATTTTTTTTTTTTTTTTAGTTTTCGATCGCACATAACAATCAATATCCACGCACGACGTCAACAAAAACGAACAACAATCGTGCAGGCTCACCTCATGATCAGCAGAAACATGGCGCAAAAACATATGAGCACGGCCAACACGGACAGTATGTTGGAAAACTCGGCTACGGAAACGAGCATTGCGGTCATGGCGACCAACATCGCGGTGAATTTTTTTTAGTCTTCTTCTTCTTCTTCTTCTTCTTAATAAGAGAGCGGCTCCGGAATACTCGTTCTGCCGAATGTGCGACGCGTCCGGTCGAGGCGAGAACCCCTCGTGTTCCGCGGGCGCGGCTCAACTCATACAACGGACGACGACGACAAAAAGTGCAGAAACGCGCGCGCGCGATCGACACGCGGTGAACAACTCGCGTTTATAGAAAAAAACTACGACAACGGCAACAACAATATTATATTATTTATTGTTGATACTGGTCGTTCTCGGCGAACGACGAGAAGAACGACCGCCGAATAGTTTGCCGATCGGTCGGCGTTGTTATTATCACTATCGTCCGGCAGGCACGAGTTTCTCCCGTCCTCGAGATCGGCTCCGGCAAAAATATCACTGTTGTGCGCGGCCCGTTTTCGGACGGAATATCAAAAGACGCGCGGCGCAGCACGCTCGGACAGTCGGACTGCTGCTGATGAGACACGACGAGACTCGGCAAATGGCGAACCACTGCAGCTGCAACTGCGGTGCACAAAACGGACGACGACGACGACGTACGACGGACGACAACGAACGCGTATCACAACATTGCGGTGGCAGCAGCAGTAGTAAACACGTCGGGCGGCGAGCGGTCGCGGGGCCGATGAATTGCGCGAATACTGAGAGGTTGTGAATTGCTGCACCACGCCACCGCTGCGGTGAAAGTAATCCGACGGCCGCGCCGGTAGAGAGCGCTTAGGCCGCTGACTCTCGCGGCGGCGATATCATATCTATAACAACAATAATATTCGAACAACGTAAACGCCGAGCAATAACTACTATTATAGGTTTTACCGGTAATTTTTTTTTTAATGAACAAAATAAAAATTGACGAACGATGAAAACGAACCACGCAGGCGTAGCATATTTTATTAGATTATAGATTGATTGCGGCGGTCACTGTAAAAAAAAATTGATCTCGTTTTTGTAGCCCGCAAAAACGATGCCGGTTAGGGGCAACCTAGATTTTAAATTTAGCTCGTATCCCCAAAAAAAATCCGAGCGCCCGCGGCTTTAGAAATGAATGTATACAATAGTTATAGTTATTCTATGGGTATTTATACCTTGTTTATGAATTCAATTACGAAATTGTTTTTTTTTTTTAAATTCATTAATATTCACGTACCACACGTTTTACAAACAAATGAAATGTTTCGTCCGTCTCAACTGTCCGCGTTTGTTTATTCGGAAAAAAACGCCGGAAAATTGGACACTCCGAGCGCTCTGACTAAGATTAAAAGGGTGCGTGCGTAGTAGGTATACAATACGGTCACACCACAGTAGTATACAAACTAAATTGGTATATACACTACAATGTATAAATAATATGTATAAAACATACGGTCTTATGATAGGTATATAATATATTATTATACCTATGCAAAGCTTGTATGTATAACACGCATGTTTTCTGATTTCTCTTTCACTTTCTTCAATGCAGTAAATATTCAGTATTATCTTCTTCATTCAAGGACCTTTCGTCTGTCAGCTTTTTAAAGATTTCCTAGTTATCTTTATAATCTCCGTGATACTTTCTAGTTGGTTCCTATTCAATTTAAATAAATTCCAATTGTGAATGACGTGTTGCATAATCGTGCAGTCTGTATTATATAGCTGGTAGGTATTCAAAGTTTCAGTCACTATTATATTAAAAGGTACCTACATACAGTGGCGGAACTAGACATTTTAATTAGACTGGGCCACTCATGAGAGTCAATTTTTTTATTACATTTAAAACAATAGATTCTTAGCAAATGTATACATTAACACGGAACCAATTAGCCTGGGCCATGGCCCAGTTGGCCCAGGCCGTAGTTCCGCCTATGCCTACATACATTTTATTCTGCAGATATTACTATGCATTATAACAAAAATAGTGTGGGCCGACTCTGTATAATGTATAGGGCGTCATTCTGTCGAAATTTGACCAAATATAAGCAACAATTTAGAGGGGGAAAAAACGTTAAAGTATAATAATGAAAAATTTATCTTTTTGACAAAACTATTAATACATTTATAACTACTCTTAATTAAATTAATCAACGGTTTTGCACAGCGCTTTCTATTTTCCCTAATTAACGAAAAATAATTATAAAACGGGCTATGCTCCGTTCATTATGCAGTTTTTAGACTACATAATATTATGTTATGCATTGTACAGCAGCTATACCTACCAATATATTAAAAATATTAAATACAGTACTCAATTTTGTTCGTTTAACTCCATAAATCTGATTTTATATTTGGTTTAGCGGTTTTTTACCGAAAATTTAAACAAACCTCGCGGATAGGTGCGCTTATATAATAATGAATCAATCATATGGTAATATAAATATTATATCAGTCGTGTCCGACGTCAACATATAATGTGCATGTGAATGATGTTAACTGAATATTGACTGTCGAGAGAAAATTTTTAGTGTTTTACATAATTAAAAATACACAACAGCTGCGACTGCAGCTACTTGTTCGTTCCCTATGATTGTTATTTAATTGTCAACTGCATAGATATGTTATTTATTGTAATAATCAAAAAAATTCAACACATGTATATTGTGTACTTACTACTTAGGTAACGTTATACGTTAGTCATCTAAAAACCCGTTTGTTTCGTATACACAAGGGTTTTTTTCCACACACTTACGTCGTATTATAATCGCTCGATAATTCAAATAGATTATGTTTTGTGACTCACAAAAAACAAACAAACCCGCGTGTTACGCTATCAATTTGTTAGGTAGGACCCGATTTTGTCTCTCAAAAATTATCAGTGTAGTGTAAATTGTAAAATTATTTAAACAACAGGAAACAAAACATTTTTCCACTCTCCAGTCAGATGGTATACCAAAGTTATAACCTGCTGTGAAGGGTGCAATATCTTAATTTTTAGTTACGTATATCAACATAATGATTTGTTTTTCTCGATGCTTTTAGTACAAACAAGACTGCGTGTTTTGTCATAATATGTTATTCATTCCCATTAATAATGTACGATTTAGACATTTTTAAAACTTTGTATGATTTGTATATTTTTAAACTATGTATACACAATTTTGTTTTCCTATAAGTAACGACTTTATTTTATCAATAAAATATTGAAGCATTTTGAAATGTTGAACTAAGTTTCTGTGTATAAATAATGGCAAATATATCTTATATAACTGCCTGTAATAATATACCTATTTATTAAAATTTAGGAAACGTTTATAAGAAGAAGGCCACTGCAATTTAAAACCTCCCCATAAGGCAAATAAAAAAACCCTAGTCATACGTTCCCAACCTGAAATTCGTAACCAATAATGCCAATATGCCATACCTAGTTCCCTAACAATATTTTGCCTACGTTATATTCTAATTTAAAACTATAAGACAAACAAAATCATTTATAAGCGTATAATTAAATATACAATTCGTACGTGCATTATCCCCTTGAGTTTTAATTGATGATTGCTATAATGCATACTGATTTTATTAAACAATATTAATTAAGAACGCCCCTTAAAACGGACATACTGACGACACAACGTGCGACCACAGAATAAATGAAATTTATTTCATTTATTCTGTGGTGCGACTCCGGATACATTTCGGTTTGATTACATTGCTCCCACTGTAATGTTCTGTGGTTGTATAGTTTTCATGGTATCACCCATATATCCTTATTCTATGGTATCACCACAGAATATATAAAATTTTATCTAATCTGTGATGGTATAGTTTTCATGGTTCTATAATAGATAATGATAACGCTGGCGGTGTGCCAAAATCGAAAAATGTAAAAATTTATAAACAGTAAGATATATAATGAACAGCACCAAAAACAACACCTCAATGTACGTAATGAAGAACTGATTTTTTTGCTGTCAACGACAAAACGACAAACGGATCCGAATTTTGGTTGACGGTTGTCCGCACTTGAGGAAAATTTAAACAATTCGTACAGTCTTGCTGGTATCCTACATAATGGAAATCGACGATGAAGACGTCGTGGCTCACGTGAGTTTACCGTTTACCTCTCGTAAAAGATCTACTTTGTCCGGTAGTTACTTTGGTCCGGGCCCGAGCACTAAAATGTTACTTGTTTTGGCAACCGCCAAACGTATGTGTTTAATCGTTTTGGGAATTGGATTTCCGTCGGTTTTCTTCCTTCCTCTATTGTACACGAAATGTAGGTATTTACTGGTTTTCCAACGTGGATACCAGTAATTGACCTACCGGTGTGAGATTACAATTCTGAAAACTAATTTGAAAACGCCACAAAGAATATTCAAGAACATCAAAAGTTTTCATATAATGTCACACATTTTTAAATCAAAACATTGTCAATCAAATTTGATTCGTAACAATGAAAAGGATCCATTGAAATCGTAGAAAAGTTGTTTTC
Organism: Hormaphis cornu; assembly: GCA_017140985.1. NCBI lineage: Eukaryota > Metazoa > Arthropoda > Insecta > Hemiptera > Hormaphididae > Hormaphis > Hormaphis cornu. The sequence goes on along the minus strand of CM029365.1, from coordinate 13,712,152 downwards.
AGTACCTGCATTTACAGAAATTTGATGACAAACACAAATTAGTTTTGACAATCTTTATATTGCATCATTAGATCAATCATCAATCAATGTGTTAATAACTTTGAGATAAAAATATAATTTGACTCCTATAATTTACGTGTCATAGGCACTGAATAAACAATCGATCACTAACACTGGTTTACCATTATGTTTTGTCTACATTTCAGGGCACAGATTTGCACAAGTATTTACACTCTGTTGGCTGTTCCAAATATGAAATCTCTGAGCCAAAAGTTGTTAAAAACCTTTGTTTGCCTGACGTAAGTTTTTGTGACATGAAATAAAATATCTAACCCAAACTAATTTGTTCCTGTCAATTTGCAACCTGTTTTCTTTTACATTTTGACAGATAATATCTGACCCACTGAAAAGCATTACCTATACTATATTTTTTAAACTTGCACTTTACCTTTGTGTATCTCCACCTATGAAGAAAAAAACTTGAAGTACCTATTTAATTTAAAACGTTTGTGTATTTTTTATCTTTTATAGAGCTATAAGAAAATATTTGTAAGTACTAGAGAAGTAAATCAATCAAAACAAAATGACATAAAAGTATGTACCCATTTATGTCAAACATATTTTGTAGGATTTAAACTTGGTCTACAATTTAAAGTTTTATATTGAGTAAATTGTTAAAAGGCTTAAATTTTTCTGTATTTACTTGTAATTTAAAAATTTTAAATGTTGAGTTTCTGATTTTTTTTCAAAAAATGTGTGCCAAATTTATTGTTTAAATCATCAGGTTTCAAGACTCTAAACTGAAAATTAAAGATTTTGAAACTACTACTATGAAAATAGACTCTTTCCAATGTTTTATAAATCACTCAAAAATTGTCAATATTGAGTATGATTTATGTTGTATGTTGGTTTCACCCATCCCAACAACTAATGAAAATTTCAAGCTATAGGAAACATTTCTAAAAATTCTGACCTTTTTGTTTTTGGATTTCAATTAAACTAACATCTTGAGCCAATGACTGATATTTAGAGGTATCAAATGTAAAGATAAGGACACTTCTAAAAATTTGAGAACAGTAAAAACTAAAAACATGTAAAATTAATACATTTCGCACTCCTATATAAGTCTAAATTCTTATTTTTATTCTTTTAGAATTATGGTTTGTATATAAATTTAATCAAGATAATTATAGAAAGCCAACTTATGTTTAAAGAAGATACATTATTTATAAAAGAATTTATTCCGTCAAATCAGTGCTTTGGGTATTTATCGGTTTTTACAAAACAGAACAGGTAAATCAAAGAAAATACTTTTCTACGTACTTTAAACTATGTTATAGTACTGGGTTATTTTCAAAATAGTAAATAACTGATTAGTTAACTGTAGCTAATAAATAATTTACTTTGTGTACTATGTAATTCATAAGCAATATAAACATGTAACTAGTGTTAAAAACAATCAAGTTTTAATTGTTTGACTGCTTAACTAATAATTTAATAATTGTAGCCAACCAATTTTTAAATTGCATTTGACAATTTATTGTAAAATATGACAGTCACTCTGTATTAATTATAGACGAGTTTATAGATGTTTTCATAATTTACTAGTTAAAAAAAAAGAAGAAAAAATGTTGACAAACATTTTACTTTAACAAATTACCTCTTATTTTTCAACTTGATTTTTTTTGGCTTTTGAAAATTGAATTGAATTTTATACATTGAGAATTAACTTTATATTTTAACAATAGTTTTTTTGTGCTAAAAAAGGCACGATCATTATTATACATTATTATTTTGGTTTGCCTATTTTTAAAATTAAATTTTTTAATATTTTGTTTTTTGTATATAAGCTCTTAGTAACAAAATTCTTAAATCATAACAACTCATGGCGTTTAAATGTTATAAGTTAGCCTTCTTTTCATGTTTAATACATAATTAGTTTCTGTACAATTTCTAACCTAATGATTTAATAATGTTTTTCAGTATGATTGTATCAATATTTTTCATTTGTATTTTTATAAACACGTTTTTTTCAAAATACTGTGACAAATGGATTACAATATGTACATTTATCCTATGGTTTGGATACGTACTCACAAAGATTTTTTATATCTTAAACCAAAACATAACTACCAAAAAAAAAGTATTGAAAACCGTTAATTCCATGAACAAATATTCATTGCTTGTACATAAAACTACTCATTTCATCCAGGAATGTAATAATTTGCACGGTGTTTATTGGTAAAACCATTTTTCAGTTTTGCTGTATAAGTAAAATGTTACTTTTTAAAATTGAACAAAACATACTTATTAGTTATTACTAATCTTATACTTTGTGTTTTCTTAAAATATAGTTGTGGATTGTCGCATCAATGTACCATTAAAAATGCTGATTCTTTCAAGTATTTATTGATGCCAGAGTTAAAAACTCTACTTTTAACCACATTAAATGAACTAATTGACAATCTTGTGTACAACATATCCAAAATACAAAAGTTTTTTCCATTAAAAGATTCTGTATCCAGCATGGTGTACTTGTACCTCACAGACTGTAAAATTGATACACAAAATACATCGTTAGAAAATTTAAATGTAAGTACACTTTATAATAAGGTTTGTAAATTTGAAATAAGGCTAAGGTCTTGATTATGCTGATTACCGTTTTAATTTTTCAAGTTATTTTATAAACCACCCAAATTGTCTTGGACTTGGGTGAAATGGCTACTAGGTACAAAAGTGTTGAAATGAGCAACTGCATACCTTGTTTAAGTAACTCAGCTAGTGGAGTGTTAACTAATTGTGGACACTAATTTGTTTGCCGTCTGATTATCTTCTAATACCACGCCGAGTATATGTATAATTGTAGTCAATAAATTCAAAAACTACCTTTAACTTATACTTGTCTTTTATTTTTTTCAACTTTTTTTATTTTTAATTATAAAAATTGCATTTTTTTTCAATTTTATGTTTAATATTCTGCTTGTTTCAGAAAGCCAAGTACGTGTTTTATTTGTTGCAATCGGAATTTTTGAAACTTACTGTGTTGTGCTTTTGCCCAGTATTATGGAAGCCTGATAGTTCGTCAAACGTGAATCATTTAATTAAGACTTTTGGGGAATTTGAACAAATCTACTCCAGCTCCTATAGTATATTGTATGAAGAGTATAATCTTTATTTGTTGTTTAAAAACAACAATACTGAACACGATAAACTAGTTCCTAGTGGAAGTATGAATGCCGTTTCTGATTTAAAGTCAAAGGTGTACAGTATTCGGCATTTCCTACAAAATATGATGGTTCATGTTCGATTTATGGAAGATTCTATTGAAAGCTCACCAGAATCCTGTACAAATGATTTAACTAATACATTAAATGTTTTAGTGAAAGAAGTTGGTATATTTAATGAATTTATTTCAAGTTTACAAATTAAAGTTTTGAAAACATTGAACAAAAGTTCTGCAATACAGAATACCATACTATCCAATGAACCCTGCGATGATAAAAATGACACAGAAATCAATAACACGTTTGATAGCGTCTGTGAAGATGAATTATTTGTTGGTGTCTCCGAAGAGTCAGGAATTGATTCAGCTGATTGTAAAGTTTTGAATGATGAAGTTTTTGACAAGTCCAACAACCGAGACTTGATATTAGAATTGAAAGTTGCACTTGAAAACAAACAAGTTGAGTGGAAAATTCGCGAAAATAAATTATTAGAAAAGAATCCACACTTGAAAAACTATGAAGAAATTAATGAAATTTTACAGCAAGAAAAAAATTCAAATAAAATACGTAAAGTTGCATTGGACTTGCCTTTTGAGGAGGGCAACAATATTATGCAATTACCCAGTACAAGCTTTGCAAATGAAATTGCTATGATTGCATGCAAATGGAAAACTGACATCAAAAGTATTGGAGATGATTCAGATTAGTTTGATCAGACTTAGTTGCAATTGTAGATTATAGACATTTTGTAATTTTTGTTTTTTGCACAGTCTTTTCATTATTTTATATGTAAATTATGTTTTTTAAAACCTGATCAAATCAACTAATTTTATGGATTTATTTCAAGTTAACAGATACACACTAAAAAATAAATCAACATATTAATACATTGTATTATTAATTATCATTTATCAAACAAGTATTATGATTATTAATTTTTGTTGTTTTAACTTCTTTTTGTTTGTTTAAAAACATAGCTCGAATTTGTTGTTATTACTTTATTCTAATATCAATTAATTACAAAAATAACAGAATTTATGGTATATATAATTTACAATAAGTAATTACCATCAATACACCCTGTGTTGAGGACAAAATCAACAAAAATTTATACAGTTTCAACATTAGTCAATTTGAATACAATATTAAAATAAGTGAATATTGTAAAGGGTATAAAATATATAAATATAAATTTTAAATGTATAAATAAATTATAATAAAAACATCCAAAACAACAGAATTAGAAACAATAATAAAAATATAACTAATGAAAACTGAATTTGGCAAAAATCACCAATAAGAACTATCATCTTTTTATGGCCAAATGGTTAGGTGCGTCAGCAAATGTAAACTTTAGTTTGTACGCTTCAGCCACTAACAAACTGATATCAGAATCAATCCAATTTTGTGTAGGCAAATTTTGTAACATAATCATTAAACCCTGAATTAAATAAATGTGTTGTCAATTAACCATACACCCATAAAATTAATGATAACTAAGTTACTACTTGAAAATCTGTTTCTTCTAGTAATTCTTGTCGCCAGTGTAATAAAAAGGCTGCACATACGTACAACTGAAATATAGCAAAACAGTCTGATTCCGCCAAATACGTGTCCCATAATCGAATTGAACATCTTAAAGGCAATTCCCTGGTAAGTAGATTATTCATCCATCTGAACGAAAATTGTAAGTAGTCGATTCCATGTTTCATTAAATGATTGTGTAATGTACCTAAATACAGAATAGTAGTTAAAATAACTAAAACATTAATAATTTATACACTCAATTACCATCAATTCTTTGAATTAGCTCCTTAAGCTGATTAACTTTGTATTGAATTCCAAGTTGAGCAAAAATGTAATTGTCTTGAATGCCATCCAAGAATTTTGACAAACACCAGAATGAGTCAGCTTCAAGGTGATCACGATTTTCTTTTGGTATTAAACTCACATCCAAGGTTTCAATATTTGAACCTTAAAAAAATTTATATTTATTACCTTTTAGCATTAAATATAAATAAGACGAGTGATTTTTTTAAAGCATTTTAATGTGAAAAACACTAAAAAAAAAAAATTAATTTCTGAGATCAAACTTGATCATCTAATTTTGCTAGAAAAAAACATAATTAAAGAAAATCTTTATGTAAAAGTAAATGAATATTGAATCATTACCAATAGGCAGATACTCTTGCAAAAAAACAACGTAAAATGGTGTCACTAAATCATTCATCCCTTGGACATATCCAGATGCAGGATGTCTAATAGCCCAAATAAATAAGATTCTTTCAAACATCTCCTGTACAATTTTTTGTTGAAAAAGAGGAGTACTCATCCGCGGGATATCAATATGAATCTAAATATATTAAAAATATTACTAAAATTTGAACATGCAGACTTAGTATTAATCAAAAACAAAAATAATTTTTGTTTTTTAAATATTAACCTGTCTGTAAATGTCTTTGTAAACTTCATCTTTGTCTGTATCATAATACTGTTTGACAAGGTTTGCATAATCAATGCGTTTTCTTTGCAGGACCTGTTGTCTACGTTCTGAACTTGTAGGCAGATAACCCTATAACACATTTTTGTTTGATTTGATACAAAAAATGTATGTAATTACTTTAATTCAACACTTTATGTTTTATGTTTGTTAAACAGTAAAAAAAATTTGTGTGAAAAAAAAAATGGAAACTCACAGCTAATAGTCTCCATGTCATGGGACGTATTTCTATAGGTATTCCAGACCAACTTAATTTTTTTAAATCTTCTAAATGTAATAATGAATTACTTTGAAGCAATAATTGGAATTTGGTTAATTTATTTGTATCAACGTCCACATCTTAAATAAAACAAAATTAAAAATGTATTAATCAAATATCATACAAATTGCTTTTTAATAACTTACTTGGAAAATTTACTCTGTTTTCAGTGCGTTGACATTCTTTATTTGTTTTTGAACCAGACTCCTTTTTTGCTATACAAATATAATATTAGTATACAGAACACATTAAAACATAAGCTAAAAGCTACAAAATAATAATTCATCGGACAACTAAAAAAAAAATTAATTTGGTTTTAAAAATAGTTTTCTTATTTCCAATTTATATTTAAGATTTTAATATTGATTAACTGTAACAACTAAGTACAATGGACACAAGATAACATTACATTTTATCTTAATATTGTGAGTTACAACTAAAACACTTAGATGAGACAGACAAGTGATAAAAACTAACAGATGATGAAACTGAGAACAAAAAAATTAGTTAAAACTTTGATTAATTACTATAATTTTATAGTATCAGGTAAAAATAGAAGCCAATCTTAGAAAACAACAAAACTTACAATCAAAATTGTAGTTCTTTGTTGAATGGACCTCTTCAATTGATGCTTTATGACTGTTGATAACGTTTACAGCAGCTGAATGCACTAAGCGTTTAGATATTTTTACATCTGGAATATAAAATTTACAAATTACCAACGACATAAAATTTAAAACTATAAAATCATAATAAAATTGTTTGAAAAAAAAAAAATAGATATATAATATGTTATATCATATATGATGTTGATCTATCATAGAACTGGATGGCCTCTTTTATCATCAAACCTACTGTCTCAATATATCGTTCTTTATATTAGCTTAACAAAATATCATTTGTGCTTATTGTTATTAAACTTATTACAGATTGTACAATTTCTAACTAATAGACAAACAAAAATACGATCCAGAGTAGTTCCTGATAAATTACTAATCAAAAAAGATTCATACACAAATAAATAATTTATTTATATAATTTATAGGTATCTGCAACATTGACATAAAACAGACAATTTATTTCCATTAATTAGTGGGTAATTAATTTTTACATGTATAAAACATATGTCATGTTGTTGTGTGCTATAGATTTGATGTGTACACACACAAATTATTTCCCTAGGTACCTAACTTTGTGTTTATTCATACTGAAACAACTGTGAAGGTTTAATATATCGTTTTAGGTTAGCTTTTAGGTGCCTGTACAAAAACACAAAACTACCAATAATAATCAAACAATACAAATTTTAATTTTAATAGGTAACACAGTATTAAAAAATTAATAATTATGTATCCATATACCTTAGACTTTAGAGATACCTACTAAGATCTAGACCAAAAATTATTTAATTTTATTTGACAGAATTTAAATACGTGGGGGGCGGACATACCATTCAAAATATTATTGGTAAAAAATTAAATACAAACAAACTAGGAATCTTTACACAAGAATTAAACGTTTAAAATAAAATAACTAAGGGTAATCAAAATTAACCTGATATACGCATTATCTCATCTTCAGCGCCAATTTCCCAAGCATCGCTGATGCTTTCTTGGAAATCGTCAAACGAAGTTGATGCAGACGAAAATGCTGATTTGTTTTCTTTTTTTGGACTCGCTCTGAAGCACAATAATTACAAAATCCAGCTATAGTTTATATCTTCAAACTGTACTCCATAAGAAACCCATACACACACACATAACAGTGTATTTGAAAATAGTGACACTGGAGTAAACCAAACTAAACCGGTAGACACCTACCTTCCAGGAAGATTTCGTACGTTTTTCTTCCAGAACGAATTCTTGAGATTCATGTCGTTGTCGCCCGTGTACTTTTGCGTATGATCGCCCATCTCACGGCTATCTGCAGTCAAGAAACAACACGATTCACATTAAAAATTACATTCGTTCCACACGTCACTGGAGAAGGGTGCGAGTATACTAGCACAGAAATAGGTACTACGGTTATCGCCCCGCCAAATTGATTGATTTGTGGTCGTCGTACAATACAATTCGAAGCTAGAACCCAACCACGCCAGAGGACGTCTGTCTTGCGTTTTTTGGCCAAAGATTTGCAATTTAAACATAAAACCTTTAGGTAGCGAGCAGTGACCAGGCTCAGATACAAGGGGATATGGGGGCCATGGCCACCAAATATCAAAAACAAAACAAAAAAATGAAGTAACAATAATGAAACTTCTACGAACTTATACTTTAAATGTATCGGAACACAGATTTTGTACAATATAAGGCGTTTGTTAGATGGTACATTTGAATAAATTTTTGGGAACCCTCGGTCAAATCTGAATCCCCGCATTTCTATAATGCCCCGACCCGCAAATAAATGTTCTAGACCCGCGCCCGGTCGTGACAAAAGCCAATAGGTATCCTACAAAGTTGAAATCCACTTGGCGGTGCTGTCCGGTACCTACCGGAAAAATAGTAATGCGTTACCTCCGACGGGACGACGGCGGGTCTACGGGCTGTGTAAGAGACGGACGGCTATCTCTGGTCGGTTCATCGCGTACCGCGGGTCAGGCTGGAAGGGACTCGGCAGCACAACAAAACGAGAGATAGCGGAGAAAACGGACCGGAATCGTCGACAATACAGATTTCCACGCCCACCGCCGGCTACTCACCGTGTTTTTGTGATTGTTTTTTCAAACAAGCAGCGCGAGGCGCCGAGGCCATTAGCTATATTAGTATAGTGTATCAGAGTAGAGTAGATGAACAACGACGTTCTCACTTCTCGTTTCGCCGTAAGCGTTTGACAGTTGACACAGAAAATTTTAATATTGTTGTTGTTTAATATGGAAGCTAATATTAATGTTTACTTTGTTACGGAGCAGGGAGGGGGAGACACAAGTAACGGTACGCGGTACATACCGTACGTACAACGATACGCGCTATATTTTTATGGGACGCGGCGGAAATCGGAATGATAGCGGTCAGTTGATACTACAACTTCACTTCACTCTCAGCTTTTACGAAAAGTTCGCAGCGTAGACGTCCTGTTTAGAGTCTTTTAGGGTCTCTTTAGAGGCCTTTAATAGAGGCCTTTTATATCAACACAGCAGGTGACGCCTTATATTATCAGCTCTAGCGCTATCTAACTGTATAAAACGTAGCTCATAGAATAAACACGGAATTTATTTATTCGTTTATTCTGTGGTATAAAATGTGCACAAGTACACATATTTATAAATAATAGGTATATAAACTATTTTATGTTTGATAAAGTTGTTGGCTTTATGTACATGTGTACTTGTTTTTGTATTTGTGTACTACTGTGTTTTTGTACTAGTTTTTTTAATATACACTGTATGAAACGCCAGAGGGGAAGGAGACACTATATAAGACTATAATTTTATATTTTATACAATTTATATAGTAATTTACTAACATGGGGTATGTATTTTTTTTTTATGTGACAAATCCACGACTAAAGATAATATTATAAATTAAGATATTATCTCTAATCCTGGACAAATCCAAATCAGGACAACTTTAGAATATGTTTTTTTGATGAAGTTTTAAACGTCTATGGTTCACTACCACCTGCCTGCGAGTGTATGAGTTGACGCACGGTCTTAGGTTATTTTGTTGACGATTGACGTCATGACCACCGCGTATGTTATCTGTGGTTTAAGCCGGAGTGGTACAAGGTTTATAGATAACCTTTTATTATCTATAAACCTTGGGAGTGGTAGTCATGACATTTAATCTATTCTGTGGTAATATCACAGAATTATATATATTACAATGGGTTGCAATTGGGGCCATCATCGAATTGTACCTGAAATATCATGAAAAAAATCAAACTAATATTCGTTTAATCCATGGCTAAATAAGTTAATTAGTTAATAATGAATAAAATTAATTCTAAATTTTGAAAAATAAAATTATTATGTAAATTAATATTATATTAATTTATGTTAATATACATTTTTATTAATAATTTAAAACTAATTAATTAATTTTTACGAGAAATAATTTCATTAAAATAATTTGTTATTTCCAATGATTTTCATTTCCAGTCTAGATTAAATGATGACCACGAATTAAGGTATCTTAATTCGTGATGATGACTGCACTTCTAATGTATTATCATGTCCCTATCTATATTTTAAATCGTGGGCGTGACCGACTACAGTAATATTGATATAATACCAAAATTCATGTTAATAAAAAAAATTGCAATAACGAGAGAAGTGAAAACATTCCCTACGTCAAACAGAAGTAGAATCAAACATGTTGAAAAACATTCATTATTTCATATTTGAAATTTGAATATGTATTTCATAATAAAATAATTGGTATATAGGTGTAATAGTTTTCATTTGTATTTTTCAATTGTTGTAGTTTGTCAAGTACGATCGCAATTTAATACCTACTTAATTTTTAGACCATTTGAAACGTGAAGCACACTTTGGTCCGGCAAAGTTGTTTTGTTTTGTTTAAACAGTACCTAGTAATAATATCACGAACTGTAACACTACAATTCGGGTAAAGCAATAGTAATGTTATTATGTCGTAATTTGCCATTATACAGATTCTTTATTGTAGACATTCTCTTTGAACGTTCGACTGTTGATAAAATTATAGGTAGACTAAAATGGCTTCCATTATAAAATTTTACACGTTGTCTGGTGCCATGGACGAGTCACCGCCTTGCTATTTGCTGCAAATCGACGAATTCAAATTTTTACTGGACTGTGGATGGGACGAACATTTCAGTATGCGAATGTTGAACAAATTGAAAAGGTATTGTTGATTGTGCTAAAATGTTGAAATTTGTCTTGGTAAATTGCTATTGTTTTGTTTGTGTCATTTTGTTTAAGATACATGCATCAAATTGATGCTGTATTGTTGTCACATCCGGACCGATTTCACCTTGGAGCTCTGCCTTACCTTGTTGGGAAATGTGGATTGAATTGTCCAGTTTATGCTACTATACCGGTTTATCAAATGGGCCAAATGTTTATGTATGATCTATACCAAGTAAGGCTTTAGTTGATCACCTATTATACTTAGTATTGTACATAAAATTTAACTGCCTGTTTGTAGTCGCTATGCAATGTAGAGGACTTCAATATATTTAATTTAGATGACGTTGATGCAGCATTTGAAAAGGTCATACAAGTAAAATACAATCAAGTTGTATCATTAAAAGGTACGTTTTTATGACCATATATCTGAATTGTGTATGTTCTTTTTTTTATTATTATCATCTGTATAATCTGTTCTCAAGCGGAACAATAAGCACAATAGATGACCTTATTATAAAAGGGACAGACATGACTGAGAGTAAAGGCCTATCATTGGATGAATTAAGTCATAAAAAATAATTTCCTGATTAAATTAATTATAATAGCAAGGCACAACACCTCTGTCGTTTTAATCTTTTAATTAGGTTGCCTGGAATAATGTAGAATGATAAATTTTGTAACTAATTAATAACCATCTATATTGTATGGCTCAGCAAGTAAACATTTTTTGTTATTCATTGAATTAAGTTAGTTGATTAATCAATAAATAAAGAATTCATTGTTTGGAATGTTATCAGTGGTTGACTTCAATACATGCCTTTAAATGCAAAAAATAAAATTTTTTCTCATATATATATATCTATTTTTATTATATAAATTGTATATTTTTCAACTTATTTTTAACTTTATCTTATTAATGCCAATGGCCAGCCTTACTGTTAATTTAAATAGTTAATTTTAATGTTTGGTTGTAACTTGAAAGTTATTTTTGTACTCTGAAGTTAGTCATATCTGATTTTATAATTACTTAGGTAAAGGAATTGGGTTGAGAATTGTTGCTGTCCCTGCTGGTCATATGGTTGGTGGTAGTATATGGAGAATATCAAAAGTTGGTGAAGAAGATATTATTTATGCTGTTGATTTTAATCACAAAAAAGAACGACATTTGAATGGGAGTGATTTAGAACGTTTAGGAAGACCATCATTATTGATATTAGATTGTTTTAATGCAGCATATTCACAACCCAGGCGTAGATCTCGAGATGAAGCCTTAATAAGTAATGCATTTGTTTCTTACAATTTAAAATATTCAATAATATTTGTTTATTCTCAGCTTGCATTTTGACAACACTCCGTGTAAATGGAAATATTTTAATAGCAATTGATTCTGCTGGACGAATTTTAGAATTAATGCATATGTTAGATCAGCTCTGGCGTAATAAAGAATCTGGTCTTGGAATATATTCTTTAGTAATTTTAACAAACGTTAGCTATAATACTGTTGAATTTGCTAAGTCACAAGTAAGTTTGTTTTTTCCTTATTTACATATATTTATTTGATTTTGGTTTAATGAATTTGAAGATTGAATGGATGAGTGATAAGCTAATGAAAAGTTTTGAAGGTGCCAGAAATAATCCATTTTGTTTCAAACATGTAAAATTATGCCACAATATTAATGAATTAAACAAAGTTTCTGAACCTAAAGTAAGTTTTTATTTTTTAATAAATTAGTCTGTATTTTTGAAGATAAAATATTCAGAACCTAACAACATAGTACCTTTTTTTTTTTTTTTTTTTTTTATTTATTTTATATGAAAATATACAACTATACAATTAAGCACAACAAGTAATAGTGATGAAGAGGATTACATAACATGAAATGGCACGATGTAGGAGGGCTCCCAATGGAGCTACCTACTAGGGTATTTTCACATAGTACCTATTGTTGGTTTTTTAACATTCAATCTTTTAATACTTTGTAGAAGTAATCATACTATAACTCTTTCAGTTGATTTGCCGCCAAGTCACAATCTCATTTTGAACAGAGTATAGATAGTTTCCTTTCTCTGGTTATTTTATTTTTATGTTGCTAGTTATTTTGTTAAGCTAATATGCTTATTGTATGTTTATTTGTTTACACTTTACAGATTATAGAATGTTATTTTCTTTGAATAAAAATAAACAAGTTCTCAATAAATATATATTTCTAAATAAATAACTAATTTCTTTTTCTAAAACGTTTAGGTTGTTTTAGCAAGTAATAGTGACCTTGAGAGTGGATATTCCAGAGAACTTTTCATTATGTGGGCTCTTAAAGCTAGAAACAGTATTATTCTCACAGACAGGTGCATTTAACAATTAATATTTACATAATTACGTATTATTTATTAACAATAAATATTAATAAATTTGTTTTTAATATCAACTTGTTTTCTACTTAAGATCTGCTCCAGGTACTTTAGCTCGCGATTTAATTGATAATGGTGGTAATAGACATGTTAACTTGAAAATAAAAAAACGTGTGCCTTTGGAGGAAAAGGAATTAGAAGATTATATTTTGAAAAACGACGCAGAGAAAATCGAAAATAAAAAGTATTTTTTTTTTATCTTGTTATATATTTTAGAAACTGCACAATCAATAAAAAATGTTTTGAATATTGTCAAGTGATATGATACCTGTGTAAAATATAAAGAACATAAATAAATCACATTTTATACTGAGACTGCAGTCTTAATTGAAGCAGCCAATGAAACTTTACAATATGAGGTAGTCATGGCACCTTTCCTTTTTAGTGCTTTCTGTGGCTGGGAGAGGTGACGTGACATAGATTTAGGTTAGGCATAGATTTAGAGGTTTGACATAAATGTTGCCAGTAGTCAGTATACAGAATAGTAAATTGATCTGAAATGAAATAACAATAGCACCACAACAGCTCTTAGAGTACTCCAGTATTAACTAAAGATAATGTAGACATTACGAATCTCTGAGCGTACTGTGAAATGTCTGTTAGCTGAACAAAATGTCAATAATAGATTTTTATTTTTTTAAGGGGGAAAATAAAATTTAGTTTGATAAGGAAATTTTTTACGCCCAGTATTCAACTAAAGATATGGATTATATCTAGGGATGCTATTCTACATATTAGCTATTATCCATTATTTATTTAATTTTTTTTAACTTGGCAATAAACTTGACGATGGTTGTGTAATTGTAATGAAATCTAAAATAAATTTAGGGCATGAAGTATGTTGTAGTATTTGATAATAAGAATATATATTAAAACAAGTAGTTCAAATTGGTAGAGAATTGTATAAGAATGAAACTAATGAGTCTATACAGTTTAGGAGAACTAAGTTTATTGGTTGAAGAGTCATCACCAAAAATTTCAATAAGGTCTGAAATATTATAAATGTATTTCATAATTTATAATAACACAACTTTATCAAAATACATTTAAAGATATCAATATTTTAATATTAGTGATCAAGAGAGTTCTGATTCTGAAGATGATTCAGAAGTCATGAGAGGTAAACATGATTTTTTAGTTGATGGAAATTTACCTAACTCTAAAAAACCTTCAAAAAGAGATTTACCTATTATGTTTCCGTTCTTTGAAGACAAATTTAAATATGACCCATATGGAGAAATTATCAAGTATAAAAACTTATATTTAAGTATACTTATATTATCTGTAATACATTTCATACGTTTTAAAATATACTATTTAATAATTCAATATTTGTTTTAGACATGAAGATTATGTTAAACTTGATTCTAATCTTGAAGATGAATTGAATAAAAATAAAGCAAAAAATGGCAATGATGATTTTGATACTTGTGATGTACCATCAAAGTGTTTGACATTTGATCAGACTATTTATGTTGCAGCCAAAATTGTTCACATTGATTTTGAGGGACGTTCTGATGGAGAGTCATTAAAGCAAATTCTACTTTCACTAAAACCAAGACGTTTGATACTAGTTCGAGGTCCACCAAATAGCTCAAAAGTAGTTTTAAATTTCTCAAAAGCATTCTCTGATAGTACAGTTTTCTCACCGAAAGTTGGCCAATGCTTGAATGTAACATCTGAAACTCACATATACCAAGTAAAGCACTTAATCTGTTATCTGTTAGGTGTTTAAATTAAACAACTTTTTAATTATAAGGATACGATTATAATCAACTTAAACAATAGTGACTGTTTGTTTCTTTTGGATTAAGAAAATTTTACAATGACTATTTCTAAAATCTTATTACATCTATATAGTTAACTACAATGACTTATAATAATCCTCCTTATTCTCTAGTTATTTGGGAGTCAGTTACCCCTGTCCAAGACCTCTATTTGTCTCTATTTTCCACATCCCTTTCATATCTGCCAGCAGCCTTCATTTAATTTCAATTGTTTCCAACCAACACATTTTTGGTCTTATTGTTCCCTTTTTGTCCTTCAATGTTCAATTTTATAACCACTCTTACTGCTTCTGTCATACTCAAACTTGATACTAAACCATCAGTTATACAAATTTTAATCCTCGATCCCACCTCATCCTATGTTAAAATTTTCAATTACATATACTCAGGTATTCACTTTTTTTCTTATACCTTTCTCAACTAATCTTATCAAATTTCATCACTTATTTTAATTAATATTTAGTATTAAATCTACTGTACAGTCTCCATTAGCTAAGATAAATTAGGGTCATATTTGATATTATTATTAAATTATATTATTTAAACAATAAATACAATTTATGATTCTTTTAGGTACGTTTAACAGATAATCTCTTGTCAAAAATTAATTTCAAAAAAGGACAAAATGGAGAATTAGCTTATTTAAATGCTAAATTAAAATTTAAAAATCCTGTAGAGGATAATTCTATGGATGTTGATACCGTTATTAACCAAGAAAGAAGTAAGATTTTGGTTTATATACGTAATATGCATTTGTTAAAAAATTATTAATTTGATTTTTAGTGCCTAGAATAGATGATCAAATGTTCACGTTAGAACCATTATATGAAAATGTAAGTTACAAGTTACAGATGTATTTATATTGATCTATATTAATTTATAGTAACAATTATAATAACATTAATAATGCAAATTGATACTATAGGAAATTTTGCCTCGAAAGACAGTGTTTATAAATCGTCTTAAATTATCTGATTTTAAGCAAATTTTATCCAAAAATAATATACCATGTGAACTATCAAAAGGTGTTTTATGGTGCTGTAATCGTACTGTTTGTATCCGTAGAGTAAGTTGTCTTTGTACTTACTAATATTGAATAAATATTTATAGCTATTACATGTGTGTGGAGTAAAGTTACAATTTACTCATATCATTAATTTAAAGTTGGTTAAAGCAATAAAAATTAATAACTTAAAAAGAAAAATGTATTAATTTCATATGAATATAAATTTTTATTTTTTAGAACTCGACAGGAAAAGTTTTGATTGAAGGTCTTATAAGTCGTCAGTATTATACCATACGAAAATTATTATACAGCCAGTTTATAGTTTTATAATTTATTGTTCACTTAAATTATAACCCTTAACATCATAAAATGAATTTTATTTCATTATTGCTGTCATCATTATTTAAAAACTGTAATGTATAACTTTATGTAATTATATTAATCTGTTAGTATTTATAATTAACAGTTGTATCTTTGTGTTTAAAATTATAATAAAATGTATTGTGTGTAATAGAAAGTTATAAATTGTAAATCTTCAAAATCACAAAATGTTTTTTTCTAATTTTTGTTTTTATACATTCCATCTCTTATTTTTTTGACCAAGCAAGGCCTTTTTCTATTTTATTTTCAAGTAAAATGTACTTAGCTAAGAAAGTATATAGCTGTATTATTTATTAGTTTATAATTTTTTAGTCATATATTTTTTTTTTTTTTATGATTACTTTCTAATAATTTTATCAATTAATTTTTCAAAATTATAAAAATAGGTTGTTCTTAAGATGTTTGTGTTGTGAGCTTTTATTTCCATGAACTAATTTACTAATATCCCATACTAATAGATAAAACATGCTGCAGTTGGCCTGATACAAGTATGCAACACTTGTGCAGTTGTAAGACCAGATTGCCTCTTTTCTATAGTGCACCACCTGTTTCCGCTCAAAAAGCATGTTTTATCTATCTAGTAGTTTAAGATCTATAGCAGCGGTTCCCAAACTGTGTGGCGCGCCACCCAAAGGAGGCGCGAGCACTTAACAAGGGCGGCGCGGCGCGTGGTTGGAATTTTACACTTATTGTTATTAATATTATATATTAAGCAATTTTTAACCTATTTTATTGAATATTCTTTGAGGGTGGCGTGAAAAAAATGTTTAATTATTAGGGAGCCTTGAATGAAAAAAGTTTGGGAACCGCTGATCTATAGAATAAATACTGCTAGTTTAACATGAATCAATGTACTAAAAACCTATTTGATTGTGCGTTTTTTATATCACTACAACTAAACACATCCTAAATTTTATACTTTTTTTCCATTTTCTTCAAAAATAAAGGTGACACAAAAAAATATTTTATATTTACATTAATCAAATACAAGTTGAAAATCCATGTATGTCAGTGAAGACACTTTATTTTCATTCAAGACTATTTCAAAAACAATCATATATGATAAAAATACAAAAAAAAAAATGAACAAAAACTACCAAAAATTATATGGTATTATACCTTTAGGTTTATTTACATGACCAACTTCAATAACTTTTGATATAAATGTTTTCAACCTTTGAACTGGACCACCACATCCAACAGGAGTGACTTCATCAATTTTTTTCATATAACTATTGTTGATGTAATGTAACATTTTAATAAACTGTCGCCCATATGCTTGTTTAAGATAATAACCCGTAATGACCAGCATTTCATACAACAGTATAGCAGTAATATCAAACTGAGGATTTAAATTGATTGTAGCCGCAATGAGCATCCAAGCTTGACCAATACCCAAGACTTTTCCATATTTGGTTTCTGTTACAACAATTGCTGCAAATAATCTAATAATACCAGTCATTCTTTTGACATACTTATCTTGTTTTTCAACAATCCCATCTGTATATTTATAACCCAATAATTTATAATATTCCTCATCATTAATTTTATCTGTTTTCTCAGCATGTTGTGGGATAAGCCATGGGCATTTTAACTTGAGTCTTGTGTATAATAATAATGCAAAATCTGGATGACATAGGCTAACTCCTGTAATAACTGATGATACTTCAAAAGCAGTTTCTGTTTTGACACTAGCTACTTGTTCTCCAATATTTATAACTTTTTGAGCGAGTGTATCTTTACAAAAAGCCAATGCTTCTTTATGACAATTAGCAGACACTTCAGAATTTCCAGTTTTCACAGTTCGGCCTTTCAGTAAAGAGTCAAGCCTCTCAAATTTATCATTCATGTGCCATGAAGAAACTGAAGAAATGCTATTAACAGGTGTCAAAATAGATTTTTTTAACTCTTGTCTCAATGATTTAAAACTTTCATTATGTAAAAACAAGTGATATGAATTTTCAAATTGTTCTAAATGTTTCTTCAGAGTAAAATAATTTTCTAAAATTTGTTTATATGAATCTTCAGACCCATGGCAGCTATTGTTTTGAATTTTATCGATCTTGCAGGTATTTTTTTCTTCGTCAATTTTAAAACTAAAAGTTACTAAATCTTTTGATTCAACTTCTAAATTATGATCCAAAACAAATTTGAAGTCTACTGATGATATATTTTTAGATGGTATTGTCTTATTTTGATAATTATTAATTACAAATGAAAAGTCCTCTACTTCA
This sequence comes from Hormaphis cornu, assembly GCA_017140985.1. NCBI lineage: Eukaryota > Metazoa > Arthropoda > Insecta > Hemiptera > Hormaphididae > Hormaphis > Hormaphis cornu. The sequence continues at coordinate 13,693,524 of CM029365.1, read as the reverse complement.
GAAGATTTGTTTGCAATGCATTTTAAAAGTTGTTCTTTGATTATGTTAACGTTTTGGATGTATTGATTGAGAGTATCTAAGTTGTATTTATCAGGGTTATCAATATTATTTTTGAATTTATTTAAGTTTTCATCAAAACCCAATATATTTTGCCTAAATTTTCTATGAAATTCTGGAGCTATTTTGCCATAATATTCATTTAACACTTTTTTTATGTCATCTATTGACTTAGATGCAACATTTAGCGCCAAAGAAAATCTAATCTTCATTAATTTTGTTTCTATTTTAATTTGTTCTTTATGTGCTCTAATCTGTACGTCTTCTTCATTCTTGTTCAATAGTTCCTCATTATAATTTCTATCAATAGCAAGATCCTCACAAATTTTTTTTATACATTTTTCATTTTTATTTTTTAGTTTGTTTGAATACTCTTTTCTCTTGCATTCCCAAACACTAACTTTTTTGGTCAAAATGTCACGTAATTTTATTTTTCTGATTGATTCAATTTCATTCAAAGCAATTTTTTGAAGATCATTATAAAATGTTAGTGACTGATCAATTTTTTCATCAAATGGTTCACTTAATTTATTTATTTCTAAGTCTTTGCAGAGATTTTCAACTGGTTGCTCATAGTTACAAGTGTAATAGTTATTTACATACTTGAGATTTTCATTAATTCTATGCAAGTTTTTTTCAAATAGCGTACAATCATTGTGGCCAACTTGGTGCGTACTAGAATAATTTTCTGGACAAATAATTGAAGAAGCAGTCTTAAATTCCATTGTAACATGTACGCTGATATCTGTTAATGTTACCAAGTATCTTAAACAGAAAAAACAGCTTCATTAATATTCATTGTAATTCATTATATCTAGTTATTTGAAAATATAAGCGCATACAATAACTAACAATGATATGTATACAAAACATATTTAAAAAATCCAGAAACCTGTCAACAGACCTACAAACTTAGTGGAGTAAGTATATACCAGTATGACTGGCGCTGCTCGAACGAGTTTGCTGTCTGCGTTTAAACGTTTACTTCGGCGCCGGACACACACACACAATATTAATCAATCTAGTTCACGCCACGGATTAGATAGCGGACATGTAAATTATAAGCCGAGAACAGCGTTATCGAAGGTCAGAATTCGGAAGAAATCGTTGAAAATTGAACTTCGATAGACGACAGTCAACGGAAATTGAGAAACATGTCTTTTGAGACGAATTTGTAGAAAGTATATCACATGACAAAATATATAGGTATGTCAGCAACTTCGTGATACGCACAAAATGGCGTCCGGCTTTCGCCTATTATCACAAAATATTAATGATATCACACTTATTGAAAGATCTTAAACTTACATCTTAAACTGAAGTGGAAACAAAATTATGTTAGTAGGTATATATTCATAATTGTTTTTATTATTGAAATGTTAAATTTATTTACCAGTATTTAAAATCTAAAGCAGTAATGTTTTGACTTGCAGAGCCACACATTCCTTTAAGGAAACTAAAAATATTTTCCAAAATATCTTGGTTGACCTTTCTTGTCATGATATATTCCAAGTTGTATGTCTGTTTTAAATCACCTAACAAATGTCTTAAAGATGAATTAGATATCAAAATACCTGCAAAATAAGATGAAAACAATGTGATGGGTAATAATATTTTATTAAATACCTAGTAAAATATAATTCAGTAATTGTTTGAAATAATTTTATACTAGCCTTTTTGAAAAGGAAGTAAAGATTTTTTTCCAAATATCCTCATGTTATTAACAAATGCGTCCATTTCATCTAACAATTTATTTTGTTCGGTTTCATTTAACCCATAGCTCGCAACTCCTCGATCAAATTTATGTTGGGTATTGAATAAATCAAACCAGCTATTAAATAAATGTAACATCTCTGAAGCCTACATTAAAGAACATAAATGAACAATTATAATAAAGGTAATGCATTTATCCCTATATACTTTCCTCCCTCCAGTTGTAGTTTTTCATATAATTTTTTTCTCCACAGAATGCAATAGCCTTGGATACTGAATTGGAAAAAATATTAACAGCTAATCGAACATTCATGCGGCCTGATCCTTCAACCATAAGGTGCCGCTCAGATAATTTATGGGCAAATTTATAATCATTACCATGATTAACACAAAGAAGTTGATGAAATATATTTTTTCCCATAAATTTTCCATTTGGGAGTATGAATCCTCTATAAATGTTTATTATTTATTGTTAATTTGAATCAACATTATGTTACAGATAATAGATTTACTTATCGAGTAAATGGTTTCTGGCCAATTTCAATAAATGTGGTACGTCAGCAAATACATAAACTTTTGTTTTTGTGGTTGGATGTTCAAAAGCTGTGTTGTCTATTGAAATATGTAAGCTTTTCCATAAACTTATGTTTGTTGAGCCCATATCACTAACTATTGAAACCACGTGAAATCCAATTACACTTAATTCTTCAATAATTTTGAATAGTATTTCTTTCGTCATTCGTGTGTCAAAATTATAATACACTGGTTGTTTCCAATTGTTTATCAGCCCTAATTTTAAAAATAAGTTATAAGTATTGAACTGGTTGGTAAAAACTGTTCATCTGTTCAGTACTTTATACTACTATTATAATAGTTACATGCACTTTTATATTTACCTCGAGCAATTACTGTTTTTAACAGTTTTATGAGGACCTATAACCTGTTCATTTTTTTTATCAAAACAAATACGTTTTGATACATAAGTCTCATCAAAACATATGACAGTTAATTTTTCATTAATGTCCATAACATCTCCTTAAATTAAAAATATATAAATAAATGTATGTTATAACCTACCTAAAACATGTTTAATTATTTAATACCTTTAGATTTCATTAATGACAACACACTCGTCAAGAGGCCTGGACCAGGTTAGGTTAGGTCCAAGGCCAGGCCGCCTGGTTCAACTGAAAATGTTGAAGCCCAAGTTCTAAGAGTAGAAAGACCTTAAAATATGCAACCAATTTTGTGTATGTTAGAAGATAGTCAAAAGTAATAAAATAAAATAATTTTTTATTAACCTGGTAAAGGAAATTTTTTTTTATTGCGTAGGTAACGATATGCTTTTGGAGAAACACTACGCAATGTTATTGCAGATGATATATCTTCTGGTGTCCAGCGATAAATTTTTTTTAAAGGATGACAAAGATATTCAATTTGAGTGGGTGTAAATAACTGAGACAATATTTTTGAAAAACGGTATTCAAATCGGCTATCTTCTAAATCAACATGGTTTTTTAAATCTTTAATAGCTGTTCTCAATTTATTGTTTTCTGCTACTAGCTTTTCATTTTTACTCCTACATTGTTCTAAATCATTTTTTAATCTATACATATGGAAATGACAATTATAAATTCAATTAAAATTAACTCCACTTTAATTAATCATCACATATAAAGCCGTTTTTTTTAAACTTTTTGAGAATTGCAAAATATAATAAAGGTTGTATTATTGTAATAAATGTATTTTTTCACCTTACATGAGTATTTTATACTTGCTTAGGTGTCAAAAAGATTTTATACAAATTAAAGAAAAGAACTTAATTTTAAATATAATTTGCTTTCCGTAACTCTGTTGTACAAGTGTATATCCTTTTTTCATCTTACTTGAATATTTAATACATGCTTAGGAATTCAAAAAATTTAAATTTTTAATTTGTAAAATATTTTTATTTTTTAAAGAAATGATAAGTAGACAATCAATTGTTACAGACTATTGCCAAACTGATATGATAATTTTAGTTTAAAAGACACATTCTTTTTTGAATTTAATGGATCAAGCTACTATTATGGCTTGACAAGTGATTGGACACCAGGAGAAACGTCCATAGGTATGATTGACTCCAAATTGTTCTTCAGTAATAATAACCAAGCAGCAATAGTCTGATCCCTTGTAAGGCATTCAGCAAAAGTAGACATATCTTTAAGTTGATCGGGTAAACACTGTCTTAGTGCTTCACGAGCTCTAGAAATAAAAAAATACAAAATGAATGTTAACATTTTTTTTAAAAATATTTTTGTTATAATATAGACTCTATATTATAGAGTGCTTTAACAGCACTGTCTAGATAAATATGATAAAATAAAAATGTTTATTAGTTAAAATTAAGTAGGTAATTATTAAAACTTAAAAGTAACATTTTTAGTTTTTGAATTTTTAGTATAGCAAGTCATAAAAACAGACGGATCAACTTTGCCCCCCCCCCCCCACATAGTGTGGCGGATGATAGTCGTATACACAAATTTTTTGTCTGTCTACCACCCATCTGTCATACTGAGGGCTAAGTTTACCCGCCAATTTTTGGAACGCGTACTATAACTTATGAAATGCAATTTTAAGTTAATATATCATTTTTATTTAAAATTTTTTTATATTTTAATTATTTATAAAATTGCATACCTAGAGTTTTCTGATAAACGTACATAACATCCAACAACATGCCTCAATAGTCTAGTAGAAGGCTCCCTTTCAAGTGCCAATACCATTTTTCCCTGAAAATGCATTGATTAGAATAGCGATTAATATATTTTATAATTCTAATTACAATTACTTACAAGTATTAGTGCTACATGAGAAAATCTATCATATGTTTGACAAATATAGCTTAAACCATTATCATCCATCAAAATTTTTTGCAATATAAAAGTCGATAAAGTTTTGGTAAGTTCAAACCCAGTTTCCATTATACGCAAGCATAATGGAATGATTTCGGTAGTTAAAAGAAAAGTAATTACTTCTTGCTCTTCAGTCTATAACATATCCAAAAAAAAAAAAAAGGTTAATACAATAGCTTAGTAATTATAGTTAAAATATTATTAATAAATGATTTAATACTGTTGAAATAAATTAACAGTATAAATATTAGATAGTTAATTTACACCACTAATGTGTAAAAATTTACCCACTATCTTATATTTAAACAATTTGTATATAAGGACAAATAAACTTGTGTATTATTTAAAAATATAATAATTGTAAGACTATCTATTAAATTTAAAAGCATATACCTTAACTAAAGCACCAATAACGCCTAAACTTGTGAGTCTCAAGTGTTCGAAATTGCGACACTTGTTGGCGTTGTGAAGAAATGGATACATGTAAAGTGGTATCTGTGCTTTAAGAAACTTTGATCGTGTATTGGGATGTGCTCCAACACTCTGCAAAAGAGCTAAGGCGTTGCAAAGGCGTGTCACTTGTGAATATGTCATAGTAGGAGGGTTGACATATTGATAAGTGGACACAATTTCAAACAAGAGCGCTGCAATGACGCCAGTTGCGTACCACAACATTGGACCAAGATCAGGGATAAAATCACGTCTGATGCTGAAAAATATTAATTTAATTTACAAGATGAAAAAGTTGATGAAAACTAATTGAAAACAGGTTAGGTTAGGACATTTTATTTTAACATTAGACAGTACTAATTCAGGACATTATAAACTAATTACCGGTATAATAACTTAATAGGTCGATTGTGCAGAAATAGGTATTAATATTTACAAGCTACATAAAATACACTTACTTGCAGTCATTTAATTCAAAAATTAATTGACTAAGCAGATTTAAATGAGTAATATAATATCCACCACATTGGTACATATTTAATCTCAACCGTCTACACTTTACAAATACAAGCAGTGAGATTATATTACCTGAGTTCAGACAGAGCGTTTTCTCTTGTTTCGCTGTTGCAGAGTTCTGCAATCCATTGATAGATTTTTTCACGATCGTGTACCACTTGGCTGAGTTGCTGGGGAATTTGAATGGCATCCATTTTGAACATAGGAATCATTACTTTGTAGTTTTTGTATGGCAAACTAGTGTAAGCAAACAAATGTTGACAGTTTTTGAATTGGACGTTGAAAACAACAACTACAAGCAGCTAAACACATATGGATTATCGTATATCAACAATAAAATTCTATATTTGCATATATTTTGCTAATTGCTTTTCAAAAATTTGACTAATAACACATTACACAGATTAGATAAATTAAATTAGTTTTTTTTATAAATAATAATAGTCAAAAAAAAAACTAAATAATTAGTTTTATCTAATCTACTATTTGTCTGCCGCGAATGTAGATATAAATTATATTTGTGTGATGTGTCTAACAATATTGTATAGAGTACAGACTGGAATTTTTTGCTCGTACCTGCAGCTTTATCACATAAGTTGATAAGTATAATTTTTTCATTTTTCCAAAAACAAAATATTCCAACAATTTATTATGACAAACTGGTAAAGTAAAATAAATTAATTTAATTTGTCATGCAAATATCTATGATTTACGACTTAATTTATGCTGTAATTCAAATAGGTATTACCTTATTCTATGGCAAGGGATATAGATAATATTGATGTATAATCGTGGTTCTATGCTACTTCAGATTCAGATGGTGTGATAACATGTTGATAAAATAATAATTGCTATTACCATTATTTTTTTTAATAGGATAATCCTATTAAAAAATAGGATTTTTAACGTTATATTCCTCAGCGACTATTCACTTTATTCTTAAACTCCTATAACTGGATTTTGCCCCTCAATTTGTTGTATTGCTTCGGGTTTTAATTACTGTTGTTATTGTGTGCTGTCTAGGATGTTTGTTTTAAAACGTGTGAGAATACAGAAATTAACAAGCCCAATTCAACTAGTAAACAGTTTTAGCATAAAACGACAATTGGCACTTCAAAATGAAATTGCTTTTAAAAACAATTCGTATAGTGTAGAAAAGTACCACGAATGCATTAAAAACGGAATGTCTTCTAAAACAATTGATACAAACAAATGGATTTTTAGTTTGAACACAAGTCAGTATACAGATAATTTATTCTATTCTAATGGGAACATAAATAATATAGCTCGTTGAGTTTGAGTTAACTGTTCAGTGATGAGTTTATGATTTTATGAATAAATACTTGTTTGGATGCAAGTTTTTACTTAATCTTCATTTTAATATTTTCAGAATGTCTAAACTTCTAAAATATCTACTTATATACAAAACAATAAGTCCAGTCAATTTTTGAATTGTCAAATAGATATATACCTATCTTCTGACTAATATTTATATTCAGAATTTTTACAAAATCTGTTTAATAATGTTAGTTGTTATTCTTTTTTTTCACATTGTAACAATGTCTTGTAGGTAACAGGTTTTACACTTTCATAGTAATATTGCACACGGATCTATAAATAATATTTATATATTAATTCACAATTTAAGTTTTAAAGATTATTTCTATAAATTACTTTGTTAAATTATTTGTTTTAGATCATTTGAGTAGTGGGCTAAATCTACTAAAAAAATGGAATCCAAAACAAATGGATGATTTGTTTGTACTTCTTCATATGTCTTTGACAAGACTGGCATATCTCACTAGCAAAACTATCTCAGAATCTTCAATTGTACCTTATGGAAACAGAGTATACTATTTTTCAGAAAATTTTGAGGTACAAATGAATGACTGCATTAAACAATTTTAAGCAACATACTCATATAAATAAAAGTTGTTCCCTTTGAGTTGCAAATACTAACTTTTATGATTTGTTTGTTTTTACAGAAAACGCCCCAAGAAGTTTGTTACCATTTAATACGATACAAATTTTTATTCAGCAAGAATTTTTCATCTTTACATCAGGAGTATCAACTTTTACTTGGTACCTATTTGTTTTTTAGATGATGTACTGTTAGAAAAATGTGCTACAACTTAAGTACCTAGAATATTGAATATCTGTTTTATTTTTGCCAATAGAAAACAATGTTAATAAAACTGATATATGGAATGATGTCTGGATTTTTATGTACAGTATTGATCAGATCAAACAAAGAATTTCTGTTATTAAAACTGCAAATGTAGATATAAAACCATGGATGTTAAGATGTCAACCTGAAGTATTCAAAAGGTAAAATTTAAATTTTGTGATTATTTTTTTTTTTTTCACTGTAATTCAGCTAATTTTTTTTTTCAGAACTATGGAAATAAAAAAAGAAAGTAGAATTATATTGAACAAAGACTCAACTGCACAATATCTAGCCAAAAGATTAAAAGCTCCTGAAAAAACTATTAGGTACATTAGTTTTAAATATCCCTCAACACTTAGAGTTAATCCTACAAAGTTAAAAGAAATATTAGACCTATTGCATAAAGAAGGTTTTAGGTCATCACACATATTGAGAGTTCCACGAGTGTTCACACATAGTATTTCAACGTTACAAGTAAAATTTTAAAAACAATGCAGTATACTATATTTAATATAGTTATAATAATTTAGTTATAATATATTATAACAATTAATTGACGTTCAATTTACCTTTATTTTACAGGAAAGATTAACGGAACTAAGAGACCTTGGCTGTGAGCCTACATTGTCAATGTTGATTAAAAATAAAACAACTTATCAAGAATTAGTAAATAAATTAATTTTAAAAAACACCAAAGATTTAAAAAATATCTAAAGTAAATATTATGTAATATGTATTATATGTAAATAAAAATGAATAATTATCACTTGTTGTTTTTTATTATTTTCAAATAATTGATAAATCAATTATATAACTCAGAGGTATTCAAACTTTTTTATCCCACAGCTCCTTTGAGTCTTCACGAATTGTTGACGGCTCCCAAATAATAAAAAAATCAATGTTCATATGAATATAATTTATATTTCTATAACATTATAGAAACGATAACACTCACGCGACAAATTAAAACTATATTTAGCAAATGACTATTGTAGACTATTCAACGTTTCCCAACCGGTGGGCCTCAATAAACGTTTTTCGTAAAAATATATACATATTGGTTTTCAGTTATAGGATGCAGCTCCCTTCGACAACTCCCGCGACGCCCCTGGGAGCCGCGACGCACAGTTTGAATACCTCCGATATAACTGCATTACAAAATAGATTTAGTACATTATTTAAGTGCCTAATTAATGCTAAATAGGATCAAATAACATGCTTTTAAATGTGAATGTTATTCTTTAACTATTTTATGTTACTCTACAGTTTTTAACTATTTTTTAATTTTCTCAATTTGTCAATCTACAAACTTTAAATGTTATTAATGTTATACATCAGCAAGTACAAGGCCATACCAGCAGAGTTAGGTCAATATTTTAAGTGACGCAAACTTTTAGATATTTTAGTTCCAAGAATACTTATAAAAAAAAAAATAAAAATAGTGAAACATTAAAACATAAAATAAAAAAAATTAATTTTAAGTAAGTACAATAATTCATAATAATATATAGTACTATGAATAATAGTATTAAATTATCCTGAAGAAGTCAGAAAAACTTTATAAATAAACTGGTAAATTTATTAACTCCAATTTGCAAAGGCATTAACTAGTTAACTAGTTTAAAAGTTTATTGCATATTAACTTTTAGGTTCTGAGCATTAGCAAAGAATGTATTTTTATACATTATAATTATATTGGTTTTACAATGTTTTTTTTTTTTTTTTTTGCTGAGATCATAAGGTCTAGTAGAAAAACTGCTCTAATTTTAACGTATGATACCTTAAAAAATAGATAATGGATCCGAGATGGTATTTTAATTGAAGCGTTTTTTGAAATTTTGATTACTTTCAAAGTTCTGAGGAAAACAAAAAATGGGCCAATTTTTCGAATTGCTCCGATCAACTTGAAATTTATTTGTGTCATTTAAGAGGGTCTTGTGAATGTTTCGCTGAAATTTCAGTCGATCTCAATAATTTTTGAGGGAGTTATGGAACTTGGAAATTTTCGTTATTTTGGGCGGCCGTGTATTTCGTATGGGAGGGACAAATAATTACGGGAAACATGTTTATTACACGTCGGCTTAGATTTTTTTTTAAGCATACTATTTTATTTATTTTGTTTAAACCAAGTGAAAGGAAACTAAAGAATTACTTTTCTTTTTATTCCGAGGACATTACCCCTACCAGTGTATACCTACATATTATTATTATAAACTTACAAGTCACAGCACGTCTGCTGTAGTTATCATACCTACTTGGAGAACTTGACTGTCTACAGTTTGCGATAATGTTCTTATAGGTGCAGAGCTGATGAAACGTTTTTAAAGATTTGTCTAATCTGTGTTTTTTAACGATTTTTATTTATATTTACTCTAGACGATTCTTACAACGATTATTGACAACGTGGCTTATAAAAATTGTTTAGTGCATTATAGGTATACCATATTACACTTAAGGAGAATGTCGTTAAAGTTCCCGAGCAAATAGTTATTTTGTATAGGTATTATGACGCACTACGTTTTCAAATATAGGTACGTATTTTACTGTTCTGCAGTATTTGTCGTTTGTACTCCAAGTTCAAAATATTATTAACTTAAATATTGTACATTATAATTTGTTTAATATTATCATATGTATTTTAATAATTAGTAAACACAGTAGACTTGACAAAAATATGACTCAGCGTGTAACGTATACCTACTGCTATTGTGAGTAATACTATAATAGCATACTGGCACTTGCCATATCTGTACACGTTGTTAAGCATAATATGGTTAGACATAGTAATTTAACCACATTTTTATAGTATAGTTAGTATGTCTCAAGTTATTGTTGGTTTTCAGTGCTCAAATTGAAAAAAAATTATGATAGGTGGACGATGTTTATCAAAAAGCTATATATTACACAACCATTCCAATTTTCCTATAACAGACCATAGAAGAAAGTAAATTTGAAGGGGCTTGCTAAAATATTTTGAAAAAAAATGGGGTACCCGCCCACCTCCATATTCCCTCTCAATTTGAGCATTACACTGATTGATCTGTATATGCAAAAAGTGTTTGATGGGATAAAATTTAAATGCAGGTACTGAAAAAATGCATTTTCTGTATAATATAGATTTCGGCAAGACATGGCATGGCATTGGACTTTTATTGTAATTGCTTTTGCGATTTTTGTCAATGGGGAATACATTGAGCCAGGTCCCAAGTATAAATGTCCAAAAATAGGCAGTTTGTCTGAACTAGCATTGCACCCATGTCGTTGCGTGGCAGACTCCGATAACGGGTTATCTTTACACTGCGAGAACAGCAACTTGGCCTCACTATCCGTTGGGTTTTCCAACGTCGCATCACTTGGTGACGTGGTCGTCGACAATTTGACTATATCTTTGTGTAACATAGGTAAATTAAGCAAAACTTTTAAATTCATTGTCGCAAGAATAATCTTGAAGGTTTTAAAATTGAACTGCAGGGTACACTTTTAAAAAATTAGAATTTGTTCACTGATAAAAATAATTGTAAAACACTGTTGTGCTATATAGTTTTAAAATATTTTATAACACTGTAATTGGTGGTATTCGTTTTGTACACATTAGTCATCATGATTTACTTATGACAAGCAGTCTAGGTGTTATTTGTTAACTTTGGCAAATTCTGCAGAAATATAGTTATAATTAGAGGTCGGATTTTTATGATTTTACATATATGTCAATAGTCAATGCTGCAGTTAATACCTTTACTATTCTTCAAACAAAGAATTTGGAGAAAAAAGATTATCTTTCATAGAAAAAAACATATTTTATAATAAGAGTGGTTAGAGACTTTTTAATACATTACAGTATATAGAGCAATAATACATTTTTTTAAATATATTTTTAGAAAAAATAATTATATTAGCTATTTGGTATTATCTCTATTAGAATTTTGATAATTTAAACAAATATAATTAAATTAATTAAATTAAATTAAATATAAATTAAATTAATACATACATTAATACAAAATAATTTAAATTCTATTTTTTTTTTTTTCACAGAATATTAATTGAATATCTTAAGGACATAACATATTATACTTCTGGTTTTTTAAGAGAATATATCACTTATTTTTAAATACATAAAAACATTATATTTTAAGGATTTTAATAGAATATAAATCCAACTTCTAGTTATAACATAAGATATAATTATATTAGATATCTAATATATGTTATTAAGTAATGACACTTATAAACTGTAATTGATTGCATAATACAATAAAAATATAATGTATGCATATATGTAATATATGTATTATTGTAACAAAAAGTGAAATTATAAATTAAAGGTCATTTGTATGGAGATATACTATACTCAACTCCCATGAATAGACTTTTCATACAACATACACAGCTAAGATTTCTGGACGATGACTTGTTTATTGGAATTAATTATACACTTTCTGAACTACACATTTTAAATTCCAAATTAACTGAGTTTCCTTCAAATTCATTTAAAGTAAGTTTGTCATAGAATTTATTTTTTATCATACCAATTTAAGCTGTTCATTGTTAGTAAACGTATTTGAAATTAAAATTGTTATATACTAAATATAATTATATGTTCTACAGATATTGGGTAATTTAAAAGTATTGAATCTGGACAAACATGCAATATTTAATATTCCGACCAGAGCGTTTCAATCTAGTCAATTGCCTAACCGTTTGGAAAAATTACACATCACAAATGGAAAATTGTCTACTCTGTCTCCAGACACGTTAGTTCCTTGTAAAAAGTTGAAGAACCTTGATCTTCAAGGCAACAAGTTTGAAACTCTACAAAAGAATCAATTCAAAGGGCTGAGGGACTTGGAAACATTGAACTTATCCAACAACAATATTGTCAAAGTAGACCCATCCCATTTCAGTGACTTGGTAAAGCTTGTATCAATTAACTTGGCTAACAATTCATTGTCTGCTGTTACAAGGTAGATTTTTTTTCAAATTTAATACCCATTGTACCCAAAAGTACCTACCTACAAATAATATAGGTTTTATAATATCTATGTAAGGTAGATATTATAAATATACCTGTTGCAAATTAAACTTTGTGTTATAGAGGAGCGTTTGCAAGGAACACACTTCTACGTGTTTTAAACCTAAGCCACAATAAGTTGACAAAATTGGATTCCGAGTTATTTCGTGGTATGCGTTTTCTTCGAAGACTGTATCTCAGCGACAATGAAATCTTTCAAGTTGACCGAGGAACGTTTTCGTCAATGACGAGAATAGGAACGATAGACTTGGCAAGAAATCGTTTGAAGATCATAGACTATCAAATGTTTTCTGGGCAAAATTATGTTGAAGTATGTTTATATTTTTATAAATTGAACAGTTGGTAAATAGTATTTAACAATTTATTTTCTAAGTATAAGCTATCTGCTTATGTATACCCGCTAATTATTATGACCATGGATAAAGCTAGGGATTTAACTTAAAACATTTTTTGTAATTGATACTTAGGTAGGTAGCTACTAACGTTGTAGCTTGCCATCCTGTTCAGTAAATGGCCAATATTGTATGACCTTTAAATAGAGAAGTTCATAAATTGTGTAATTTTTATTTTATTTTTTTAAATAATTTGTGTTTGTAGATTATTGATGTTTCTGAAAACCAAATATCCAAAATTGAAAAATTATCATTTAAAAATCTTTATTTGGTTCACATCAATTTGTCAAAAAACAACATATTGGAAATTGACAGTAGAGCATTTGAAAACTGTGCCAATATTACAATGTTGGATATGTCGTACAATTCAATCAATAACATTCCAAGTACAGCGTTTGATAACAACACGTATGCTACAGTATGGCAATTGTCTTACAATAACTTAACAGATATGTCTCAGGTAAGGTCACTCATAAGTTATGGATCAAGATAAAAATACCTTAATACATTTTCATAGCCAATAGGCCAATATGTAGTCTATATGCTTTCTACCAACTAATCTACATACTTGTAATGGGGTAATTTAATAAAAGGGATAGCTATAGCGAAAATTTGAGTTTGATAAAACATTTTTAGTACTTCAAATACGTTATTTACATAATTATCATTTTGGTTTTAAATTCAGATAATGTAAATATATAAAATAACACCCTCTTGAGGCTCCAAATCACCTAAAATTTTAATTTTATGCTAATAATTAATTGTTTCAGTGCACAAATTGGCCCATTACCCAATACAATTTTTATATATACTATTGGTCTAAGTAGTAGTTGTATTCTAATTTTCATACCATTTAAGTGTGTATACCATATAGTGTAATAATAGACAGGTAGGTTTATTTATCAATTTAAAAATAATTTGGAGTACTTAGGTGCCAAAATTGAAATGAAAATAATGATATGATATAAACTTAAACATTTAAAAACAATAATTTCATTAATTATGTCCTAATTTACAGGTGCCAGTTAGTAATATGGCGAGCATTAAAGTTTTAAATGTGACACACAACAAAATCAAAACCATACCCAAGGGAACGTTTCCAAAGCTTTATGAATTACACACACTAGACTTTAGTCACAATCAAATAAAAACAATAAGTCCTGCTGTATTTCAGCCTCTTTTAAGTTTGCGGTACATCAACCTCAGTCATAACGCGCTAGAAGACTTGAAATCTACAACTTTTGGCATTCTACCAACTCTGCTAGAATTGTTATTAAACAATAATTCCATAAAAAAAATTAATGTTGCTACGTTTATTAAAATGTCGTCTTTGAGTCATTTGGATTTAAAGCACAACAATATTACACAAATTCCAACTATTCCTATATCTTTATCAAGTCTATCTATGAGTCATAATCAAATTAAAGACATAGGACCCGATCGAGCTTGGCCATCAATGAATGCACTCTTGTCATTGGATTTAAGTAATAACATGTTGGGTGATAATTTATATAGGGAATCTTTTTCAAAATTGCTGTCTCTACAAAGTTTGTTGTTGGATTATAACTCTATTACTAAGCCTCCGGCTGAAGCAGTAAGCCCACTTGTTTCAACAAGACACTTATCATTAAAAGTAACTATTGTTTTTTTTTTCTATTCTAGTATCTAGTCTAAACATTTAAGATCAAAACTCTAAATTTAGGAATTTGCAGGATTTAAGTATTATTATGATCTAGTTTTGTAGCAGTTATAAATAGGAAACAGGCTAGGAAGTTATAAATTACTTTAATTTAAGTAATGTACCTTATTTCAGGGAAATAACATCACATATCTCAATTCCAAGGCATTTGGCGTGTTGCCTGTAGTATTTTATTTAGACTTGTCACAAAATAATATTACTCTAGTTGAATCTCAATCTTTTGATGGGCTTTTACAATTACAGTTGTTAAATTTGACAAATAACTCTCTATCCAGTATACCGACAGGTGCATTTAAAGGTTAGTTAATTTAATTAATTTTAATGAAGAAAACTATATAATATGTGAAGCTTTCTTGAAACAGTAATTAACTTGTTTCAGTTAAGTACCTAAACGTTGTTTATTTATTAATATTTAATGTAATTTTTTTAAAGGCTTGGTATCATTAATGACTTTGGATATGTCACATAACCAATTAAGTTCTTTGGACAACAAAACCCACAGTTTATTGGACGACTGTCTCTCTCTTAAATATGTAGGAATTATACAATATCAATTAATATAATTTATGATATATAGGTACTAAATACTTAACTGTTTTAAAATTTTTGTTTAAACTATTGCAGTTGAATTTGAGTTGTAACCAGTTTTCATTTTTTACAAAAAAATCATTTCCTAACCATGTGTACACGCAAAGTTATTTAGAATATGTCGATATAAGTTATAATCAGTTACCAATTATATCACAAGAAATAACAATTGGAACAAGCAAAGTTAAATACCTTAATTTGAGTCATAATTTCATTGATGAAATACGGCCAGGTATTATTCTTCTTTGTTTAGAATATAATAGAACCTATATTCTGTTTTTAATTTAAATACATTAACTTTCAGGTGTATTTGGAAATTTGCCATCACTAAATATCTTGGATGTGTCATTTAATAATTTACAATCTATGAGAAACATTGGCAATTTGCCAAAAAACTTATCTACACTGTTAATGTCAAATAATAAATTAACTAAAGTTTCAAAAGAGATAATCAATTTTGTTCCAAATTTGAAAGTTTTTGATGTAGAGAATAACTTATTTACTAATTTTCCTGCGTCATTAGCCAGAATTGTAACTAAAGGACCTTTAATTTCATTCAAAGGTAAAATTCAAAACTGTAAATACACTTTTTAATTTATTTAATATAGTAATATATGTATTCAGGCAACCCAATTGAGTGTGATTGTACATTGATTCCAATAAAAAGAATGTTGAATTCTAAACTAGAACCAGATCCAATCTGGTCAAATATAACATGTATTCAGCTATTAACATCAGAAATCGCCTATTTGTCAAATATAAATGATAGTGATTTAACATGTGATATTCCCATACAAGATGATAAAGATGGTATATTTGTTGAAACACCAGATGTAAAATTTAGAGGGATAAAAAGGTAAATTTTTAAACATCATATACTTAATTTGTTAAATGCCTTAATTTAAACATACATAAATAATGAGAATGGTCTTCAAAATTTGTTAAAAAGGTAAGAAAAAAAAAAAAAAATTAATCCACTCTTTGGAAAAAATGTATGATTTCAAACTTCAGTAAATTGTGTAAAATTGTTTTCAAAACTCTTGCTTACATAAGATACAGATGAAATCAGATTTGTTACTCAAAACTAGTAAAATACTTTTCTTAACAGGTCTTAACCATTTGAGAAACACCTTATAAAAAGTATAAAAGGGTTGAAATAATCAATTAGATACCATACTCATGTAATAAAGTAATAAAAAATAAAATGTAAGAGATTTACTATAAATAATGATTTACACAAGCAAACTTAACATCAATTTATTTTTGTAGTTGCCAAATAATAAAAAAATTTTAAAAAATAAAAGTACACATGACCATAATTAAAATAATATTCTTAGAATTTACTACTTGGAACTTAGTAGTAATAGTTTAATATTATATTTATAGTTCCAGAGGTAATTTTTTCAAAATTGATTGGTTAGTCCTTCAGAATAAAGAGGATATTGCAGACTTTGTAATATTTAGTACAGATCAAACATTTGAAAAAAGGAATTCTTATAAATTGGTTCCTTATAACTTACGATCACAAATTATGAATAACGATTTTATTAAGGTAACATAAAAATATTATAACAATTGCATTATAATTAATTATTTTTATTTCTTTTAGGGTTCAACAAACTTATGTATAGTTTCAAAAGACAGTTTTGGTAATGAGAGACTAATAAAAAAAGGACAGTGTATTAATACAGAACAATTAGACTATCTAATTTCAAGCAATGCAACAAGCAGTTTGAAAAATTTGTCTTTGTTTCAATCAATATTAATATCGTTAATAGTTTTTAATAGTTTATTATGGTAACTATTTATTAAAATAGTTAAACGGAGTAATACACATCTCTTACTTCTATAACAAATTCATAGTTATTCAAAAAACAACAATTTAAAATTGTATTATTTAATCATATTTTAGTTGAGAGTTTACATAGTGTTACCAGTTTATCTATTAACTTAATAAAGAACTGAATGTTTTATAATACCGGCATTGAAAATTTTGTACCTATTGAATATTAAAAAAAAAAAAAAAAAAAAAAAAAGAACAGTTTTACTTATTTACCATTTTAATTTACAATACTAATCTGAATGTGTGCTGAATGATAGTATTTTAATCAACCTGAAAAACAAAAAATTAATAAAAAAATCATACTTAAAACATAACTCAATAACTATACTACGCCGTTGAGTAATGAAAAATAACTATGGTGGGAAAAAATCATTTGGTATCAATGCACAGATTACAGTCGTTCTCTTGTGGGCCGCAGTATAGAGTAAAAATAAAACATTTTAATTAAGATTTTGTAAGCAAAGTTTAAAATTACCACAAATTTAACCACTCCTCTTTCTGATGTATTGAACCATTAAAAATGGCAAACCAAATCCTGAGCTGAAGAATAGTGCTGTATACAAGGTAAACTTGTATTTGCTATAAACATCAAATGGCAAATTCTAAAAACAGAACAGAAGTAAAAAACATTAGGCATGTAATCATGTCAGTTAAAGGTTAAAATAAAATTTCAGTAATAGGTATTCAGATTTTCTTAATAGTTCTGTGTCTTAAAATAATCAAAAAAAATTATTTTAATAGTACTACAAGTTTATATTTTAAAAAGTATTAAACAACAATAAATTATTACACAGAAGTATCTCTAAAAGTGTTAGAAATAGGTTATTATAAGTATCAGTCGGGCCTAAATGATAAGTTATAGGTGGGGTTATCTACTTTAAAACACAGTTTAGTATAAAAATTAACTACCTAAAAGAAAAATATAAAAACCTGTGACCTTATTTAAAAATATTTGTTACATAAAAATGATTATAAATGCATAGTACTTGTCTTTTGTATTAATTAAATAATTAATCTATACATATGAAAGCCAAATACCACTGACTGACTCACTCACTCACTCACTCACTGACTAAACAACGCACAGCCAAAACTACCGAACGGATTTATTTGAAATTTTCAGGAAATGTACTTATTACTATGTGTAGGCGCACTAAGAAAGGATTTTTCGAAATTCGCATTTTAAAGGGTAAAAAGAGCTTAAAATAGTTAAGCGTACGGGTTCGCGGTACGGCAGCTGTCGACGCGCGGTGGTTAGACGTGGCCGCCCAAATTTCCCCTTCCGTGTCACCACCGCCGACATTGCGCACCGCCGCGCCACCGACCAGCCCAAAAATAAACCGAACGACGAGCAGATAATATATAGATATGTCTCGGCGAAAAATACTCAACCCGTACACAGGTCCTAATGTAAGTTGAAAACGTACAATCGGGACTGGAACTTAGCCCAGGAATTGATCCGAGACTTGAATCGGGACTGGGACCGGGACCGCGGGACTGGCACTGAGACCGGGATCGAAACATTGGCATACGTTCACTTTGTAGTACAAATAATGAAAGGTCTTTCCCCGCGTTTTCCAGAATTGAACTCCTAAGATGTATAAAAGAGGTCAAAAGGGGTGGGAGAATACTATTTTATGTATAAGTGCTATTGTAAGACGTTTGCCTTACAGTAAATCAGTGAATGTAGTACCAATACGACATATCTTGACATATCTATACAACTTTTAATTTGGCGTACCTATTGACTTTTATTTTGATTCATTTTACTTAGCCCTAGATACACTGATACACGGGCAACGCCGGGTCAGGACAGCTAGTACATTATAAAATTGATATTAATAACTGGGTTAATACCTATTAACTAACTGAAATTAATCTACCTATTTCTTAAATTACATCTCTGAAACATAAAATTATTAGGTAACAAAAATACTTTTTACACTTAACCAAAGCTTGGTACAGTTGACTTGGAAAAAAATTATTAGGGTGACCAGTGACGCACTTTAATAAAAAATATGTTTTTAATGGTGAGCTTAATCTAGACTATTAAGGGTACCAAATTAAAGGGGTATGCTAAAATATTAATTTTTCTAAAAGAAGAGGACTCTATTCTCCTAGTATCCCCCCCCCCCCTAAATCAAGCACTATGTAGATATTATGTATTGACTTATTACAGATTGTGATTGTTTGACAACAACGCTCGGTCAACAGTCGCATGACAGCACAGCACGTTAGATGGTAAATCAGAGGCAATTAACAATAGGTACGTTAATCGTAACAAATGAATAACGTGCGTGTAGGGGATGTGAATTATCGTGGTCGACAGCAAATAGTTGGTGTGAGGTATCAGGAAGGCGAAGACTATGATCGTGACGAAAGAACGCCAGCAGTGCCATGACCAAATCGAGTCGTTTATCGTTTTCCAACTTACGCGGCCTGGTCCTTCATACGCGTGCAACCCCTTCACCGCGGTAGTCGAAAACTGCCTGAACGCTTGCGCGGCTCTTGATCCCAACATGTTGGCACGGTTTCGGCTTCTTGAATTGCAAAAAAATGTCCGGAGAGTCCACCGAAATACGTCTGCAGTTCAAACAAATAATATATTTTTGACCTCAGTCCTTATCGAAAGGTTAGAAACGCAAAAAAATTTTGTAAGGTTATCATTACGGTGTGGAAAAAAAAAAAAAAACGAAAAAAAAAGTCAGCTGCTTGACGCACGCTCGTAATAATGATAACAATCACTATTCTGTCGTAATAATATCACGATTATAGAATTTTTATCTATCTTTTTTTTATTTTATAGATAATATAAATTTTAAATGTTTTACACAAATTGGTAATTTATTTATAACGGCTCACGGCACACTGCAGTGTTCTGGGATTTTTTGAAACTGTCTTGGAAATTATATAATATATTAAATTCCCCGGTGATTGGTATGCACCAGCAGGTTGTTACGGACAACAGCCAGACTTTGAATTGGATTTTAGAGGGAATTACTAAAGAACAGAAGTCCGTGAATCGTAAACAAAATTGTACTGAAAATTTTAATATAACCGGCTAGTTTACGCTGAATTACACTGCCGTTATCAATGAAACCTCCTGGAGTTCTTTGGTCACGCTCTTGAGCGTTTCATGAACACTATCAAAACGGATCGTTGTAAGTTAGTAGGTACTTGTGTTCTAAGCTTTTGTATTTCTTCTTATTCTTCATCTTTGCCCTACTTCCAACTATTTGGGGTCGGCCACCTTTGTCCTGTATTTCCACTTGTCACAATCATTAACAACTCTAATTTTACTTTCAATTGATGGTTTATATGTTAAAAAATGTCTGTATCATAACATAATATTTCAGTCGTAAGAGTACAGCAAATAAATAGTCCGTGTCCCGTCGGATTTCTGAAATAGGATTGTATTTCCACGATCCATGTTTGTTCTCGACCACGGGCTTAGCGGTCTTTAATTTTTAATTGTTGTGTTCCGTGCGCCTTGCTACCCACAGCCATTTCGTTTGTCGCCCCGAGTAAACATGTTTCCAAACAATAAATTGTCAACCGGGAAATTGCCTGAAGTATGTAACATTGGTGCTTACCTATTGTTGTTTGATTATTTTAGATAGTAAACAAATTCTGTTGTTTTTACAATAATGATTGTATTTATTTTTTACTGGAAACACTTGACCAAGATAAACCCTTGAAATTTCATTTTGTAAAGTTGGTAATTATTTTTTTAAGTGCTGCAAATAACTTTCTTAATAACTTTGAAATTTTTTAGTTTTTTGCCATTAATATTTATTAAAACTTTAATTTTCAATTTTCAGTAAAATTATATTACAATATATTTTGTACTCTGAATTATTCTTTTGTAGTATTTTAAAATTTTATAATTATTATTTTCTTATTTTTGTGTAAAATTTACCAACTACAACCTGTTAAACCTTTTTTTTTTTTTATGCAACAGAAGAGAAGACTAAGCCGTATTATTGATTTGGATATTAGACGCTCTATGGGGGCAATTTCTTCAATAGAATATAAACGACGTAGAATACTCTACGAGATTAACCATATGACTCATGCCATTCATAAAGTATCCAAGTATCCATATTTTTTAAATAATTTTATGAATGGCTTTCTAGTTAACATAACAAGTATGGAAGTTGATCCAAGAGAACATCGATGGTATGTTATCTATATTAAATTAAAATAAATGTATGGAGTTTTTATTTTTATATTAATATTTTTTTACATATCTTAAATGCTCTTTTAAAATTATTATACTTAATATTATGTATTTGATGATTTGGCTAAATTTGTTTTCAGTTTGTTGGTGGCATATGGGAGCAGTGATATAGCCATTTATAATGTAGACAGCCATGTTGAACTCTTTGAAATAATGAAGCATATGCCTGTTCCCCGAACTAATTATGATCACAACGGCATTCCAAATTCTGTACATTGGCTTTATGACGGTACAATATTTACTGCTGGTACTAAAGCTGCTATACATTTTTGGGATGCAAATACTTGTACAGTAATAGAAGTTGTTGAATTTTTACAAGGTCAAGTGTTAAACCATATAATTGCCACTAACGAATACAGTTCAAATAAATATGTGGCAGGTAAATATTTCAAATAGTTCAATTGAGTTGTGGACACACTCTTAAAATTAAAACCATAATATTGTTATTATCAAATTAAAGGTTTTTCTAAAAAATAACATATATTTTTTAGTTACAGGTATTGAAGGTCATGTGTTTATGATCGACATGCGAAATGGAGTTGTTGTTATGACTCTGCCAAATGTTGAAAAATCTCCTATAAGAGCTATTAATTGGCATCCAACTAATGAATTACAATATGTTACTGGGAATGATAACGGAAACATTTGTTTGTGGGACATACGTTTCCAAAAAAAATTTGTTTGTAAATTCAACGATGATGACTCATTTGTCCAAACATCTAGTCATTTTTATCCAATTACTGGTTTGAGTTTCTATAAAAATGGTAACAGCATTTTATCAGTAGACCACAAAGGAGCTATTAAAACTTGGTGAGTTTTAAAATTTAAAATTGACATGTAACATTATTGAATTATGAACAAATTTTTTGTACATGTACTGTCAAACTTAATTAATAAGTACTTACTTTATGTTCTATAAAGTATTATCTATTTGTTGTTTTATTAATGAAACCTACCTATTTACTTAAAATGCTAACAGCATAGATGACATGTGCATTGGGTTACACAAAAGTTAAATAAATTTTTCATTTTACTATAATCTAATGGATGCCACAAAATAGTATAAAAAAAATTTTTTTTCAGAAATACGTACAAGGTTTCTGTTTAATTATTTTATTTAATTATTCAGAAAAATGGCTCAATTTTATAGTAATTTTACAAGTGATCTACATACGTCAATATTGTTTGTATGATCAGAACCATATACATATAGGAATAATAAAACATAATACAAAATTATTTACATAATATGTTAACATTGTCCAAGTTGTAAATATCCGCTAGGCAATATAATTGTGTACATCCTGTTGGGTAAAGTCAGCTATTAAAGTTTATTATATTTTGTAAAGACATAAAATTTAAAAGCAATAGTCCTTAAGCATATTTTATGATATATTTAACAATTATTTTACTGTTCTGTACGTATTTAACTTATTATGTTAGGTTATGCAGTATAATATTATGTTAAATAAATTGGTTTTTATGGATTATTTTTTTATTTTTAGGGATTTTATTAAAGGCCGCAGATATTCAAACTACTATGAACCCATAATATTCAGTAGTACACGTACAAATTATTTGAAATCCTATCAATTTGCCATTACCGAAAATTTAAAACAAGATGTTGCTTTTTTGCCAACACATAAAGGATTGAGAATATTGGATATTGATACTGGGGAAAATTTACCCAACTCAAATGATATACCCTTATCATTAAATTGTGCCACTTACAATAATAAAAATCTATGTGTTTACAGCACAGGATGTAATATTATAAATGTTTGGACAACTGACTCAAAAAAGTTGTAAGAATACCTAAAAATTTAGTGTGAATTATTATTTTAATTTGTTTTTAACCTTTGATACTATATATTATATAATAATATTGATATTATACCTTCATATATTGCATACAATTATACTTAGTTATTATTTATTGATTTACTTATAACAAAATGGTGGACCCAGATACTTAGGCAGTCAATACATTATTTTTAATTTGATCCAAACAGTATTGCCATGTGTTAATTGCTTTTAACAAACAAAATGTATAGTATGTTGCCTATATGATAACTCCGTAGAATCATTCAAAGAATAATGCAGAAATGTTTCTTTTAAAAATAGTTTAATTTAAATTAATGTATAAAGAAATTTTAATATAGTGCAGCCATGAAGTCTTCTTTTGTTACCGTAATGTTATTTGCACATGTTGTACCTGAAATAATATGATAATGTTATTTTTTGTTCTTTAAAAAAAATATTTTTTGTTAGTCACAAGAATTTTTATTTTAGTAAACAAACTTAAAAGCAAAATCTATTTACCATCATTATTTACAATATTTTGTTGGATTACTCTGCGAGCACTATTTAACCAAGCATTGTGACACACTCCATACAATTCAGCTCCAGTAACTTCCTGTGGTAAATGATCTATTAAATCTTCTAAGAATAAATTTGAATCCAGTTTAAACCTATAAAACAAATACAAATACAACACATAAAGGAAATTTATAATTGGACACAAACAATAAAATAATATAGTTCACTCTTCTCAAAATGTATACCTAGAGTTGCTGTACACCTAATGATTTGTTTTTGAATATCAAAAATAATACTGTTTTAACAATATATTGTTTATTAAAAATAAATGTTTTTTTTCTAGCCTTTTATATCATGCGGTATCTAGTAAACTTAATAGTTATTGCTTAATGTTTTTATTATAATTACGATGGACTTTTTTTTATATAAATGTGAAATATATTTTACCACTATATAACTATACGCACTTTTTGGTCAATGACTTTAAAATTTGAAGTTTGGAATTCTTACTGGAACAAGCCCCAACGTAAATGTTGACATCAAGTCTAAAATAAATAAAGAATTTTTTAAAAATGTGAAAACAAATAAGAACTTTTCATATCATTTGTACCTTCCGGGGCGTAAAAGGGCAGAATCAATGAGATCTAGGCGATTAGTGGCACCTAATACAAAAATTTGCTGATTTTCTGATCTCACTCCATCCATTTCAGTCAACAGTTGTGACACAACTCTACAATTTTATTGAAGTACAAAAAAAAAAAATTAAAAATAATAATAATAACAAAATCATTATCAATATAAGACTTAATAGTTTAAAGAAAATTTCTAACAACCAACTTACTTGTATAACAATGTTAGGTTAATAAATCAGTTCCAGTTATTATTATTCATTTTGGTGCATTACCAAAATATACCGTGGATAAAAAGTATTTTATACAACTTATAAAACTCATTATATACAATTAATACCTACGTACCTGTCACCCACGCCTCCAGAATCACCGTTTTGACCTCTTTTAGGCGCCAACGAATCCAATTCATCAAAAAACAAAATACACGGTGCAGCTGACCGAGCCTTATCAAAAACTGTCAATTAAATTAATAAATGCAGAAAAAATTGTTAAAATGTATTTCATACCATTTCTTACATTTGCTTCACTTTGTCCAATATACATATTTAGAAGTTCTGGACCTTTAATTGACAAAAAATTGTACATATATTCCGTTGCAACAGCTTTAGCTAATAGTGTTTTTCCAGTCCCTGGAGGGCCATATAATAATATGCCTAGATTTCAAATAAACATAAATCTATCTTTTAAAATTTAAATGATGCAATTAGGTGGCATAAGATATTTATGAATAAAATTAAAAATTTCTATTTTGGTTATCAATTGTTTGTAAAATTAACTAATTGAAATCATCACTTCAATAAATTAGTATTTTTAACAAAATTAATTAAACACATTACCTGATCTACGTATGTTCATTGTAGATGTCTTTAATGCAGCTATAATTTCATCTTTGACATCAATTAAGCCACCAACATCGTCCCATTTAACAGTCTGTATTTTTGGAGTTCCAATAGACTTTGAGACCATTAAATTCATTGTGTCTACAAAATTTGTGTTAAAATCAGTTATGTAGATAAATATTAGATTCTGAGCAAAGCAAGGTTTTGAATATACTTTTAAACAATAATTTACAAACCAATTGAAATCATTAAATCTGATTTATTCACCACAATTTCTGTTGATTTATTATGAGTACACATGTGATGCCTTAAAAACAATAATATAAATATGTATTTATTTAAATATTCAACAAAATAAAAAAATTGTATTCTAAAAATTACTTTGTAGACAAAAGCAGTAATTCCAAATAATTTTTGTAGTTATAACCTGAAGTATGGTTCATAACAGTTTTAACTAAAGTATTGTCTGATTTCATGGATTCTTTTTTTAAAATCCACTTTAATAATTTTTCACCATCATTTTTATTTAATTTTTGTATTTCTAAGCATTGTAGAAATAATCTCAAAAAGACAGGACTTAATTCTTCTTTTGAACTTGTAGAAGCAATAATAACAATAAGTTCAGTAGTCATAATATTATGTATTTGTTTAGTAAATACATCTACAAGCTCTTGTTTTAGGTGATCAGAAGAGAATAAACTGAGAGCCTGGAATAAAAATATTCTAGAATAATATTTGTAAGTTATTAAAGCAAAAAAAAAACAAAATTTTAAGAACCTCAAAATTTTCCAGATGTAATAAACACGGATTCATTTTTCTAACACCATCAAAAAAATTTTCAATTTTTTTCTTCAGTTGATTAATATTGTTTGCTGTCCATTCAAAACAACATTGAGATAAATATTTTAATCCAAGGTACTTTGATACAGATGCAATTAATAATTCTTTGCCACTTTCACTACACCCATAAACTAAGAAAATTGGTTTCAATGTATTGAATTCTGAAATTAGTAACCACAAATCATTAGATAATTCAAAAAAATAATACTACTTTTTGAGAACATAAACAGCAATTTTAATTAATACTTATCTATAATCTTACAAAAGAAAAAAAATACAAACATATTTTAATCACCTAATTTGTACTTATGTTGCATAAATGGTTTAATCCATGACACCAAGAGTTCTGCATTGTGATTGATTCCATCAGGGAACACATTAATTATAAAATCTTTAAAATTGTTTATATTTAGATATTCTAAATTACTTACAGCAAATTCTTTTTCGATAGGCAAATATATATTAGTTAAATAATGAATTTCATTTAATTTAGAATGTAAACTAGATATATAAAAGCTATTTTTACAGTTATAAAAATGTGTCTGTACATCAGTAACTTCCAGTTCAACCACTTTAAAGTAAAAAATTGAAGATAATGGTTTTATGAGATATTCTGCTCCAGAATAAAATTTATTTAAGTCTAGTTTAAATATGTTTCCAACTGATGCCAATTTTGAACAAGAAAAATAATTGTATAAGGCTTTGTCTAGTACTATTTGCATATCTTCAGCAATCAAAAACGGTTTTATTACAGAAATCGAAACTTTTTTAGCAATATTAGGCTTGAAATGTATTAAAGGCTTTATAATTCGCAGCATTAAGATTTGATGTGTGTTGTTACAACTACCCAGATTATATAAATTTGTCAAAGTTAAGAGACAATTAACTTTATCATAATTATTTAATACTACAACTCTATTATAGTGTGACATTGGTATGCGACATGAATCTTCAATCATAATGTTAACTAACACCCATTGGAAATTGTCTAGTTTCAATTTTGTTAGTACTTCTTGACTGATAAATAAACATTTGTCAACTTGTAAACAGTTCTTTAGAATTGTTTTATTGTCATAACATTGGGTTAAAATACTTTCAGCAATAATGTCTGGTACACATTTGAAAGATATTGGTGAGCCATAAAGTATTTTAGTTCTAAAATCGTTAAGTATAGTATTTAGAATACTTTGGGCTTTCGTTCCATTAAAACACGATTTCAGTACATAACTTATGATAGAAATGTATTTAAGAAAATATTTTCTTTGAAATTGCATTTTTTTTCTCTCTGAAACAGATTATGTTTTCAAATAAATATAGTATATTCTATAATATTAGTTGGTAATTTACACGGTTGAATTTATACATCAGGATGAGAATAATTGTTGGCAAACACTTTAGATTTGACCAATAGTTGGAAGTCTTACTCAGCATTCATCAATAAACATTAAACAAGCTTCTCATAAAAAAGAGATTATTAATTATACAGCTGAATCAGGACTTTATTGGACACTATTTTAAAAGTTTTTATTTAACTTCAAATCTTGTCTGTTTGTCACCGCAATATGTCAAGAAAGGAAAAACGTAAAGAAATAAGCAAGAAATGTTTTGAATCATGAGGATGAGCTCTAGTTATGCATGACAAACAGCTTTTTTTTAAAATTCAGCACTCAAGACCTCAAAAACAAATTTGAGCAAAAATGTATTGTTTTATTTATTTTCACTACTCTTTCAACAAAAAATATATTACGCACACTAACATGTTAAGTTCATGTCTACAAACGTATAATTTGTCAATAGTCAAGGCTGACTTATTTTCAAACTGTTTATACATACCAACTACAATTAGTCACTAAATAAACATACAGTTATAAACACTTACTAATAGTGAAGTGTTATTTATTATCGGCAGACAAATCGAGACCATAGACAAGAATACTCGAGACTCGCAAATAAAAATCAAAAACATAAGCTATGAAATTTATGAGTAACAACAAAGATTCAATTAATCAATCAATAACAAAAATAAACTGATAATTAATATATGTACTTAATAAAATCAATTAATAACTATCACGAGTCACGAAATACGAATAAAGCAAGCTCATCGACGAGTGTCTCGGGGGCAAACTTGCGCAACCAATCAGAAACGTTCATTTTTGTTATCAGTATCGGTAGAAATAATATTTCTTATCACTTAGTTATCAGTTAAACACAATTGTTGTATAATGTATTGAATTTTGAATTTATTCATATCATATTATTTACTATACAATATACGTTAATAATTTTAGACTGTACTACTGTAGATTGTAGAATACTACATATGAAAATACACGTTCGGGTATTTTCCCATCTAGTCCTTGCATACGTCATCACCAGTCCAAACAAGTGTCTGTGTCTATATAGGTTTGGATGCAATAGGTTTTAGGCTATTATCGTTTTTACTCCGGAGGAAGCTCAAATCTGATTGGTGGTATGAAGGTGACGTAAGCAAGGACATGTTAATATAATTGTTAAATATAATTTGTATACAATATTTTAAACAATCTAATTCACTGTGCTGAGTTCTTATCGCAAACGTATATTTACATTTATAATATATATATGTATTATTATAATTATACATATATAATTGTAGATATACTAGGAACTTAACCTATTTGTAGTTCCTTATTATAATACCAACAGTGAAACAAAACATTTTTCAAGAGCTTTTGTTTTGGCCAATTAATTTTTTAGCAGAGTTAGATTTTTTTGTACATCCATTAAGGGGTTGTCCATAAAGGATGTCACGCTTTTTCCGGCAATTTTTGACCCCCCCCCCCTTGTCACAAATTGTTAGGTTAGAATGGTCCAAATTTTACCAAATGGTCACGTTTTGCGAACCCCCCCCCCCCTAAGGCGTGACGTCCTTTGTGGACAACCCCTAAGTATATTTCAATTTAAAACTTTAGAATTAATAAAATTACTATCCTAATATAATATGCATGTCAATATTGTAACTGTAAGTTTAATTATTATAAGTAATGTCTTATAAATAAAATTCTTGTAAAAAAAGGGCTGTTTCCTTTGAATAATATTAAACAAATAAATCATGCCTCTATACTGTAAAATTAATAACTGTTAAATGGCTACATTATACGATTTTGGATAAATGGGTAATGTATGTAAAGCCGATCAAAGTCAATTAATAACAACTATAACAATTTTTAAATTACACGATTGGAATTTGTATCAAATATAGATGAAAATTATTGTTAGCATAAAACAGCTAAACAAGACTAGGTAGGTCAAAATCAAAACAAATTTTTTAAAATAATTTTACATAGATACCTAATACGTGTCATTTGACCTTAACTATAAATATTGTTAATACAAATCTAAAAAAATATAAAATTGTACATATAAACTACATATTTAGAACAAAGATGATTTTAAAATTAAATAAAAAATATTAGTACACAATAATAATTAATTAAAATTTAAACAAACAAATATTCTTAACTATGAGTTTAAAGTGTGAAACAATTCTGTTTTTGATTTAATAATTGTTTGGATTTGTAAGAATTTTTTGACTATATCTCTATATTGTACTCCATCCACTTGTTTATATTTATTTTGTAATTCCCGCAAATCTTCTAATGTTTTTAAATTCAATTCGTATTCTTTTTTTTTAGAATTGTAATATTTTTCCAATGATTCATATAATTTTTTCCGAACAAGAAACTGTACTAACAATATTACTCTGTAACATACTTGGAAATAGTAATACAAATTAGATGAGTAAAAAATAACAATAACTAACAAATTATTACTTACTGTGTATTAGCTTTAATATTGTCTATTTGTTTGGATAGTTTCTGTGCTTCTAAAATATTGACATAACTATTATCAAATAATTTAAATAGAGAATTATTGATATCCTTTTTGTTGTTTAAGTACTTGTTTAAAAGTGACAACATGATATTTAATTTAAGTTGTAATGTATTAGGCATATCTGGTTCAGATTCAATCATTTTTAATAAATCTAAAACAACAAAATTGCCTATGTTATAAAATTTTTCCAGTTTACCACAAAGGGAATAATACAAAAGAAAATTGTTTACTTTTAATATTAACTATTACCTATCTACAATAATTTTGTAAATAAATTTTTTTTTTCTTTTATTTATCATAATAAATTTGATACACATAAATTGCTATGTTTTAAGTTATACTTATAAAATTTGCTGCAATTTTTTTTTATCGATAAATGTATTGTGTATTGTTTTTTTTTTCATAGTATTTATTTCAAGAACATTGTTAACAAAGATAACATATAGATAGATTTCAGTTCTAGATGTATAAGGTTAATAAAAAGTTATGAATCAATATGAACTTTTGTTTTTTCTACAAGCTCAGGCAAGTAGAAGACAAATTTTTGTTGTATTCATTAAATATTGTTAGTTTTACATTTGTTTAAAATAATAATAAATCTTATTTAGTAATTTAGTATAAATAATACAATTATTTTATGTACTGGCATACCTACCTCTAGGAATGCATTTTTTTTCATTAATAATTCGGTATTTGTCTAGAGGAGCGACTTTTGTTAAAAATGGGTTAAAAAATTTTTTTTTTTTTGCAAAATGGCGTATTTTTGGTAGAAACTTCGAAAACAAGTGGGGGAAGGTGGTTTTTTTAAATGGACAACAACAGTAGAGAACGGACCATCTGGGTATCCGGCGGCTCCGCTGAATGGCCGTCGATGTCGAATTCGTCGGGACGGTTCTGCAGAGGACTCGGGACCTCGGACGAGTACCGAGCTGTTGCAGACTTCCGCTGCCACGGCGGAATTCAAACTTTTGCCGTGTTACGAGGCGACCGTCCAAAGTCGTGCGTTTAGCCAGCATATAAAAATAATATCGACTGCCCCAACGAAAAAGCGCAGTGGCTAATGGCACCGACGGTCCGTGTTTCGTTGTCCGTGTGTCTAGGTTTGGATGCGATAGGTTTTAGGCTATTATCTTATCTATAAAGGCGGATAAAACAAATAAAGACTTTTGTTAAAAATGGGTTAAAAAATTTTTTTTTTTTTGCAAAATGGCGTATTTTTGGACCTGATCACCAAAGGAGGGAAATTCCGAGGACAGTTTTTGTATTCGAAAAATTTGCAATTGAAAGTGCAATTTTGTAAATGTTTTTTTGTGTAATAATAAAAATACGCCATTTTGCAAAAAAAAAAAAATTTTTTAACCCATTTTTAACAAAAGTCGCTCCTCTAGACATTTACTAATAATTCTATTACACTCCTTCAGCATACATTCATTAATGTATTTTTTTAG
Source organism: Hormaphis cornu (assembly GCA_017140985.1). Classification (NCBI taxonomy): domain Eukaryota; kingdom Metazoa; phylum Arthropoda; class Insecta; order Hemiptera; family Hormaphididae; genus Hormaphis; species Hormaphis cornu. The sequence continues at coordinate 13,661,979 of CM029365.1, read as the reverse complement.
TTTATCTTTTTCGTTCTCTGACAATTCTGGAGCTATGTAATGTGTCTCGTCATCTTTGAACTATCTTTGATAGTGAGCAATTATATCTGAACATTTTGCCTTCATTTTATCATCTTCAATGTAATTCAAAGCATTCACAAATACACTCTGTTTAAGACGTTCTAGTTCAGCAAGTCTAATGGCATTGATAGTTTCATTTTCAAACAATTCTTTTTCAGCTTCAAGACTACCCCGAACCATTTTTTTCAAATTTTTTCATTTTCAAAGTCATACTTTCAGTTTTAACGAGTGAGTATTCCAATATAAACTAATAACTAATACCTAACTTAAATGATTGCGAATAGTACACTGCAATAAGTTATAATCTTAATCTATAAGTTGAAATACACAAAAATGTTGAAGGTTAAACGGATATTGTACTTAAAAGTAATAGCCGATTCCAGAAGACTATAACAAACAACAGCTGTATTGAAGTATTATACTTTATTATATTTAATTGTAAAATGATAATTCAAAACAATAAAAAATGAAATTTGTTTGGAATACAGGTATATTGTTGTTACTTAAAAAAAAAAAAAAAACAAAAAAACGCGATTATAGTTAACTCTTATCTTTGAACTTAAGTTTCCTGTTTTAAATTTTAATTTTTGATATAACAACGGATAAACCAAAAAATGATAAACACCAGTGTGAACCAGTGAGCGGCGTATAAAGTAATAAAAATTAATAAAATAATAAAAACAATTATAAATTATTACTTAAAAGCATTACTTTAATAATAGGTATTCTGGTAGTTTGTATTAAAAACAATGTTGTTCATACTAAAATATTTAAAATTTTAATCTTTTCATATTCTTAGTGAGCCAGTTTCTTTAAATGAGGTGCCATTTTCTACAAAAAAATTTTTTAATCAGGGCCACTCACCAAGAAATTTATTTTGTCGCAAAATGACACACTGTAAAACTGTTAGATCTCGAAACAAGACAACCCTAACAGTTTTCAAATTTCTTAGTAGGTAATTGGTAATTGTTTTTGTGTGTTTATAGTTGATAATTCCCTATAAAAAAAAAAAAAAAAAAAATTTATTTAGATTTTTATTTACACTAATATATTATTATTTTATTATTTAAATATTAATATATATAATTATATATAATATAATATAATATACATTGCATTTACATTTACTTTTCTGTTCTCGTTTTGGTATCAAATTTAAGTATAAAAACATTACATTATGACACGCCGTTTTGAAATCATAAGAACGCCATTAAATTTCTGTAATATTCTGTATACATGCATACTACAATATTTAGACAAAATATATTTTTTTAAATGATTATATTTATTAACATTTCAAAAATATCTTTGAATAATAATATATATTCTTTGACACTACCCTAATGAATAAATAAGAAGTATCAATGACTTAAAAATCAACGAAAAAAGAAAAAACAGTTTTACAATAAAATATAAAATTAATTATACAATGTATAGGTGATTGTTAATTTTTCAGTAGTTATATATAGTTGTGTATGCTACAGACAATATAGTTTAATTATTCAAAGATGAAATTGCTTTTTTGGCAGCATCATCGAGATTCATAGCAAATTTAATTTTTAATCCAGATTCTTCTAAAAGCTCCTTGCTTGCCGATACGTTTGTCCCTAAAATATAAAAACAAATGTATATAAACCCATATAAATGCATCAACTTGATTATTAAGTGAATATGTGTTAACAAAAATGTATTATATAATATAATAAAATTGTATACATTAACAGATAGTTATGTATAAAATTTAGTTTTAGTAATATATTACTTCAACATGTAAAATGTAATTTTATATACCTACTTAATATGTGTCAATGTTTTTGTAACTCATTTAACCCACAAGTTTTGTTCTCTGAGTTAAATTAATCAAGCTGTTTAATATTTCACACATGTTATGAATAATAATTTGATCTAATAATTAAAAAAAATTAATCTAACCTTCAAGTCTTACTACTAATGGAACTTTTAAGTATAATTTTTTTGAAGCATTTATTAAGCCGTTGGCGATTGTTGAACAGTTCACAATTCCTCCAAATACATTTACCAAAATTGATTTTACGGACGAATCTAAAAAGCATTAAATATTACATTAAAAGAAACTTAATATAATAAATAACATGAAATCAGTGAAACTCTCATACACTCCAGTAGTAAAAATTTACAACAGACACAAAAAGAAAAAGAATTAAACAACATTTATTATTAAATGTTTTTCTACCTAATGTTAAAACCTTGAAAGCTTCATAAACTTGTTCTTCTGAAACATTGCCGCCAACATCCAAAAAGTTAGCCGGCTCTCCACCATGAAGTTTAATTATATCCATAGTTGCCATTGCTAGGCCAGCGCCATTGACTTAAAGTACAATACAATAATCATTAAAAAGATAAAAACATTAACTTAACATATAATTCTTTAGTTATCAAAAATTTTCTACACGGTTATAATAATACGTAAATATACTATCTACATAGTAAGAATATCTTACCAAGACATCCTATATCACCATTCATTCCTATATAATTTAAATTGTGTTTGTTTGCCAATACTTCTCTAGGGTCTAACTCACTAGTTTCATCTAACAAAAATATGTCTTTGTGTTTGAACTGACTATTATCATCAAACTGGATTTTTGCGTCCACGCAAACAACGCCATTATTAGTTTCAGCCAAAGGGTTTATTTCTATTTGAACTGCATCAACCGAAAGGAAAAATTCCCATAACCTATGTATTTCATTTGCAGCCTGTAAATTAAATCAAAAAATATGTAAAATATAGTTATTTATTATTATTATTATTATTTAATTAAGTTATTTATTTGTAAAATTCAGGTTATCAGCACCAGAAATGATCATACATAATTTTACAAAAATATAGGTGTATTAACATTGATAAATGCATATGGTAGCATAACAATAAGCTGTTGATATATTGTAATTAATTGATGTAATAATCTAACAAATCGTACCTTATCACATAATCTAGATTGTTACAAAAAACCGATAAACCGTTAAATGAAAATACAAGTGAGCCATTACAGTGATGAACTGCTAACAATTGAATCAATCATACTATGGTTTACAATTTAATGTAAATTTTACACGTCACCAAGAGTACACATAATATTGACTGTCATTGCAAGGATTCCCCCCCAGACAGTCAAAAAACAAACAAAATACATTATGTTGTGTTTTGTTGTAGTCAGATGTTATTTATCAATGATATTGTATTATTAATGATTTTTCCAAGTCTGTGAAACCAAATATCTGCACAGTTTCAATTTGCTAGCATGACTATAATCAATAAACTGATGACCATATGATTACAATTATACAACATAACTTGTAAATGACTCACCGCAGAAGCTAATGGTCCTTTGAAATCCAAAAATTTAGCCACATCTAAAGCCAATTCATATGAGATACCCTCAAAAATGTCGATGGGAATTTTTTTTATTAACTCTGGTGTATTTTCAGCTACTTCTTCAATATCCATTCCTCCATTGGGAGAAGCAATCAGAACAGGTCCGTTTAGACTTCTATAAATAATAATATACATAACATAGAAATTACAATTATTATGAGATAGGTAGTTGTTTGTTATCAAAAAAAAAAAAAAAATATATGAAAAACTAAAATAAAATAGTTTTGTAAATACTGTCAATTTCTATTAAATTCTAAAAATGAACAAGGTAATAAACAACTAGTATTGTGCATAAGTTTTAATTTCCATAAAACACATAATTAATTATACTGTAGAATTTCACATTTACAAACAAATCACAAACATCAAAATGATACAAAAAAAAATAACGTTAATGAAATTATAATCTTACCTATCCATTAGTATACAAAAATATGTTTCTCTTTTAATATCAACTGACTCGGCAATCATAACTTTAGACACTAAAATTCCATCCTTTGGGGTTTGTTTAGTGATTAACTTAAAGCCCAACATATTTTTAAGTATTTTGTGGATCTTTGGTCTCCTAAAACAATAATTGAATTAATAAACACTTAGAATATTTGACAAAGATTCATTGTTGGTATGCAATTCATCAGCTAAAGTGTCTAATAAATATAGTTAATACACTAGACAGTTTTATCATAAGTCATATAATTTTTTATGAGTAGGTATGAAAAAACTAATAATACGTTTTAGCATACTATAAAGTACTATAAATTACAGTGTAGATATAGAAAAAAAAAAAAAATATATCTTACTCTTTAGTGACATGGATACCACCTTTAAATCCATTATTGAAATGACCTTTTCCACGGCCACCAGCCAAGACTTGAGCTTTGATTACATATTCTTTCACATCTTAAATAAAAACACAATAGTCATTATATCAACGAGTATAAATACATAATCACAATAAAACCGATAACAATTAATGAAATAATATCAGTACGCGAGTATTTTAAACATTTTTAAAGGGCTGTAGTTTTATTCAGAAACTATTAGGATTTATGTCTTATGGTTTAAACTCTTAAGTATTTATAAACAGTAAAAATACGAAGTTAAATAATAGTAAGTATACAATAAAATAAATCGGTGAAAATATGTCGGGTATCTAGTTTATGTTATATATGTTAAGTAATAGGTACCTTGATAAATTATAATTTTACAAATCAGCAAATAAATGTCACACAGTAAGAACGTACACAGTTTTATACTTTGAAAAATATATTGCAAAACAAAAACATTTATTTAGGGTTATTTTATTCAAACAAGTATAAATTGGAAGGTGTTTAAAGTGCCTACCTAATATTTAGTAGTAGGTAGATAGGGTACTTACCAAAGGACTTCAACAAATCATTTATTTCGTCTGCATTTTCAACGATTTTAAATTTTTGAACCGAAACACCATGTTGACTAAGCAAATCTTTACTATGACATTCTAAAAGATTCAAATGTCGCATTTGAACGTTCTATAAAACAATATTATATTACGCACCTAATTAAAATAATTTAAATTACATTCAAAATATCAAGTTAATAACTTACCTTCAATGGAAGACATTGTTGAGCAGTTTTGATCTTAATTATATGCTTAAAAAATTGAGCCATACTATTAGTCTGAAAAAAAAAAAATACAAACATAAAAATTAGAAAAAAACAATACCTACAATTCAGATGGTCCAGTAAATTAATAGATAGACAAGTAATAGCGTTTTCAGATTTGTACCTACCAAAATATTGGCTACGTCTAGGTAGGTAGGTAGGTACCTGGATTAAACTTAAAAAGATACTTTGCTAAAACACTATAGGTAGGTATTGCTAAGTGTGCCAAAACAACAAATCTACCTACCGAAGTCTTTTAAAATTGATTTTGACTTAACAATATTACTGTAATTTATAAAGGACGCTTGAAATGTAATCAACGTGTCTAAAACTATGATAATTAATATTATAATCTCAGAAACAAACAAGGTGTACAATGAGACAGTATTTAGGACTTAGGAAATGATTTACATTTCATAATAGGCTTTTTATTTATTTGTACAAGGGCTAATGCACTGAAAAAAACAAAACGTTATGTTGAACAAATCATACAACGTTTTGTTGGCAGAACGGTTTATGTTATGGTCAAACAGAACAGGTAATACCTTTGTACCCAATTAATCAACGAGCCAATTTATATCAAATACATGTAAGAGGAAAAACTCCCAAAAAAAAAAAAAAAAAAAAAATGGTACCATCAAAATGGAATTGATCGGACGCCAAAGACAAATTTTAACACATTTGTTTTTGTGTGATCTTTTTAGCACGGAATTGCGTGTTTTGTGGGTTCATGTTGTAAAGAGAGGAAAAGAATTCTACTAATTCTACACGGTAAAAAAAAAAACCAAAACTCAAGAAAATCGCGGTTTGACGGTTCTTCGAGCTTACCTTTGCAAAATCAGTCTTGTTCGGCGATAGAATGAACGGCGAAAAGACTTTTTACCCAGACTCTTGAGGGTAAAACGTTTGTGATGCGAACGAGTGGGAAAAAAAAAAATTAAAAATTAAAAAACAAACAGAACGCGTTACAGAACGCGGAAGAAACGAAAAACAATAACAATATTATATTACATTGCTTGTGGAACTGTTGGCTCCTTATCTTATTTTTCTTATCAATGACCCCGTAGTATTCAACGCTCGCCGCCGGTTGTGAATTTCCAATTCGAGAAAACTTCACAACACAGAAACAGAATAGATTATGTGTATTAACTGCAATGTTACACTAATCTTGCCTCTTTATAATAATAATAATAATATACTATTGTATAGATTTTTATTCTGTCACTCAGTCGTCGACAATTTGTATAGTAATAATAATAATAAACAAATGAGTAATTATAAACATGACGTTTGTGGTTCGGCGGGGCACAGCGATCATAGTAATAATAATACTATCAATATCAAGCGCGCTACAGCTTCGGCCTACGGCGTTTGGGACGGTCACAAGGACGAGTTCGAAATTCCTTTCGACTGATTCATTCCCGATGGGTGTAATATATAATATAATAAAAACGTCTTTGTGGTGAACCTGTAAGAAACGCAATAACACGATGTTATTTTTGTTGTATACACCGCGTGTCAATAATAATTGTTATAGTCGTATAAACGTATGATAAAAAAATAAGCCTTCCATAAGAAATACACGGCCGCCCAAAATAACGACATTTTCAAAGTTCCATAACTCCCTCAAAGATAATAAAAAACGACTGACATTTCAGCGGAACACTCATAAGACCTCCTAAATGACATATTTGAATCATTGTATGTATCGAGTCGATCGGAGCAATTCAAAAGATTGGCCCGTTTTTTGTTTTCCTCAGAACTTCGAAAATAATCAAAATTTCAAAAAACGCTTCAAATAAGGCACTATCTCGGATCCATCATCTTTATTTTAAGGTATCATTCATTAAAATTGGTGCAGGTTTTCTACAAGAACTTTTGATCACAGAAAAAAAAAAAACATCATTGTAAAAACAAATAAGATACGTCGTATCGGCGGTGCGTGTGTGGTGCATGCGGTTGTCGGTTGTTTCGTGGGAACATCGAGAAAGCGTTGTAGGGTGCATAAATTTCAAAACTACAAAAACCGGATTTGTGTAAGCCCACAACAACAAACTAAAAAGAATTTAAAAATTAAATATACACCCATACATATTTTTATACCCGTCGTCGGCCATATTATGTATATTTTATACACGTCGATCCGTTCGTAAGTTAGATATGTACTTACCAAGTAATATTTATACCGACGCACGCGGTACAGCTGCAACGACACAGTGTTCGTTTGTCGGACGAGTTGTTCAGCGGTCTAGAACAGGGGTCTCCAAACTACGGCCCGCGGGCCGGATACGGCCCGCGAACAAGTTTTAACCGGCCCGCAGTACCAATAGGATGGTAAATAAAATATAGATATCTAAAGATATGTGTCACTTAAAAAGTCGTTATCGCAGACACGTATCATTATTTATGAGCTGACCGCGACGACAGACATTGCCCTTTCCTTTTATATTTTTACTTTTAAGTTCGATAACGGAGAGCCACATAGACAAGCGGTACGACCAAATCATATCATAACGTTTGTACATGTCTACGTTTGCAGTGCAGTATTATAATAATTTAATTTAAAAATCACCAATTCGACATGTCAGCAGGGATGTAGTGGAGGGTATGCGCAGGTATGCGCCGCATACCCACTTTCCAAATTTTAAAAAGAGAGCATACTCAAGAAAAAAACTAGAGACCGCAAGTATGCTCTGAAAAACGTGCGTATACCCAGCATTACCCACTTGGTCACTTCACAAAAATTGTCTTATGTCAGTAGGCAGTAATCATTTTATTCTATAACATAATATTATTATGTCCAACTGTCGAGAAATGCGGGTTACGGAATGCCCATTGCTCGTAGATAATATGATATAATATTTTAAATGGATTTTTGTAAACAACAGTCTATTTTTAGATTAGCCGCTATCGGCGCTATCGATAACATGATAAAATTATATTATGACGTATTTTGTTTATACAGTGTATTTAAGATTTGTCAACAATCAATAATAATTATATCATAGTATATTATGTTATTTACTTATTTTTCATTCGACAGTCTTAGTAGTAACTAGTGACTAGTGTGGTACTGTATTCACTATTATAGTTCAATATGGATAAATTTGTAATACGATCTACAAAGGTAAGTCAATACTCAATAAATAACTTTTATTTTAAATAATTATTACTTTTGAAATTTAACTTTCGTATATTGGTGATAAAATATCGAAATTGAAACCAAAGTTACTTCATTTATTACTATAGAAGTCAACATACAATTATTGGTGCATTAAAGCTAGCCCTTCTTTAGCCCTTTGTTGATCATGCATGTGATATGATAATTTGTATGGTACTTATCTACTACAAATATTCACTAAATAGGATACAAGTGTATACCATTGGCGTATTTTGTATGTTTTTTGGGGGGTATCCAGATAATATAGGTATATACTTATTTGTTAATTGGTTGCAATATTTCTCTGTTTTACACCTACTACCAATAAGTTCATAATATACTCATCAAATATTGTAATGAAAATTTTTTATTTATTTATTTAATTAAAAGTAGTAAATTTTATGTAATTTAAATAATTCATGTATAAAATACCTTCTGTAAACATAATTTTAATATAAAAATAAATATAAAAGTAAAAGCAAATAATAATCGTTTTTAAAATAGAAAATAATAAAATATATACTTCAAAATTTTTATGATAATATTACTATTTCACTGTATATTTTATTTGCCTTGTTTTTTCGACGATGATTAAAACATCATTGTAATATATTAATATATAAATATACACAAATTTGGTCACAATAATTTAATAATTATTACTTTAAAATTTGTTTGTTACAATCGATACCAGTGGTGCTATAAGAATAACAGTTTTATAAATAATTAAAAATATAATAGAATAAATAAATAATTAAGTAGATGGTTATTTATAATTTAAAAATTAAATTATGAACAATATACCTAAAATTGATATTGTTATATTATAAACATAATTTAAAATGAATTATACATTTTTTAAACTCTTACTGAGTATAAAAGGTATGTTCGTACGAGTATAAATAGTATGCATACAAATAATTGTACGTCTAAAATTATGAATGGACAAAAATATGGGTAGGTAATCGATTATATTTTGAAGCTGAAATATATCACAATATATTAAGTACACAGTATTATTAATATAAGTATATATACAACTTTTTAGTGTGATATCATATTATAGGATAAACAATTATTCAAAGAAATAAAAAATTCAGATCCGGATGATCCAGTTTCTTCAGAGGAAACATGTATATCATCATCTAAGACACCATCTAAAATTTCAAAATTGGTAATATTGTTTAGTACTTTTAATATAATTTTTGAAGAAAATATTATCAATATTTGAATGATCATTTTTATTATAATATTTTAGGATCAGAAACAACTCAAAGATGCTTCAGAGAAAAATTCCAACACAAATCCATTTAATGAAGTACATTTTTGGCCTTCTGAATGGACTTACAATCAATGGATTCAGAAAAAAGATAGATATCCTTGGCTCATTTGTGATGATGGTAAAATTGGATGTTTGTATTGTAAAAATGTTGGTGAATTAAAAACATGTAAAAGCCAAGGTGTTGAAATCTCAACTGAATGGAGTCAAATAAACATTGATGGTGGTACCAATTCAAAATTAGTTACTCGTTTAAGTATTTTAAGACATAAAATATCAAGACACAATAAATCTAAAGCACACAACTTTGCTTCAAATATTTCAAGAGAAAAAACACATAGTAAATTAAGTACATTATTTGAAACTTCACCTCCAAACATTATCAATCTACAATAAAAATATTTCGCACTGTTTATTTTATTGCAAAAAATAACCGACCATTTGATGACCATTCAGATCTTGTTGAATTACAACAAATGAATGGGGTTTTATTAGGCCAAACATTACATTCGAGATATTCAAGTACTTCTATTATTGATCATATAGCTACTAAAATGAGAAATAAAATTGTTCAAAATATTATAGAAACCAATTCAAAGATTTCTATATTAATTGATTAATCAACAACAAATAGTTCATCATCTGGTATGGTTATTTATCTCAAAGCCTCCATATCATATGATTCACCTGTTTTTATATTTTTGGATTTAATTGAATTGAAAAGTCAAACATCAATAAACATCATAGACCAACTACTTGAATGTTTACATCAACATGGATTTACTGATATTTATTTAAAAGAACATTGGATATCATTTGTCACAGATGGAGCCAGTGTTCTTTTAGGAAAAACTAATGGAGTTGCTGCACGCTTAAAAGAAAAATTTCCAATAATATTTAGTTGGCATTGCATTAACCATAGGTTAGAATTGGCAGTTAATGATGTGTTAAAAGATATTACAGCAACGTTTCATTTCAAATATTTTCTGGACACATTATATTCTTTGTATAGTCGATCACCTAAGAACCAAAACGAATTAAAATTGCATTGTGAAAGTTTAAATGAAATATTTTTAAAAATTGGTCGAGTTCTCGATGTTCGTTGGGTAGCTAGCAGCTATAGAACTGTACAAGTAGTTTGGAAGATGTATCCAGCTTTATACAAACACTTTAAAGAAGCTTCTGAGGATAAGTATCGTGATCAAAAAATTAGATCCAAGTATAAAGGTCTTTGTAAACGGTTGGAAAGCTTACAATTTCTTTCAGACTTGGCACTTATGTGTGATGTGTTGTCTGAATTATCTCAACTGTCATTAGATTTGCAAAGTCGGGATGCAACTTTGATACAAGCTGATAAAAAAATTAAAAGAACTATTAGAGTAATTGATTCTTTAAAAACTATCAATGGTGATTATTATGCTGAAGCAGTCAAGGCTATTGAACAAATGATGTTTAAAGATATCCCTTTATGTAATAATATTAAATTAGTATGTATCAATAAAAACCAATTTATTACAAGTATTATTAACAATTTAAACATGAGACTATTAGATAATAATGAAGAAGATAAAATAATCATACAAGATATTCAAATTTTAGATAAAAAAACATGGCCAGCTGATGTAAATATTCGTTTTGGTGAACAGGAAGTAAAACGACTTTGTAACAGATTTCTTTTAAATCAAGAAAAAACATTAAAAGGATTAAGAATATTAATCGACGAAGAAACCAATGAAATTGAAGAACTAAATGAAATAAATAATTTGATAAAAACAATCCCATGTTCTACAGCAGAATGTGAACGTGGATTCAGCTCAATGAATATTATTTGCACTGACATACGCTCAAGATTGACAATTCACAATATTTCAAATTTGATGATGATTAACATTAATGGTCCACCATTGAGTATATGGAACCCTGAAGACTATGTCAAAAGTTGGATTTTACACCATAGAACAGCTGATGACAATAGATCCAGAAAAATAAATAGAAAAGAAAAAGAAAGTTTAAAACAAAATTTATGGAATATTCTATAACCTTAATTTATAAGTTTTAATATTATGTATTATGTTATTATGTATTTGGTAAATAAATACATTTTATAATAATATTAATTATTACACTGTTGTAGTTAATAAAATGTATTATTATTAATTTATATAATAGCACGGTGATGGAGGGGGGGTAGGGGTTGATGACAAAAGCCCCCCTAAAGCTGCCTCATATTAAGCATACTCACAAATAATTTTAGGACTACATCCCTGCATGTCAGGAAGAGTATTGAAAAGGAAAATAGATTCAGAATGTCGTGTTTTCAATGAAAAGTGGTCGTTGGATTATTTTGTAATTTATTCAGGTGACAAAATAATATGTTTAATATGCAAAGAAAGTATTTCTGTACTTAAGGAGTACAATATTTGAAGGCATTATGAAACAAAACATAAGACAACTTTTTCAAAATTTACTGAGAAATTACGTTTAGATAAATTGCAGTCACTTCAAAATAATTTTTCAGCACAACAATTATTATTTAAAAAACAAAAAAATATTAATGAAGCTGCTACAAAGGCTAGTTTTCGTATTTCACATCTATTGGCAAAAAGAGGAAAAGCGTTTTCTGATGGTAGTTTAATAAAAGAATGTATAATTCAAGCAGTTGAAGAAATTTGCCCAGAAAGAATTGATACTTTTAAAAATATTAGCCTTTCTGCTAACACAGTTACCCGTAGAATTGACGATATTAGTTACAATATAAATTCTCAGGTTAGTAATAAGACTCAAGAATTCATTTCGTTTAGTATAGCACTTGACGAATCAACAGATGTTTCTGATACGTCACAGTTACTTTTATTTATTCGAGGTGTTAATAAAGATTTAGAAATTTCAAATGAACTACTTTCTGTACATAGCATGCACGGAACTACGACAGGTATCGACATATTTAAAGCTATTGAAAAATCATTTTTAGAATATAATTTGAAGTGGGAAAATATGAAATGTATTACTACTGATGGCGGAAAAAATATGTGTGGCACAAAAAAAGGTTTAATTGGACAGATATTTACGAGTTGTGAAAAAGAAGGTTTTATTAAACCAATGACTTAGCATTGTATTATACATTATACATTATACATCAGCAGGCATTATGCGGAAAAACTTTAGACTTGTCTTGTGTTATGGATCCAATAATATCAACAGTAAATTTTATTCGCTCGAGCGCACTTAGGCATCGTCAGTTTCAAGATTTTTTGAAAGAAATAAAAACAGAGTACCCAGATATACCGTATTTTACAGCAGTTCGATGGCTTAGTCGCGGAAAAGTCCTATCGCGATTTTTTGAACTAAGAAATGAAATTGAAATATTTCTAATTGATAAGAATCGACCATTGACTTTACTTACAGATAGTGAATGGGTTTGGAAATTAGCTTTTTTAGTGGATATCACAAAATATATGAACGACTTCAACCTAAAATTACAAAGTAAAGATGTTCTTATTTGCGATGTTTACACATTAGTAAAAGCATTTAGGCAAAAACTTATTTTATTTGAAACGCAAATTTCAAAAAATTGTTTTATTAATTTTTCTACTTGTGATAAATATAACACTGAATCAAAAACATAATTTCCAGTCGACTTCGCTCTAAAAATAATTTCTGAACTTATAATCCAATTTAAACAACGTTTTGCAGACCTTGACGTAAAATCGGAAGAAATAACTATTTTTCAAAACCCGTTTAGTTGTGATATTGAGAAGTTACCTCCTACTCTTCAAATGGAAATGATTGATTTACAAAGTAATGATGCACTAAAAATCAAACATCGTGAAGAAACATTAGTTGATTTTTATAAATTTCTCCCAGATACACAGTATCCAAATTTAAAAAAATTTGCAATTGAATATATTTCTGTTTTCGCTACAACTTATTTGTGCGAACAAACTTTTTCTAAAATGAAATTTATAAAATCAAAATATAGATCAGCCATGAGTGACAAACACTTAGAGTCAATTTTAAAAATTGGAACCAGTAACATTCAACCGCAATTCAATGAAATAGTAGCAGGAAAACATCAATTGCATACTTCGCATTAAAAAAAAATTATTTAAAAAATTATTAAAATTGACATTTATTATATTTATATTATAAACAATATATTTGTATACTAATATTTTATATTAATAAACTTTTGGCCCGCTAAGAGCATTTGATATTTTTTGTGGCCCTTGAATAAAAAAGTTTGGAGACCCCTGGTCTAGAAGATTAATATTATAATATGTTATTACTCTCGCCGACAAATACAACGAAAAGATTATTTTTAAAATTTTTTTTTTCACCTCTACTTATCAGGTATCGTAATAATGGGTACCTACTATATAATATATATGTACAGTTTGGGCGGTATTGTAACTGTAAACACACACCGTCGTCAAGTGCGCATACTTAAAAATCCTAAACTAACACATTGAAAAAATACGTTTTTGTGTCGAGTATTTGTCGTTGAGTATAATTTAGGTTTCTTTCTTTTTTTTTTTTTTTGTTTCTTAAAAACGCGTTATCGAATGGGGGTAATGTGAAAATAATAGGTACTTAATATTGTACCATACTCTTATATACCTGTAAAACCAGAGTGCAACGAAAAAAAAAAAAATGCGATACAAAAGATATTTGGAAATATTGCTCGTGTTGAAGTACCCACGTGTATAGCATATACTTACTAGTGTGTAGTGGCCGGTACCAGAGAGGATACTTTCCGCAGTTTTCGGTGTATAAAATAAAAAGGATTTTATAGAGACGACAAAACTGGAAAACGTAAATCTGCGCGCACCTACGACCTTCTGGATTTGATCACGGATGGAACGAAATGGAAGAAAAAAACAGGCTCGAATAAATTAAAATCGTATAAAATTTATTTTTTATACTTTTATGAGCGTAATGTTAATAATGTTTAAATATTATATTATACACGTACTCCTGTAAAAATGAAAACCGTTTGCAAAACAGTCGTGTACAACGTATTAAGCGATAAATTAATATAACATTATAAATGTACGAGGTATAAATGGGTATATGAAAAAAAGCATAGCAGCTGATCGGATAAAAAGTCGGCGAAAAAAAAAAAAGTGCAACGCACGTTCTTAAAGTCAAGTTCTCGTAGGCGCGAACCCGGGGGTCGAATGGGTTTATGAGAGACAGTTTTGTAAGTCTCCAAAAAAATTTTTTTCAACAATATTAAATTCGACTACCGTCCCCCGAATCGCGCTCACGTCACAGCTTAGTTCACCAGTACAGTTTGATCGCCTCGACCAGCGACGAGGAGTGGTTCACGGAGGATTTCTCGTCATTGTTTCTCTCGTTTTCCTCCTTGTCTTCGTTCAAGTGTTCCGGCGGAACATACATGACACGTCTCCCGTCCGGTTTGAACCTAGCGATTACGCACGTCATGTTGTCCATCCCATTGGAGGAGGCGTACTCGTCGCAAGGGTTGTAACATTCGTCGCACAACTGCAACACATCGCACGCTCGTAACTATTATAATGCGAAAAGGAAATTCGAATAGAGCTAAAATTAAAATTGTTGAGCAAACTATTGTGTTTTGCCCCATCACCCCTAAGATAACTTATATTCCGCGTATTTTCAAAAAGTCGGGGATCACTGGCGTCACAATTCCTAGAAAACAGTTGAGATGATAAGATCGCAGAGCGTAAATTGTAATAATTTGATCTTATCGTCCCAATAGTTCTTGGATGTAAAATGTGTGCACAGCGATGACCTTATTGTACCAATTTTAACGTTGTCGCGACACGTGAACTAATCATTGTCATCTTGACATGGGGCTTAGGACTCTTTAAGCTGGGAACTAAGGCCCTATTCTTGCAGTCCATCTATATTGCGCACACGCGTAATTAATCGTAAATTTTAACAATTTGGAAAATTCTTGCCAACGAGCCAAGCTGGGGGAGTGACGAACACCGGGGTTGAGTGCAATATTTAAGAATCGGGTAGATATATGGTTATATTACTACATAAGAGTAGTAGGTAAAGTACCTAAGTTTTGAGAGCTCTTATAAGAGCCCTTATAAAAGGTCGGTTATAAGCGGCTGGTTTAGATAGACATTTGAAAGGCGTATAAGCTGGTAAGTACAACATAAAATATCACGAACAACTATAAGATAACGTTTGAAAGCAATAATATATAAATTATTTTATGGATTACTAATTATAATAATACTATGAAAAAAGTTATATGGTACAATTTCAACTTAGATAATGACTATTACACGAGAAAAATAATCAGCATCAATCACATTATATAGGTACGCGTGACCTTAAAATAAAATAAAAATTCAGAGTTCATTGTACCTATAATATGTTCGTTACGTATGTGCGACCGCTGATAAAAAGTAAAATACAGTAAAAACTCACTTTTTCGCCGATTTCCGACAGCTTCATGTCGCAATTGTAAATGCGATGGGCTATAAAATCAGTGATACAGTAGTTGGGAAGAGTATTCCAAATCCCGTCACAAACCAGAACGATGAAACATTCGCTATCCTGATTTAGATGTCTGACGCGAATTTCGGGCACCGAGATTAGCATCTGCTGGTCGGCCGGAAGTTCTGTGTTCGACTTGAACGAAAAATCACCTGCAATAGCGATCATAATATGTGACGATGCATGATAATAATTCATAACGTTATTTCTTTTTCATTAATTATTTTTATTTATTGTTATGATATATTATAATACACAGAAAATTCAAGTATCGACTGGAAATACTGCAGTCATAGGCGTAGCTTGAGTCAAAAGTTTGGGGCGAGGGGGAGGCTAAGGTAAATTTTATTTTACGATGAGAGACTATAATAATATTAGACGTGAATATTTGACAAATTTTTTGTGGGCTCTTTATAGGACGGAGGCTAAGGCCTCCAAGTATACGCTTATGACTTTTACAGTCCTTGTAAATATATAATTGTAAATGCGTTTTGTATTTGTTGTACTAAAAATAAGTAAAATCGTATTTTATTGTGAACGTGAGCGGATTAAAGAGGAGGAACATTATAATGCAAATGAATCTATATCTGATGACAAAAAAAAAAAAAAAAACCCGTCGGCAGGGCTTACAAGTGAGGGTATCTTGCCACACAATACGAACATTTCCGACTAATTTGTCTCAAAAAATACTCCGTTTAAATACAAGTATTTTTTTTGTAAATGTTTTCTTCTTCCTAATACTTTTTTTTAAAGAGTTTTAAAAGAAATTTTTATATTATTACGGACTAACTTAGAGTTAACGAGTTAAATTAAAAAAATTTATCTGTTAAGCTAACGAAAAACTTAAGTTAACAAGTTAATTAACTTAACTTTTCAACTTAAATTTAGTTTTTAACGAGTCTATCCTTGAAAAACACCCACGTGCAAACTTACCAAAAGCCCTAGACAAGTTGATTTCGTGGTTCACTCGACCGCTGACGGAAACATGGCCACCGGCCTTTCTGATTCTGTCGGCCTCCTTTGGTTTTAACGGCGAGTGGTCGGAGGTCATCGGTATGACGAGCCTGTCCGCGTATCTGATTAGACATCTTGAGTCTCCTATGTTGGCCACGAACAGTTTATTCCCGGCCAACAAAGCCACGACCGCGGTGCTGCCACAATAGTATGCGAGCAACTGATAACAAATAAAATCCTTTAAATTTTTTCGATCTGAAATGGCAATCGATAATGTCGTGTAATGTTATTATTATTATACAGGTTTTTTCGTGCGATCAATTAAGATAAAAAAAAAAAAAAAAAAAAAAAAAAAAAAAAAACAATAATTAATAATAATCTAATGTTTAATACCTCATCAATAGTTTTCATCGATTTTTTGTGTTTTATTCCCAACGTTTCCGATTCAGCGTTGCCTACACAAGAAAATCAAAGCAATTATCACCTATCACATCATATATTATAAATATTCTTTTATACAGTATCGCTTTTACAAAATACGTTTTGGATTATGCGTATGAACATTTTATTGAGTATAGGCATAATAATATTGTTTACGTCGATACTCATTGAGTGTAGATAATAATTGATTAGTTCATGCATAATTATAATAATATAATTATAATAATAATTATAAATGACAAATTCGTGTGTAATTTATTTTATTTCATACCTGTTTTTTTGTATTATGTAATAAACAACGCGTAAAACAATTTGAAAACGTCACGTTATTTTTGTTACACTTAATTATACAGTTCTCGAATTAGGAGAGAGCTGGAGAAGTTTAAAAGGTCGTACGGAAGTTTCTCATCTTTTGAGCTCAGGCGTTTTTTTTTTTTTTTTTTTTTTTTGGGGACAAAATATGATGGTTACAAGAAAGTAAGTGGGTTCAAGGTGGTAAAGTAATAATTTAGGACAGATATTGCACAATGACGGATACGTACGTAGTTTCTCATTTTTTTTTTCACGCCTAATGCGCCACTCAACTACTGGAGTATACATTATTTTTAATAAGCAAACGTAATAAAACCGTGTAGGTTTATGAAATACAATAATTGTATTGAATTATATTGTTGAATGTATATATTGTTTGGGTAAAAAAAAAAATATATATTTTAACACAACGTTGAAATACTCGGCACTTTTGTTTTCGACGCCTACGCCCCAAACCAGTGTTAAGCCAATATTTTAATGACAAATGGATTATCTATATAGATATCGATACACAAAAACTTGTATTCAATAAAAATGTTATCCGGTTGTTCTTGACCAGTTATTGAGGCGTTAACTTGGGTAGGACAATCAAGACATTTTGGAAAAGTGAAAAAAAATGTTTCGCGTATAGTTGACAGCGTTTGACTATATTATATAGGTAGTTTGAAACCGTGGAATAGTCTCGAATAAATAAAATTAAAAGTACAAAATTATCTATTGAATTTGGTCTAGACGTGTTCACGTGTGTCGTTGATATGTAAGCAAATTATTGTTTACAGAGCTGTTGTTACAATTATCCAGATAAAAATAAAGATAAGTCAAAATTTGTCCTGTAAAAAAACAATTATACTCGACGTAGCCGCACACTTACCTATTATTCTCAGTTGACGTAGTCTGGCCTGTGAGGATTCGAGCTTAAGGCTCTCGTCGAATTTGCGGAAAGCGTGAATCAACGCTTGAGAGTAGTCGCATTTTTGGTACGGCTCCGAGGACTTGATCAAGTCGGGCAACGTTTCCGCCGCGTATCTGGCCACTTCTACGCCACCGTGTCCGTCGAACAAGCCGAACAGCGACACGTTTTCGTCAAAATCGGGCAGACAAAAGTGGGCGTCCTATCAAATGGAACCAGCGTATAAGTTTTAGGAATTTTTTTAAGCGTTTGTTCATGTTTTCAGATTCTGAGAGGAATGAGGAACGTACATTGTATTGTAACATTATAGGCTGCAGGTTTTTTTTTTTTTTTGTTTTTGGCAGAAAGAATGATCCGCAATATATCTTTACATTGCAGCGAAACACCTAGGGGCGGCTCTACAGATAAGTATATCGGGGAAGCCATAATTCACTCCGTATCCCTTCCGTTCGAGCAACTTGAGATTCGGAAATCAACCCGTTATTATCAAACATCATAACATTAGACGCGCAAACAAGAATGAAAATTAAAAAGTATCCGGCATTATATTACCTCCTGTCTCATGCGCCAGCCTTGCATCGACGCGGCTCCGCAAATCACCCAGTCGTTTTCCTTATCTTCCGACACCTTGTCCAGTACCGGTAAGTCACGGTAAGTTTTCATGATTGAAATATTCTGGCACGTTTTTACTTCTCGGTATGATTGCTGACAATAGTTATAATTAAAAATAATTTAACTCATCGAACCGAACACGTATGTGGATTTCGTTAAAAAAAGAGGCCGCAGTTCGTTAAATAGCGAAGTCTCCCGCAACACAGCGACCGCGCGACTGAAAACGTAAACCCGAAATCGCTTGGAACTCGCGACGCTGCAGACGACGGGCACTGCTGTAAGATGGCCGCTCTCGTTTTTAATGGTGGGGATGCGAGGGGAGTTGGGGGTCGAGCGACCGATTTGTTAAAATTATTGTTTTTGTACTATAGCTGTTTCTATAACATATATTATTATGTGGTGGTTCGTTACACGTCAAATTTAAAAAATATTAAGAAGTATGATATTTATTCAATAACAGAATATCGTTAGAACGGTTGAAATGAACCAGCCGGGGCGTATTTAGAAATGTTTAAAAGGAGGAGTGGCACAGAAGAAAAATTAGCGATTTTTGGTGTAGAATTGGCAATTGGTCACAGCTCTGAGTGTGTCAGTATATTGGATGGTATAAGTAATATAGTTACCTATAAATGTACCTACATAAAATAATACGGAAGTAATGATAAATCATTCAAAAAACGATTCTAGAGTAGATATAGGTATTTCACAATCGAATACGAAAAATACCTACCAACTGAAAAAATTGTTCCAATTTGGTTTGTAAATCAGTGTCCAACTGATTCACACTTCACCGGATTTATTATAATGATGTCTGTATAAACATGTTTTTAGTATAATATGCTCTTCGATGCGCGCAACACTATAAAATCATTATAACTTGCGTATTCTCTTTTTAACAGAAACTCTAAATTTTTACTCTACATTTAAACTGTTCGAATTTTTTCAAGTCGTTTTGACGTGTCGACTTTGGTTTTGACCTTGAAACTGACCAAATAAGAGCAATTTATAATGTGCTGAAAAATTTGATTTTTTTACATAATACGGCGAGTGGTCAAACCGCCGGGGGAAAACATCGCGCGTGCGTCACCGCGCAATGAACCAATTATAAGAATGACAATAATAATAATTGCTCTCCTTCGTTCAATTTTATAATTAAAACCATAGTCGACCGGTAAATATTGTCCGTAAATCAAAACTCGATATTAAAATAAAGGTGTATCTGTGAAAAAAAAAAAAAGTAGCTTGAATCACTCAAGGTCGGTTGGGCAGTATGATGCTGCAAGGGTCTCAGTTTTGGAAGGATTTTATAGAAGTTTTATATTAAATCTGTAAGTAACAGAAAATTTCTTACAAAAACAACGATTCAGAGTGAGCTCAATGACTCATATAGACTCATAAAGAAATACAGAGGGGCATAGAGCAATAAAGAAATTAGTCACAAAGTATAGTTTAGTTTATTAATTTAAATAACGTGTGAAAATTTCAAACCATTTGGACCATTATTTTAAGTTAAGTATTACGTTTTTTTTGTACGTTTCAATCGCACTGCCACAGTGCGTAATTTCATCGTTATAATCAAAATAACACCGTTTTTCAATACTTTTTTTGTACGCGTTCAAAATCTATTGGTCGGATTTTTTGAAAATGTTTTCTTCAGATAACAAATTTTGTTTTACATAACATCATTAATTTTTAAACCTTAGACAGCAAATTAGTGTGAGTTACGAATTTTTTTCCAAAAATAGTCAAATGTATGACCAACTTTTGAAAATTTTCCTAAAACCTAAGTACAAAAATTGTGAATACGGACTTTCGAAAATTTTTAGTAGCATAATATGTATTTACATGTTTGGAACTTTGTATTAAATGTACAAAACTTTTTGTGAAAAATTAAACTTTTAATCGAACAAAGTTTCAACTAATTCCGGTCATTTTTGTGGAAGTTATGGCCAAAAATCTAAATCGATTAAATATGTCAAAAACATGTTGGGCGTAATTTTTAATGTTTTTTCCTTAATTTTTGTTCAGGTTTTGTATGTAACTCAACGGCGTAAATCGAGTATGAATTATCATCGTACGTACAGTTATAGATGTATTACGCATTGTAATTTATGTTGTTTGCTAAAAATTTTAGTTTATTCTTTATTGCTTATTTAGAAAAAGTAGACATAATTTAGCATATGCCCATATTAATTAAACGGTATTCTCGCGACAACAAAGGAGGTACCAAACAAGATTTGGCCTTTTTTTGAGTCCACTGCAGCTCACCAACAAATTATTTTTAAACGTTCGTGTTATGTAAAACTATAACAGTGATTTGTTTCGTTCGTCTTAAAAATAACCGTATTCATTGCTTATATTATATATTGATGAAAATCATGCGTTTGTCACGCAATATAACGACGGAACGGTCGTCTGCTACGGACAGGATAAGAACTTGAGCGCTTAATTTGAATGCATAAAATATAATTATATTTATATGTTGATGACATTTTTTTTTCTACACGTATAAATAATTTTTGCGTAGAAAAAACGCGAGCCGGACACGCTTCGGGAAAACGAGTGAGTTGATCCCTTCCTTGATATCCTATTATTATAACAGTTGGACGATCCGGCGCGTGTAATATAAAGCCTACACACTCAAAAGTATATGAACATAATTTGTATTTATTTTTTTTATGTGTTTGTTCGTTTGTGTGTGTGTGTGCTCAGACAACTATCCGGTAAATACATATTATGAACGGTGTGACTAACAAAGACGATTTTTCTTGCGATTAAATAATATTATATAACTAGAAGGCGTAATGATGTTTCCAGCGGCGCGCCAACATAATGCACCTGCAGCGGCGACGAGGGTTAACAAATTAAACATATTATATTTATTTTTTATTTTTGTATAGGAGAAAAATGTGGACGGGAAAAAAAACCGGTTATGAGATGTGCTCTAGAGATTGCAGGATGGGATGGTCGTTTGTTTTGTTTCCAATGCTCGAGACCCCCTACCACCCCTTCCACACCATCTCGAATCTTAGTACATAATAATATCACATTACCAAGCCCTTCCACCAGCTCTCCGATCGCGGTGAAACAGCTGCAGCTACCTGCGGCCGCCGAGAATGTACCTGTAGGCTATAATATAATATACCTATATACACCTACTGTATACAGAGTGGCGCAAAAAGAATTACGCGAGTGTTTTTAAAAGCGGTTTTTCAAACGGTGAAGAAATCGACAAATTAAAACATTACCGTACATAACAGCATAACAGCTACGTTGTAGTACATAATCTGTAATGCACTGTAATGAACTGAAATGCGAACTCGGTACGTTTATTATAATAATTCATATAGAGATTGCGTATGTCTAACTTATTATAGTGCAGCTAGAGGGGCGTTCAAAGTTCTGTGTGATTTTGTTCGCTCGTTTCTCGCGGCAAACGGCCTATCGTATCCCTAACAGTGTACGAACCGACCCGCAGGAAGGTCATACAACCATTGGTATTTAAGCGGTGCATAGACCCCCATAGTTGGGGGAAGTTCCCTTTTTTACCCTTTCAGGACGGTCCTATAAGTCCGTCTTGTATCCTGACTCACAAACGTCCGAGTTTGTACCGTCTTCGCGACCTTGCCTCAGGAACTGTTATATAGTACTCTACTGGAAGGTACTATATTTTGTTTTTAAATGAGTCAGCCACTGTGGCGGCGGAGGACAGACAAAGTGCCCGCGAGACACGTCGTGCCTGTGTTTTTAGGCGATTCGGCTTGTGAAATTATGAGGACGTTATACCCGACATAGCCGTCTTCTTGATCTGTGGATTACTTTTTTGAAAAATTTAGTTTTATACGAAGTGTTTATAGTTAAATTATGTATTAAATTATATGTTAACTATCGCGTTATTTAAACACTTGCCAACAAATTAAAAATCGATTTTTAAAAAAAAAATAATTCCATCAAAGCATAAATTGTGTTATTTTTGTTAATTTTCATTACAGGAAATTTGATTAAAAAATCAACTCTTTGCTCACAAAGTTTGAAACATAAAACGCGCGATTTTCCCTATGTTGCGTGTGTATCAGACAATGACAGCCATGTCGGGTATAACGTCCTCTTGGAGAAGAGCGAAACCGATTTCGATGCAGAATTACAAGTGTATATTTTAAACAGTTGCTCAAAGGGTTGTCCATGAGCGCAATTTGGGGGAAAGGCTTTTGCATTTTTTTAAGCCTATCCAACTTATTAAAAATAAGTCACAGTATAGCTTATCTCAGGGGCCCAAAACTGTTTTTATTTATTTCATCAAATCGCGCCTACTCGCGGTCGTCGCTCGCCGACACAATCTTCCAAAATAATAACACTTCGCGTTTGATTTATTATTTTTCATCGCTGCTATTATACGTTCGTGTTAATTTTTTTGGATTTTTTCGGATAAAATTTAGTAGAATCGTTTAAAAAACACACACACGTAATCTTTTTGTCCCCTCCTGTATTTTTATGATACATTAACAACCGCCCGGTCGAGTTTTCCCGCCGTTACTTTTGTGGGTAGGTCCTATCTACTGCTGATCGCGCGGCCGTTCCGAAAATTCGAAAATATTTATGGCCCGCAGCTCTTTTGTCGGGTCTATGAATACGATGAACACGTCGACCTTGGTTCACTGCAGCCAAGACAAGATATAATATAATATTATGTAGGAATGTACAATGTACGCACATAACAATAATATTATACACTATTACTTGAACGAGAAACGATTTGTACTGCACAATAATGTTATAGGCCTATCGGTTTATACTCGGTTGAGTCCGTTGGCACTAAGTAACGTTTATAAGTTCGCACTTTTGAACGCAACTAAAGGTTATGGAAAGGTACAACTTTTAACAAATTTATATTTGAGTGTATGAATGACCGTTTATTTACTTGGTTACCATACTACTGACCGCGCGAGCGTTCAGCGTCGTCCGGTTAATTGAAAAATGCTTACTTGCATTTGTTAGCACCGCTAACGGTCCGGCTGCTTAACGCATAATTAAACCGCCCGGACACACACACACATTAGATATAAGTAAATGTTATCTGTTGTGAATTATTATAAGTTATTATAAGTGGAAAAAGTTGTTCTCCGTCCGTCGTGTAGTACACTCTCGCTCGTTGTCGTGGCTTTACCGTGTGGCGTGTGCCGAGTCCGCGCGTGTTTTTGTCTCGCAAATCGAGCAAAAACAGTACTTTTTATATTTTTATAGTTTGTGGGCTCTAATAGCCGAGTATTTTTTATTGTATATTTGTGTAGGCGCTAATCGCCGAATTTATACATTTTTAGGTGTACGCTAATCGGCACCAACATTTGTGTGTGTTTCGTGTGTATTATTATTTCATTTAGGTTTAGATATTAGGACCAGCTGGCCAGTCTGCGCTCCGCAAAATTGTGAGTTTTTAGTAATTTTATTTTTTATTAGTTTTGTTTCTTTTATAAACAATGTTACCTGTTGGGCCAAAAGGGCCTTAATAATATTGTTTTTTTTTTTTATATGTGTTGCTGTGATTTTTTATCTTATTTATTATTATTATTTACTTAT
Organism: Hormaphis cornu; assembly: GCA_017140985.1. Classification (NCBI taxonomy): domain Eukaryota; kingdom Metazoa; phylum Arthropoda; class Insecta; order Hemiptera; family Hormaphididae; genus Hormaphis; species Hormaphis cornu. The sequence goes on along the minus strand of CM029365.1, from coordinate 13,637,123 downwards.
TATACAGCAACATGTTTACCACCGAACAATTTTGAGTTGCCATTTTATTATTTATTATTTCTAATTTACCTAGTGCCTTTTTTAGTTTGTAAGTCCGCATAGATTATAGTGTAGCATTCGGTACGAGCGAAGTATTTAGGTGTCCGGTGCGCGCTTATTATTATTAAAAGCAGCCGGCTCGTTCAGCATTACTCCCCACATAGAACTAATGCATAAGTGTACATAATAATAATAATAATAATGTATAATATTTATATTAATATTATATATTATATAATATTAATATAAATACTGTATAATAATGTATAATAACATGACGTTCATAACATTATGTATAATAAGACTAAATATAATGTAATATAATATAATATAATTTGGCGCATATAACAATAATATAAAATATCATCCCTTAAATTGTGCACATAATATGTTTTTTGATTGCAACATTATATTTCACACTCAGAATCTAAATAATTTGTATACAATATACTCGTTTGAGTGAAAAAAAATCTTAGTTTTATTATAAATGATATAGAGTTACTTACTACAATGTGATGTACAGCTATCATATTTTCGGCTGCGTGCACCTCACACTAGAACAATGTTTCCCAAATTAGTTTACTTGCGGAACCTTTGCAGGAGCTTGAACGTTTTGTGGAACCCCCATATTTTTTTTATTATAGTAATGCAGACATATGTTTTGAGTGGGTTGTCGAAGACTTCCGGCAAAAGAGTGTCATTAATATAAAAAAAAAAAAAAAAAAAAAAAACAAAGTAAAGAAGGTTTTAACACTTTATTTTGTTTATAACTATTGCAGTATTATAAATGTAAATGTCATAGCTTAAAATTTAATATCTGTCTCTCATTTAGGTACTCTAAAATAGATTAAATGAGAAGGTTGAAATCTTTCCATAGTTTTCTTCATAACTGTTTCTAAGTCTGGAGTAATTTCTGAAAGTTGGATTCGTAAGTCCGGAGCCACGTTCAGTTGATTTTAAAACTTGTTCTTGGTATTTGTATTTTGTATACGCCGAAAAGCCAGTTTCACACAAGTAGGAAGTTGCAAATAGCAATTCATTCATGAAATGAAAAATTAAATTAATTAAATAGTCTTTTATTTTTTATGCGCTTATCGGTGTCACTGAGCTCTCATTTTCATATAAGAATTTATTCGGGTTGGAGAAACATGAAAAATAATTTTCTTGTACACCTTTGACCCAAAAATTCAACTTTCCAATCACAACAGCCTTAATCTTATCATTGCCTAGAAAGAACGATGTTTCTTTTCCTTGTAAATTCAAATTTATTTTGTTTAACTCGTTGAAAATATGAGAGAGGTAAGCTATAGCTTTATCAGCCAATAAGTCTTACTGAAACTTTGCCTCTGGACAACCACATGATTTTTTATGTAAACAAAGATTCTGATGGTCATTACTCATTTCTTAACAGATCTTCTGGAACAGATTTTGTTTTTGTTGATAAATTTTATCACACTGCGTGTAAGACATTCTTTTAGGATTGAGTTTATGATACGAAATAAACGTGTAAGTATTTGTGACCCAAGCCACGCAAAAGCTAGCCATCGTCTGATACGTCTGAACACTTTCGAACATAATTTTAAAAGCCGGGATCACTCTATAGGTTGCGTGGGTAGTTTGACGGAGTAACGACTACGATTTAGGTCGGTCACTGGTTTAAAAGTTGTGGTTCAAACGTATTATTTAATGTCTAAAAGCAATAATAAATGATTACCTTCGAAAATACAATTCTCAGCGAACTCAGTTGTCCAGTATACGTTCTGGTAAAAACCAAATTTCACAATAAAAATAGTCCGAAAATTCCTAAAACCGTATCCACGTACAAAGAATATAAATTTAAATAACGTGTGCAAATTTCAAACCATTTGAACCATTATTTGAGGAGTTATAACGATTTTAGTATCAATTGCACAATATTACGTAATTTCATTGTTATAACGAAATTACACCATTTTCAATAATTTTTTTTATAAAATTTCAGAATCTACTGGACGATTTTTTTTGAAATTTTTTTAATCAGATAGAAAATTTTGTTTTACATAAAACGTTAAATTTTCAAATCTTAAATAAAAAGAAGTCAAAGATATGATCAATTTTCGACAATTTCCCAACTTAAAACGACTAAAAAAAAAAAAAAATTGTGATTACAGATTTTTGAAATTTTTCGGTAGAATATTACGTATTGACATTTTGTCGACCTTATGTAAAAGTTTCAAAACTTTTTGTGGAAAAATTTATTTTTATTGAACAAAAACCACAAAGGTAATGGAAGTTTTGAAAATTTTAAAGTTCTATACTTAGCTCAAAAATTTTCAAAATTACTTAAAACTTGGATCAAACTTGTATTTTACCGATCTCAAAATTGTGTAAAAGTTACAGCTAGTTCCGTCAATTGTTTTGGAACTTTTGGCCAAAAAACTCAATCAATTATGTCCAAAAACACGTTTGCCGTAATTTTTAACGTTTTTGGTCAAATTTGAACTACTAAATTGCAACTGTTTTAATTTTTAATTTTTGAATTTGAGATCCCTCAAAGTACCACCAGAGTTCATGACCTCTCGTATGAGGTACTGACTTTGAAAATCGGAGTATTGCTTTTATACAAAAACTTCATCACAAATCTTAAATTTTAAACCTATCAGCCGTAAAATTCTCCAAAATTCCCAATTTTGTTTTTGTTTTTGGGGTTCAACCCAAAAATTAGGCAACCAAAGTACCACCGGAGTCCGTATACTGACTTTGAAAATCGGAGCATTCCTTCTATACGAAAAATTGTTGACAGAAAAAAAAACATCATTGTACAAACCTAGCAAACGCTCAGAATCTAAAATAATCTACTGTGTTATAACTTATATACTTTTGTTTGAATGAGTGCTATAGTATTTCGCGATCGGATTTAAAAGTCGTGTGTATGCAAGACACTAACCGTACATTTTATACTGCAGGTTTAGTTTAATACTTTTCCTTTAAACCTTGGTTTTAGATTCTGTGCGTCACGTGCGAACAATGTACATTGCTTTTACAGTGGTATTTTTTTTCTGTAGTCAATTTTGTGGATAGAAGTGGAATGAGGTCCAATCGCAAAATTTCATAGTACTAAAAAGTTTGGAAAGTGGACGTGTAGATATGGTACACTATTCGAAGCGTAATATAGTCTTTTGAAATTTTGAGCGTTTTTTGAGTTACGGGCCAAAAATTTTTATAAAATTTTCTAGACAAAACACTTAATCCATTAAAACTTCGTATACATAAACGTTCAAAAGCACACATAAATACACTTAACAAATAAAATTACTTTTAATCACATTAAACATCTGCCTAGTTAAACATTACCAAAGAGTTCAACTATGAAAGTAATAATAACTTTATATATTTGCAATTAAATATAATATACTACGTTAATTATATTTTATACCTCTATTTTTAGTTTTGGACACAAAATTCGCTACGATATTAATTATGGTCAACAAAATTTAAACTATATGTATAATAGTAATAAAATTTTGTTTGTGTCAATAACAATATATTTATTCCTCTAACTAAGTATGTAATAAAACGTTCACAATTTAGATCAGAATAATCACAGCGTTGATTTACTTAAACGTCTAAACTTATATTATTATTAAACAGCGTATAACATTTTGTGTTGTATAATGAAGAAAAAATTAGACTAATAGCAAACGAAATGAAGAGTATTAAAACGCGAAACGAAAAGAGCTCGAGAAGAAATATAATTGAAAATAACAAAACAGCATTTTTTTCAGTATATATATATACGTATATCTTGGACCAATACGTATAACTATATACATATAAATAATTTAGTGTCGAATATTTTATATTATATTACAACGAGTGAATGATTTTATTTGTTTGCGTTGTATGGTCCAAAAGTTAAAAAAAAAAAAAAAATACAATCTTAAATGTCGGGATCTCAACGGCGACAAAAATTATTATAAGGTATACGCATAAAAAAGAAATACGAAATATTATATTATGATTGAACAAGAAAAGAATGAAAAACTAAAAAGTAAAATGTGGCAACAATTTAAAGAATACTGAATAATGACGTACCTATATGAAATGAATTACCAATATACGGAATGTATTTATATCATCGCTATTAATGATTACAGCTGCAGCAGTCTGTTTTTCGTGTAAAATTTAATAAATATAATAAAAAACAATATTCAATATATAATTATAGTATATAACGCGTAGAAAAAAAAAAATTTACACTATCATAAGTCTTAATAATTGATAATATAATATATGTATATCATAATAATTCTTAACGATAAAAAATAAGAACAAACGAATCCCTTGTATGTAGTAATCATACAGTATTTATATAATATAATATATAAAACAATTAATATACGTTAAAAAGCCATGATTTTTTTTTTTTTTTTTCTAATAATATTATCCAAATTATTCATATACCATGGCTGCAGGGTATATTAACTCGTTAAAAGTTAAAAAGTTAAATTAGTTGTTAACTTATTTTTTTTGCGTTAACTTTCAACTTATAATGATATAGTTAATCATTATTTTACTTTAAGTTAATCTGCAATGGATTTACGATGTAAGCCAGCTAAGTCGGCTGAAAACACTCGACGGTCTTGTCGACGTAGTATGCCGTCAGCGCCAAAATCATCGCGGGAAGGACGACTACTAGCAGGAAAGTGGTGTTGTTCGCAGGCTCTCGGTCTCGGCGGCCCGAGTTGCAACCGTCGAAATCGCACGTCAAAATGCACCCGTTCATCGTGTTGTCTTGGTACCGGAACTCGCCGCACTGCGAGTCCATCGTCTTCATCGCGCACTGTCTGATGACCATCACCTCGTGGGTTATTACTGCAGGAAACAATTGAATCAACTCGATTTTTTGAGAAAAAAAACGAAAAATCAGAAGAACCCCTGCAGAAGAACCCCCCCCCCCCCCCCCGCAGAAGGTGGATCTCTATAATTGTGACAAAACGCGAAGAAGCTCGATAAAAATACTCGTGTGATGTAAAAAAAATACTCTACGAGTTTATAAGTTATAACTGCACAACTTCAATTATACGAGTAAGCTGTCTTATTAATCCGAAAACACAATATAGTCAAATCGGTTTACCAATGCGTGCTACAATGTTACATCCATCAGTTTGGAAAAAAAAATTAAACATTGTATAAAACTTCAATAAAAATATTTATTTTTCAGAAAACCAAAATCAGTTCAACCGTTTTTTAATCAACAAAATTACATACACCACACAATTCCAATCGGATAACTTAAAACTTGATTTTCTCAAAACCTATACACACTCGACCGATTTTGATAAAAATTATACCGCGCACAACTTCAAATATGTAACTTTATTTTGTCGATAACAGAAATAAAGTCAGTTCGACCGTTTTTGAGAAACTTTTCAACGGAGTTTCGTGGTCTGAATGTCACGATCGTCGAAAATACAAAAAATTGTCCGGAAGTCCCGTCGTTGAATCCATAATACGCAATAGGTGATTTTTTTCTATAGAAATCCACCTCGAATAAAAAAAAGGGAAGGAAGGATCAGTAATTGGGATGTAATCGTGCAGCCGAGCTCGTCCGCGGCGTCATAAATTGGTATTTCCAATTCTAAGAAAAAATATTATAACTAAAATACATAATGTTACGGTTGTAATCTATAAGCACCGCATAATCTCTGTATATTTTGATTTCGACGGAAAACGAGAAGATTCTACACTCATAATCAAAAATTATTAAAAATGTGATTGATAGGTATATAAGAATGTTTAATTTACTGAGGTGGTAATATTTTTTACTTTGATTTTCACTTGCCATTTTTTCCGATTATTTTCGTACAAAAGTTTGCTGGAAACATTCCTACGTGACCTCTTTTGGGCACCATGCATTTCTCTATGTACGACGACATCGCCGGGTGAAACGGATCCTCGCAATTCGCGTTACTTCCGTTCAACGAAGAACATTTAAAACAGTTTATACACGATGTACCTGAAACGACACGATTATATTTTTGAAATAATTTTATATTACATATGATATTATTGTAATACAAAATACAATAAATAATATTCAATGGCGAAAAAGCCAGAGGGTTCGGAGAGTTTGCGTGTAAAAAATTACCTTGGAAAATACTCATTAACACTATTGAAATGTCTAACAAGTGTATGATCATTCCTTTTAGAAATAGCCTTTGAAAAACGAAACGACACTATACCTGCAACAAAATAAAATTACATTTCACCGTACACGCTTATAGGTATTTTATGCTTATATTTTAATATAGACAATTTTAATTAGTTGTTTACTAATTAATTTGCATGTTCTTTACGTGCGGTGATTTAATTCGCGTTTTACTGTGGGTCAAACGCTAAGTGTAGTCCTCAAAATCTAAATCAAAGGTTAAGTAATATAATAATATGTTGGATTTCCCTGACGCGTATATAACCGCTATTCAGTGAGCCTGAATCCAAATGCAAAGAACCCTATGACGTATGGATTTTGGATTCTAAAATTGACGCCCTAAAATTGTAATTTTTTAAATAAGGTCAATTTTCTAAAAAAAAAAATTACGTTAATTGCGTTCTTCCATTTGTTTTTTAAGTCTTGCATTGGTCATAGCCAGCAGTTTAATCATATAATGTATAATTCAACTTTAAAATTGGAATAGTGGCTGGCTGTTATTTTTAACTCACAAATCTGAGACCAACTTTCAAATTCAATATATTTTTGGAACAATAGACCTATCTAATAGTTATAGTTTATAAAAAGGTTTTTTTACATTTCATCTATTGTAAAATTTTAAGTGATAATTCAGGGACCAGATGAACACGCGAACCATTAGCTGTTTACTTTTGTGTGACTTTTATCTCAATATTTATTGTTTACTTTTGTTTTTACTAAAATATGTAGAATTCAAAATCAAAGGAGTACATCACTTCTATATATTAAATAATTATTCTGATGGACAGTTACTAGTTAGTTCTCAAACATTAGTATATAATTGGATCTCTCAATCAATCCATGAGAAATACTATGAGATCTGTGATTGAGCGAAGTAAATGTGTGATACATACTGAAAATATTACGTGTTACTTTTAACGAGTGGTGACTTTAATATGTATTTGTATTTTATTGATCAGTTCTTCTATGAGTGAGCATGATGACTAAAAGATCTTCTAAAGATATAGAAGAATTTTTGAATTAAGACCTATAATTTGATTCAGAAACTGACGAATCTGATTTGTATGATTCAGACGCTGACCCGGAGTACCACCCACCAGGTAATAATACAACTAGTAATTCTGTACCATCTCGTACGCTGCCATTACCGAGTCTAATAAGCTCATATCAAACGACGAGTCAATTTCCGAAAGTTCGAGTGATAGCAGTTTTAATGATAATAATCTGGATAATAATACTTGGAGTGAAACGTATGCCAATATTCCAGAATTTAATTAGAATTTACTAACAAGGCTCGTGATAATCCTATTGAAAATTTCAAACAATTTTGGATTGATGTAATCACAGAACTTATTGTTTCTCCTATTAATATATATGGAGACAAATTGACTATACTGGATCGTTCTCATAAAAAAGGAAGTAGAACCACAAATTTCCAAAAAAAACTTCTTTCGAGCAAGTTCAAAAATTTTTGGGTTTGTGTGTTCTTGGAGGTTCTCTAAAATTTGCTGTTGTCCGAGATATGTTCTCTGATAACCCGTTATGCTTTCATCCGATCGCACGTCATATTATGTCAGGAAGACGATTTGAAAAATTAATTACATGTTTTAGCGTTGAATATGCTAATGATATTAATCCTCTTGTAATAATCCACTTGTATAAATGAATACTTTATGTTTTTATTTGTTGTAACGTTAAAATTGTTCGTCAAAGTTAAATCCAAGTTAAGTTAATTTTAAACTTCTAAGTTTTTAAATAGTTAAAACGTTTAACTTTTTGACTTCCTAACCTACTTACCATAAAATAAATTTGTATATATCCAATACCTGTTGATCATATATAATTCAAGTTGTAAAAAGTATAAAGTTATAAAAGTTAAACACAGGCAGTATCACCTCTTTAACTTTTTGATGAAGGTAGTTGTGGCAAAAATATATTAATACGATTCAACTAAACAGTTTAGTTCGAGAAAAAAAAAATCAACTACATTTTTTAGCTACTCCAAAGACAAGCGATCGGTAAGGTTGTAGTAAGAACTATTAAACTTTTAAGTACGTATAAACGAATTAATGGTTATTTCAACTGAACAACTCAGGTAGTTAGAAATGTTTTTAACTGAAATTTGTCGTTGCTATCGAAAAAGTAACTTGATAAGTTTTACAAAAATTTTACAGTAAGAACAAATCAAATCGTTGAAAAAATAGTCGACTAGGTTAGATTATTAGTTATAAATCGACTATTAATTGTGTGCCTATTTAGTGTATGGCGATTGCAACTACATATTATGTAGCTATATGCCATAACATACAACTATATATTTTACAGCTAGAATACTCATAATTTTGGTCAAACCAACCAATATTTTTTTCCTCCGCGTAGGCGAGCGAGCCGGAAGGGACGATCATCTCACCAGCCCCGCCGCACGCGCGTTTATCGACAAAGTAGGTAGCGCAAAGTTTATACACCAATACGCTATATAATATTATACCTATATTGTACGGTATTTGTATTTCTAAACGTTATTTTTACTCACTGCGGTTTCCAGCTCCGGACCGAAACGAGGTGGTCGCGATACGCGAGTAGTCCTTCCGTTCGTCACGCGTCGCGTGCACCGCATACTTTGCTAGGGGATAGGGAGCAGGGGCAAGGGACAGGGGCGGATAACGAAAAGAGGTTGGGGGCAAAAATAAAAAAAAAAAAAAAAAAAAAAACCAAAAACAGCGAAACGGACGAAAAATTTTCACTATTTTATGCGCGCCGAAGTCCGGTGAAACGCGCGTCGTGTGTGCGATATCTGCGTGCGCGTATAAAGCTTTCACACACACACACACATACACACACACACACACACACACACACACACACACACACCCTCGAGTCTCGGGGGTGGTCGGTCGCAAACGCGATATAATAATCGAAGGGATGACGATGACGTAAGGCGGTTGCTGCAGAGGGAGAGAGAGGAGCACCTTAGCAACACGCGTTGCCATGCTGCCCGGTGAGTCTGCACCGCGCCGAGATGGTATAATGTATTATTATAGTTGCCACTGCGGTTGCCACTGCGTGCCGGGTTCGCGGGGCAAAAAAAAAAAAAAAAACAAGAGGAAAGTCCCTTTGAGTCTCGGCTCGCTGCACGCGTTAGATGTACGTTTGCACAGGGTGTACCTACTATGACGTTACTATACTGATGGTTATTATTTTTTTCGAGATTTACAATAATAATGTAATATTGTGTTCTTCTAATACGTATAGGCAGGTACCTACATTTTTTCCTCCTCTTCCTTTAAATGTATTCGGTGAGATTTTTTTTGTGTTAACTAGATCTTAATATCTTGTTCATTTTTATGTTTTTGCATATAATATATACTCAGCTGTATGGGAAACTGTGTTTGTCTGTATGAGTTATTTATTTTTTCTAAACGAAATATACCTATATATTATTATTTTTACATCGATTATAACCTTTGAATTTAATTTTTTTTAGTTATTTTAATTCGTTTGAGTAGTTTAATGGAAATATGAATTCGTTGTTTAAGTGATTAGTACCCAAAATTACCTAGCTATATTATAAAAATTTCGAGTTCATTTTTTTTTTCATTTTTTAAATTTGTTAAATCAAAAGTTGAGTGACAAAAAAAAAAAAAAAAACCTAAACTCATTTAAAATTAAATAGTTCATATTTTTTTTGCGTATGGTCTTGCGTATCAGCTATACATGTGTTATGAGCCACTCGGTTGTTACTCGTTAGAGTCCGTCGGTGCCCAGTAACGTGTATAAAAGGTTCGCACTTTTAAGGAAAATACAACAGGAGGAATAATTCACAGAGTTATTTAAGCGAATAAAAAGACTTATTTAATGAGTCGTAAATTTATATACGTAAGCGTACACTAATTCTATCTTATTACTTGTCTGTTACACGACTGATGCTCCATGACGGGTGGTCAGGCGTGTACGTCTAAAATAAATGGATAAATGCATAGTTAGCATTTATCCCCACATAAACTAATAATTATAATATGATATGTGGTGTACATAGCAGTGGTGTACATAACACATGCGTACATGACATTTTCTCCGTTTCAAACAATTTTGTTCGTATTGTCTTTTAAAATTTTCTTCCAACTTGAACTTTTTTTTTTTTTTTTTTTTGAAATTCTAAATTATTATATACGTTCGAGTTATTTAACGTCTAATTTTGAATTCTTGAAAAAACCTTGGAATCTCTCTAAAAATACGTCTGCAGAAGGTACGACTCGTCGGGTAAAATTGCAGATTCGCCGAGCTCGCTCAGAATCGTTATTTTCTGATACTAATAGGTTTGCACTACAACATCCGATCATTGACCTATCCAAAGAAGTGACCGACTAGTTACTCCAAAGTGTGTTAGTCGGGTACTCCAAACAATTTATCATAAGATAAAAAAAATTAAAATGTATAATATAATTATATTTTAATTCTTTCTTCTTTGCTACGATAATATTTTGTTGGTTCAAAGAGGAACATTACACACCATCATCAATTATAAAAAAAAAAAAAAAAAAAATATACTACCAATAATATATTTTATAACAAGACTATACAGATAGTGGTTCTGAGACATTAACAACTTCAAACACTCAATCATTGACTATATAATATATTTAAATGAAAAACAATAAAAGTTTAAAAAGTGGATCAAAATGTGCAGTTAGCGTTGTCATAAATTCAATACTACAAACGTGTAGCTCAATGCATATCAAATTCACGATTGAATAATAAATATTAAATAATAACAGAACATACTAAGAATATATTTGTTTGTTTATTTTAATTTGTTTTACATTTACATTCCAGTCGATGGGTACTAAATTAGAAATTACCGTGTATTACTATCATGTAAGACATCAAAAAATATTTATAATAATTATAACTAACATAATACTCGGAAGCTATAAATGGTTTTGAATGTTGCTTATTTGATATTTCAGTATTTTTCACTTATAGTCTATAGATTATCATTCGATTATTTATAAAAGCGACAAGCATTATTACCGGTTCTAGCAATGTATATTGTAATAGTTAATAGTAATTCATTTGAATGAAATCGTTGGGTTATTAGTTTATTAATCATTCGATTATTCGATTTTTTTTTTGTTTGGATTACTAATCATTCGATTATTCCCACCACTACTTACAAGTAACATCGAATTGAAATTGTGATAACAACCGACCGAAATTGATACGACACGATTGTTTTCGTTGATAATACAAATTACAATCGCACATTTCGTGCAAGAATGCAAGATCTGCCTGCTATCGTTTTTGTTACCTGTTTGCATCGTAGTATCAAAAATTCTGTAAACAGTAAACACAGTCCTTTAACTTTACTCTGTACGTCTTGATCTTAATTTTGTTTAAAAAAAAAAAAAAAACCATTCAATAATCTTCAATAACTTTAATTCTCGTATTAACCACCATTGTTGTTTAAACAATCGATTTTCTTGTAAAACTTCTTTCAGATGTCTTTAAATAGATCGACCGTAAAATATGATGTGTCGTTAGTTTAAGTAAAATTTTACTTTAAACATAGGTACCTAACTTTTGTATTATACCTGTATACCTACCGAGTGAACCTGTTATTTTTCTGTTTGTGTGTTACAGGTCACGATCTGAACGGTTGACTTGATCAGGAGACGATGGAATTTCAACCGACTAGAATAGGAAATAAAGATCTGTGCAACGTTCTTTTAAAATGGGTTTGTACAATTTTTTTGTTTTAAAAAATACATTACATTTACAACACAACACACTTGACACTTCTTACAATACCTACCTACCAAATGTTCCTGTTAGATAACGATTGATTTAAAAACCGGAAAATGTTCAACAATTTAGCTTAAAAAATATACGTTCAATATAACTTAATGTTAACTTTAAAAACATTAAAAAAATGAGTTCAAAATTTAATAGTCAATTTTGTGTGTGTACCTAACCTAAATTGTAATTGATGTTGTAATTAATCTTAGGTGTTCAGTGTTATTACTTAATATGTTTATAATGTGTACATAGTTGCAAACATTACATCTCAGAAGTCCACATCGGACATTACACGATATAACGGATGGTGTCGCCCTAGCTGAAGCTTTAAATCAGATGTAAGTTTTTTCAAAATATTTTACAGAATTATAAAATAATAACAAGTTGGCTTATAATGAATAGGATTTTTTTTACTAGAGCTCCTGAGTGTTTTGATAGTAGCTGGTTTTCAAAAATCAAGAGAGAAGCTGGAAATAATTGGAGACTTAAGGTATTTTTGTGTTACTAATTTATACAAATAATATAGCCTAATATAATTTACACAAATGTCAGTAATATATATTGTACAATGTATCCACCCCACAAATTTATTATTTTGTAAAACGTCTAAATTATTTTTTTTTTTTGCTGTTGAAAGCAGTCAATACTAGCTATTAAATCTGATTCAAGTGATTTAAAAGTAATTTTCTTATCTGTATAAAATTGTAGTTTAATTACTGTAAATTATTGGCTATTGTACCTATTAGTAATGTAATTTTTAAAAAATTTTAGGTTAGTAATTTGAAAAAAATTGTTGAAAAAATTCATGACTTTTATCAAGATTTTGACAGTCAACACTTAGGAAACTTTGTGAAACCAGATGTTATAAAAATAGGTAATATATAAGCACTTATTTTATTTATTTATAGTATAAACCATAATAACTTCAATGATCATCTCTTGTTTGTTAAAATGTTTAACATTTTGTTAATTAACTTAAGTGATTTAGGTAGTAATCAAATAAGTAATAACATGAATTTTATTATTACTCATTTTATATTGCTTAATGTTTGTACAGGAGATCAACATGATATCGTAGAATTAGCTCAACTTTTACAACTTATCTTGGGTATTGCTGTTAATTGCCAAAAAGCACAAGGTAAAAATAAAATACTGCTATTTGAAAATACTCAATTATTCAAAATAAGTTTTTATTTTAGATCATATTACTAATATTAGATCAATGGATGAGAATTCTCAAACTGTTATCATGCAATCAATTCAGGACTTAGAAAGAATCCAAGGAAATCCACAAAGCAGTATTTCAAATAGCTTTGATGTTGATTTAAACCAACATGAACAAATTCAACAACTTATTGACGAGCTTGAGGCTGTAACCAATGCTAAAAATCAAATGACTCAGCGTTGCATAGAACTTGATTCTCAGGTAATTTTCTGGTTGTATTATTAAAATCTATCTTATAGGTAGCCATTTAACTTTACATTATAATATGTTAGCAGTGTAATGTGAATGGGGCAAATTTTTTGTTAACTGTTCTGTATTTGTTAATTTTAACTAAACATAGCATTACAAATTGAATAAATCTCAACAAATATAAAATATGTAAAAATGTTTTAGAGTAATATAATAGCATTATATGCCCATACTTTTTGGCCTTCGTAAAAACTTTAAATTTAAATAAATTCCCTTTGATTCCAGAAAATAATACTTAGAAAAAAGTATTATTATTTGATGTACTTAGTCTAAATGTATTTATTAAACACTGCATATATTTTTAGATAAGCTTACTACAAGAAGAAAAAACATATATTTTAGATAAAAAACGACATTTAGAAAAACGATTACTAGAAACTGCTGAAGACCCTTTAAAAAATAATGGTCAAAGAAGACAAATAGATGATCTAAAAGAAGAATTGTACAAAACTGAAATGTGTAAGTTACTGTATAAAAAAAAAAAAAACTTAATTTTCAATTGGATTTTCTTGAAACTTTGCATAAAAATTCTAAAACATAAACCTAAAATCATAGACGTATTATAAGTAATCTCAGAATTTAACTCTTCAGGATTCTTGTAATACCCACCAACGGGCCACTCCAAGTATATAATGTCTTAGATTATAGTGTAGAACTAAACCTGGGCTACTCCATATAATAACAGGCTAGTAATTATAAACCATAAGTGTTTTATTTATTACTAAAAATATCCACGATAAAATTAACTGAATAATTGAAGATTTACAAAAATATGTTTATCTTAAAATTTCTCTGCATATTGTATGTTTTTAGTAATTGTTATTAATTTTGTATTATTATAAATTGTAGCCAGAGATGATTATAAAATAAAATTCCAGTCTCAAGAGCGGGAATTAACTGAATTAAAAATTAAATTTGAACTACTGCAAGAAACTGCTGGAGAAGCAAGATTACTAAAAGATGAATTGGATATTCTTAGAGATTCTGCTGATAAAGTTCAAAAGTACGAATCTTCAATTCAATGTTATAAAAAAAAATTGGAAGAATTAGTTGATTTAAAACGCCAACTGAAAATTATGGAAACAAAAAATATCAGTTATATTCAACAAAATTTGGAACTAGAACAAGTTAGAAACATTAAAAATTAATAAATATTCATTAATGTCTTATGTTTATTGTAAATAAACATATGTTTATTTAGGAGCTCAAAAAGAGTTCTGTTTGGAAATCACAATTGGAAATGTATAAAAAACAAGTCAGTGAGTTACAATACAGTTTGAATGAAGGCGCTATTAAACTAGACAAATTTGAACTTGAAACGAAAAAATTGAGTGAAAATTTGAATACTTTACAAATAGAAAAATATGTTAGTATTATTGTAGTATATATTAATTATTTTTATTTAACATTCATTTGTTATTACTTTTTTTAGAGATTAATTGTTGAGCGAGATTCTTTAAAAGAAATTAACGAAGAGTTACAATGTTGTCAAACTCAAATGAAAAAAAACAATTCTGATGAAAATTCTCAAGGAATCAATTGTGAAGATTTAGAATCAGCTATTGATTTGAAGTTTGTTAACATAAAACATTTTGCAATGGGTTATTGTATAATTTTGTAAATTTATAGACAAAAATTGGTTAGACTACAACATGAAAATACAATGTTAAAAATGAATCAAAAAGAGCCTGATGTAGATAAAATTTCTGTATTACAAGGTCTACTTGACGATGCTAGACGACAATTTAACAACTTACGATTGGAAAACAGGTTAATGTTGATAATATCAACATATTATGTTTAAATTATGTTTGTTTTATAAAAATAATTGGTTAGGTTAGGTTATTTTTATTGCATTAGCAAAGTTAATTGAGTTGCTTTTTATAATAATATAACTTGCTTATGGTTTATTTTAGATTCTGAGTGTTACATAGATTGTATTGTTTTTAATATGATGTGTGTTATTTTCTCTTCTGAAACTTTGAGAATATTTTAAAATATGTTCCAATCTTTACACTCATACCCATTTTTAGAAGTACTTACCGTTTACACAACACTTAGCTAGTTTAGTTTTTGAACATTTTAATGCTCAAAGATTAGGTGAAAAACAATAAAACTCTTTGAATTTTGTCTAAAGTACTTAAATTTAAGCCATATTTTCTTATCAAATAATTTTTAGTATTATATACTTTTGTTAATAAGTCATACAACTTGAACACTTTTTTTTATTTACAGAAAAGCCAATCAAAAAATATTAGAATTAGAATCGGAATTAAGAGATCAAAGTGAAAACAGTTCTAACAAATGGATGTCAAAAATTAATGAATTACAAAATCAACTCCAATGTGAAAAAGATACGAGATCCTTGGATTTAGAAGTGAAAAATACAACTATATCAAATAAAGGTTTTTACTAAATTATTATCGCCTAACATAACATAACATGCATATGTACAGTAATTTGTTTTTAATTTGGGATTCAATTATTTGTTGTAAATGTTGTAATGCATAAGTACATTTTTAACTGTTTTTTTGTAGACCAACTGATAAACATTCTTCAAGTAACATTGCACCAGAAGGATATGGAAATCCAAGAGCTAGAAGAAAAACATAAAAAATTTCTAGAAAAAGCTAAATCAGTAGTCAAGTCTTTGGATACTAAAACTTTTCCTTTGTCTGATGTTGACACGAATGTACTCCAAAATAGATTAATAAAAGCCAACAAGGAAATATCTGATTTAAAGGTAACTTGATTAATTAATCTGTGGTAGCTAAGTTTATTATTTATAATTGTTTTTTATAAATCTAAACATTGTTTTTTCCTTAATCTAACACAAAAGTTTCCAACTAGTTTCATTGGGGCTTTATTCAAAATGTGTACATAATCTAAATGCCTTTTTTGCACATTAAATAAAAATTATTTTTAACTTTACTTTACATAATGTAAAAAAAATTATTATTTCAAATGTTACTTATCAATAATTGAACCTAACCGAAAAGTGGAAATCTTTTTATCACAAGTTTTAAAAAAGACAGGCTTATATATAAATGCATACTAATATGTGTACTAATTAATAATTTTGATACCATTAATTTTACAATTAACACACTAATTTTGTTTTTATATTTCAGAAAGAACTAGAAAACTCTAAAACTTCACAAGAGACAGAGGAAAAATTGATGTCTTCAGCATTTTACAAACTAGTAAGTATTTTTTAGTCATTTATGTCACTACTAATTTTTTAATTTTTTTATTTTTCCAACTTAAAACATACTTTTGCGGGTATAATATTTATACATTAGTATAATTTAATTGTAAATTACATAAATGGCTTTAGATTATGCATAGTTATATTACACATACGTAATATTAGTGTTGTAGCTAAAAAAAACCAAAATATCTTATTTGATAACTAACCACAGAACTTTTAAGAAACTGAAACGTTAGTAATATATTGATATTTGCGTATGATCGACAAAGAAAATTAATGCTGGGTATTAAATAAAAGTTTAAAATATTTAACTTAACATTCAAATTTTTGAGTCATTAAAAATATAAAAATAGTTAATTTTTAATATATCAAAATTATAGTACTTACAAATTGTGTACTAACTGTTATTGTTTTTATTTTTAGGCACAAAGTAAAATGCAAGATTCAGTTGATCAAAGAGTGATCAACCAAAGATTACTTCATAGTCAAACGTTTTTGTCTAAACATAGACAACAAAAAACTGTTGAGTTGCCGATTATTTCAAAATAATTTTTATAGATTAGCTTCTTTAAATTTTTATGATTTGTAGCCACCACGTTTGACAATACAT
The DNA here is from genome assembly GCA_017140985.1 of Hormaphis cornu. Taxonomy (NCBI): domain Eukaryota; kingdom Metazoa; phylum Arthropoda; class Insecta; order Hemiptera; family Hormaphididae; genus Hormaphis; species Hormaphis cornu. Next base: position 13,619,803 of record CM029365.1, on the reverse strand, counting down.
CATTAATATTTAAAATATGTTATTTTTTTGTTTAGATATATTGAATGTGTTGTAATCAATAATCATGTACATGTTATTTGCAATTTATAAAATGTCTAAATTAGCTAAGAGAAAGTATGTATTTTTGGTAACGCGTGCGATCTGCCAAAACATCCGCGATGTTAGTTATTGGTATATTTATATCTACCAACTATCAATAATATCTACCACATACAGGGTTTAGGTTTAAGGTTAAATTAAAGTCAACGTAAAGCGGAAATTTTTGAACACAAAAAGAATAATATTTGTTGCTAAACAAACTGGGGAGTTTGTGAGAGGTCCGTATGGTGAAACTCAAGTTCTGAGAGTGAAGCTCTCTGTGTATCCCACTGCTTTACAGAATGTAGACAGTAGCGTAGCTATACTTTAAACTATTGTTTGATTTCCCTTTTCATCTAAAAATGATTTGGAGTCCTCGGGTTTATATTAAATGCAAAAAAAAAAAAAAAATTTTTTTTCACCCTCAGGCAACTGCACCGTTGCACAGACTTTCTGGAATCTTGACGTTTGTCCAGGGTTTGTCGTTTCCTTAACACTAATTCTGTGATTCTGGATGACACGCATTCAATATTTTTCACATTACAGCGTATTACCAAGAATACATAGGAAATTTGGACATTCTATAGAAATTATATTTAATATTTAATGATTTTTCTTAAAAATAAATGTTACTAACTATTTTCGTAAGTATAACTACTTTATACATCTATGTTACACCCTTCTGTGTATTTTTTTTTTTTTTTAAATTGATACTTTGGCAAATGTATCATGTAACATGTATGATTTAGGTACTGATTGCCAACACTTGAAGGGGGGAACAATAGTGCGGCTATTTTTTAAGGCGCAAAATTTGTAATTATTTATACACACGGTGGTATCGTGCTAATACGGACACGCTGATGATAGATGGAGCTATCTATGTTGAAAAGATTGTGTTAATGCAGAGATTTTTATTACGCGGTCGCTATAGTATCGCCATATTATTACGATAATTCTTTTTTTTTTCATAAGACAAATTATTGAATTCCCGTCTAAAGACCCAAAAGTTCGATAAGATTGCGAGACTTGTCTTATTACAAAATATATGAAAAAAAGGTTTAGATTGGCTGAAAAAACGTCTACTACGGATTGATCAAAGAAAATTTTCATAATATTAGTATAAAAATAATTGGATAAACGTGTTCCAAGGGTGTTTGATATGTTTTAAAGTAGAGAATTCAAATATTACGTTTCGCTAAAAGTATTAAAATATGTATTTATGTCAATATTTGGCTCTTGCTGCGTCGACGGTGGAAAAACGGTGAATTTTCGTGACGCCCACACAGATCGCGCTGTCGGAGCGCAACTGTTCGTCGCGGGAAAAAGCGGTTTTGCAAATTGTCTGTTTTGTTTTATTTTTCGAAAAAAAAAATCCCTTTGCGAATTCGATCGCGATCCGATCGCCTTCGTTCGAATCGTTTGTCGAACACTTCATTTTCGGCAAAACCTAACTGAACCCGGCTCGAACTTGATCACGTTCTGCAACCGTCTTGCAACTCTGGTCCGTTAATATCATCGCGTCGGCGTAATGCCTTCCATATCGCCGAGGTGTTACGACATTTACCCGGCTGCCGAAGGAGGGTTTTGCTTTTTGGAAACATCGCACGTGCGACGGGGAAACACTTCTTGATCTCTGTTTCTCCTTAATAATTATTCAGGTCATTCTTTGTCAGACAATAAGGACGTATTGAATAAAACATGAATTATTATTATAAGTCATATTTTCCTATTGTTAATATTTTAGGACTTAATCGCAAAAAACTGAAAAACACCTTTTCTTGAAAATTTTTTAACTTTTAAAGTTTGCGAGGTAAATATTGGACTTACGACATTTTTTGTAATAAGCTATTGTATGTAAAATATTTATATCTACAATTTTTTTCATATAAACTTTTACGTAGAAATCATACTTTTTGAGATAAACCACAATAATATAAAAACTACCCTTAATACCAAATTTTCAACCCTCTTGAGGCACGGCTTAGGGTTGACCAAAATTAATGAAATTTTGTATACATTATTTTTTCATAGTTTTGAACAATTCTGGGGGGATCGTCGATCAAATTTCAAAAAAAAAAATTCCACATCTATAAGCAAAGGACCACCCTTCTGTACA
>CM029365.1:13603360-13617209 GCA_017140985.1 Hormaphis cornu | reverse complement strand
GAAATTTGATCGACGATCCCCCCAGAATTGTTCAAAACTATGAAAAAATAATGTATACAAAATTATATCATGGACACGGTTGTATAGTCGTAGACGTCTATATTAATATTGAAAAGTAATACATAGAACTATAGAAGTCTGCGGTAGTCTATTTTGTTGGCAGACCGTTCTAATCTACAACCGTGATATAGAATGGAGGCTCCATAGATACCTAAAAATATTTGTACATAAATGGACAATTATTCTGCGCTTAATTTCAGTGTGAGCATCACAAAGACTATATAGTTATAGTTATAGTCTTCATGGTGATCGTATTTGGTCACACTGAAAAAGACGCAAATATAACGATGACGTTTGCTCATATCGGGTTAATGTTTTATATAAGTAAACATAGTAAACAGTATCAGCTGCCGTATGTTTTGATGATTGATCGTGTCGTCCTCTAACTTTTCTGCGAAAGAAAAAGAAAATATCCAACGGTCTGCCCGTCGCCATTAGCCATGCCCAAATCGCTGCTGTCGAGAGCGGCGGACAAGTGCGTGCCGTCGACGTCGAACGCGGTGGACCCCGGGAAACCGACCCCGGAAGCGATCGTTCACCCCAGAATCGCGGATGCCGTCAGTCTGCCCAGAAACGAGAAACTGTTTATGCTGTCTAAGAAGACCTCGTGTCAGGTACGTAGTTCCTACAACGGCGTGGCCGTGGTTTTTTTAAAGGGTGGAACGGGCGGAGAAAACGATAGGCAAATCAGAAAAGTCCCCTACTACTTACCGCCCAAATCGACTGAAAGTTTGTCACAATATTGCACTGAATTGTCGATATCGTTGTCAATCGCCGTTACTTATACTTAGTATTAAGTTTTATTATAATAAACAATGGACGATAGAACATAATAGCTAGTATTATACTGTAGAGTAACTCCTTACCGTCAACAATCACAGATATTACGTACGTACTTCAAAACTTAATAGTACCTACCAACATTATAGACGCCCAGTGTTTATCTTATCAGTGACCCTGTTGTTATATGTAAGATATTTTATTTAATTTGTCTTAAGGAATATAATGGATCAAAAAAAAAATGACAAATGTCACTATCAGAGTTCCGTTCATATGACTAAATATTATTCCATTATTATCGTGCATCATTAAAGATGCGAGCTTAAAAATATAAGAAAGTCAATGGGGGAGAATCAGAGAGTCTTTCCCCTGTCCTCTAGGTACAAATCGTAAGCGAGTACGTTGGATGAAACGTTGTTTTACTCTGAGACCACCGGTCGTCACTTGGTTGTACACGGCTTTCAACGTTTGTGCTTATATGTTTTTCCTTGTCGTGTTTTAGGTTGCGAATTGCCAATGCAATGGATGGAAAGGTAAACGAGACAAGACTTTCATGTTGTCTATTTGTACCAAACCCGGCTGTGCTCATCCTCTTTGTAAGTACTCGCACAAAACAATTTTTTTTTATTTGAAATTAGTCTGGGTATTAGCAGTGCGAACGAGGCTTAAAGTGGATAAATGTTTCTAGGGGGACTTTTATACCAAACATGTTGGAGCGTTCTAGGTAACCCTTGATTGATCATTTACTACATAGTTACAAGCTGTCCTATCGTTTGTGTCCTCTCAGTATTTGTTTCTGAGTGCAGCTTTGGTCTTTCTGTATACCTACCTGGTAGACAGGTTTTATAATCTCATACATCTAATAGATTTTTAGACCTAGATTATCTTAATATAGGTATGCATGACCATTTTTTGAGTTGTGGTCCAAAAACGCTCTTAATGATTTGAAAGCTTCACACAATCTTTAGAATTAAATGAACTTAACAATTTACAGAGCTTTAAAACATTGAAATTAACAGTTTTATTTCAAGAGGTATACATGTTATTTTTGTTGTATTATTTGGGAATAGCTAAAAAAACTTGTTCAAATTAGGTAATTGAAATGTTAACACTTTGGAATGGGTGACGTTTAAATGAGAAAAATTTAAATTTAAATAAAAACAATTTAAATATTTTGTATAAACAGGTACCTACTGTAAAATACATTACAATAACTATTGAACTTTTAAATTTTCAATTACTCAAGTATTTGATTCTCTGAGTTTTAGCACGGTTAGATAATAATAATGTCAATTTGATATGTACCTATAACCTATCTTTGTATAATCAATTGTATTGATTTCTGATAAATTGTTTTTTTTTTTTTTTTGTATAGCTTCTCATACTTCACACTTGGAAGATGCTAATGACAGTCAAATAAACAAATTGCTATGTTTACTTTTTGACCTAGATTGTATACATGTTACCGTGCAAACTTTGTCCAAACAACCCAACAATGACAGGAACTTGATTTTAGAAACTACCTATAATTCTATGTACCATGTAAGTAATGCAATTATAACTGTTATGATTTTAATTTGGTTATCATGTTAATTTATATTTTAGGAATTGAAACAATTTATGTATCCTGGTTCGGTTGTATCTATGGATAGCATTTTTGGCACTCCACCATTTGAAAATCCAAATATTGTTAAAGCTCTTATGAATTTTAATATGTACAAGTTTGGTCATGACGGTCTAGTAAGTTTATTATTTAATAAAGTAAATATTCTTAAATTATTGTTGTTGTTAAAATAACCAAAACTTTTATTTTAGCAACTAAAAAGTGCTCTTGGTGTAACCAAATTAATCATAAAGCATTTTGATTCTTGGAAATGGATTGCACCTAAAGAGCTGCCATTTTGTAAGTCATTACTAAGTCGAAAAAGTTATGAATTTTACTACGAAAGGTAATAAAGAATCTTACATTGTATTATGTGTTAATGACCATTATCAATATCTTATAAAATTTTTAGGTTTGTTATATTTTGCCAAGCCCCTAATCACATTCATTCTTTGGCACCTGGTTTTAAAATGTCTATGATATTTGGACAAGATGTTTTAAAATACATTTTGAAACCATTCCGAATGTTTTTAATGGAGTGGTGTCAAAAAACATCTTCGCAATGGTCAAAAAATCAGAAGTATATAGCTATGAGCTGTTTGCCCAAGTAATAATTTATCAGTGAAAAATGCATCTCCTATTTCAGTGATTAAGATATTATTTTTGTTAGGTACATGAATCTATTAGAAGACGAAGTATTTGCTGTTCATTCTCCAATATGGGACTTGCATTTCAAAGATTCTGAATTAAAAAAAATTATTATTTCTGGTATGTATTGGTTTTCATTTTTCCACACTGTAAATCATCTATCATGCAATGCATTTTAGATTCTCTGGATTCTGAAGTCGAAGAAAAAAATAATCTTGAAGTTAAAGACAAAAAAAAAAAAGAGAAGATAGCCAATGAGTATGTCTTATTATTTGATTGTTTCTATTTATTAATTTCAATTAAAATCTACAAATGTTTGTTTTAATTTTTAAACATTATGTTTTGATTTCTTAGTGATTAGTTTTATGTGTAATATCATATATTATTGGATGCATACATACCAGATATTTAACCGTGTTTCTCGTAAATTTAATAAATACATTTCTACATTTCGTACATTTCTAATAAATGTTGTAACAGCTGTAAACCCTACACTTCACTAGAGCTTTTTGGATTGATATGGTTCATAGATTTTTATGACTTTAAATTTGTCTTAATCTTTTTAGATACTTTTGTTTAAGATAATTGCCTCTATAGTTGTAGTTTTAACTAAACACAAACTAAATTATGATACGATTATTAACGATTATCGTATTAAAGAAGAACACAATGTCTTTTTTTTACCACCATTTGCTCTCAATATTTCTTCACTTTTTATTTAGATATAGTTATGTTGGTACTTGATAACCATTTATTAAACTAAAATGTCTTCCAGTATTTGTCTGTGATGTTTTTATTTTTAAAATAATTGACAATAGGTAGATACTTAACAAACATTCTATTTTTTGTAATTTTATGTGTCATCAATACAAAATATTTAAACTGTGATCATATATTTGGATCTCTGGTTCATAGATATCTAAGATCTAAGGTAAAAAACTAAAAAATTGTTCTTAGATATCTGCCTAGTATTTATAACATTCAAAAAGATGTCTTAAACTTTGCAACTTGGTTCACAGTTGAGGATTAACTTATTTACTTGCAGACCAAACTTATTATGTGGATGTGTTTATTTATTTTAAAGTACATTAACATTAAAATTATTTATTTTAGAGAAATGTCATTAAGTCAAAGTGAAAAAATGCATATTGAAGATTCTCTCTCTGAACAAAATATTGCCAAATTATTGTTACAAATTCAAACAGACCCTGTCTTGAAACAAAAGGTAAACTTTAGATTTATAATGCTTAAATAAACATCTCAGTTTAGGAAATCATAGATCAATTTGTGTTTTGACTCAATTGTAGAATTATGTTATATAAGCTTGATTTGACAAACCATTAAAAATTTAGATATTGATTCATTAAAGACTAAAATTCCACTTGTTTTTATTGGTTGTTGTAATCATAAGCAAGTGATCATTAACAAAATCTTTTTGTATTCATTTCTGGTCTAGTTTATTAGATGTCTATTATTTAATGTTCTATATAAACAATATTATTTCTGAATTAGGAATTTAGTTTATCCGGCCCTAGAGGGCAGCACGCTCGCATTGAAGAAGAACAAGGAATTATTCGTTTTGTTGTTGTTGGGAATTCTTTAGACTCTAAAGTTGAAAAGTCTACGATGTTATGGCTTCTGCAGTTAAGAAATTTGTTTCGAAATCAATTGCCAAGAATGCCTGTGCGATATATTACACGATTAGTATTTGATCCGTAAGTAAAATTTTACTATATTAATACTATTAAAACTATATTAATTTAATATTGAGTTATTTTAATTTTTAACACAACGCTGTGTTAGTTTTGTACAAATCATTTTAAGTAACTACATTTTAGTTATAAAAAGTTTTATAAAGCAATTGATTTTTAAAAAATTTAAATACAACATCCAAATGTATCTTTAATTTTGTTACTTATGTACTTACTTTATTTTAAAAGGATCAACTTTTATTTAGCAAATCATGAATAGTGCCTTAAATTGATGCCAGATATTTATGTTATAACTAAGTTGTTTTAGAACTATTTGGTTAATTTTGTAGTTCAAAAGAGTGAAATTTTAAATTCCTAATAAGAATACCTTTAAATATATTCCTTAATTTTTAAAAGTGGTCAGGAGTGTCTGCACTCTTGTTGCAATTTTATTAAGTTCAGTGAGAGATATTGTTGCCCTCATGCACTTTGGCTAAATGGAAAAATATTTTTAAAAGCTTATTTTTGTACTTATGAATGTACAGTAAAAACTTTTACAGATAATTAATATTAGATTTATAAAGTTTTAATCAATTCCAGATTTGTAAGTGCATGTTCAACACAAATACTAATAATACTCTAAACTTTAAAAAAACACTTGGTCATTTTTGGCATGTGGGCGACGATTATACTTTGAATATTTGTATATTTTAATTTGGTGGTTTTTCATACAATAATCGATTGCCTTTAATTGCATTTAATTTATTGATATATTTTGATTCATTTAACCAAACTATTTTAATTGTATCTGCTATATTATTAAGTAATAATTAATTAATTGATTATACATTTTGAACATAGAAAACACAAAACACTAGCTTTGTTGAAAGACGGCATTCCTATAGGTGGAATATGTTTTTGTCCTTTCGTCTCACAAGGTTTCACGGAAATTGTATTTTGTGCTGTTAAAGTTGACCAACAAGAAAATGGATATGGTACTCAGCTAATGAATCATTTAAAAGACTATCATATTCAGCACAATATTTTTCATTTCCTCACTTATGCCGATAAACTTGCAATAGGTAATATATATTATATGGCCATTCGTAGTTTTTAGTTAATAATTAAAATATTAAATATTAAAATAAATAGCCGGGATCACTCTAGGTCACGTCAGTAGTTTGTCTGAGTAAGATTAGGGTTTGGGTGGGTCACTAGTTTAAAAGTTGTGGTTCAAACACATTATTTAATATCTGAAAGCAATTATAAATCATTGCCTTTGAAAAATACGATTCTAAGCAATCTTAGTTGTATAGTATGATCCTAAAATTCTGAAAATCCGCATATAAAAGAATATTAATTTAAATAATGTGTGAAAATTTCAAACCATTTGGACCATTATTTGATGAGCTTATACGATTTTAGTATCAATTGCACAATAGTGCAATAACGCCGTAATGTTGTTATTACCAATTTCACAGTTTTTTAAAACTTATTTTGTATATGTTTGAAATCTATTTGGCAGATTATTTAGAAATTTTTTTTCTCAGATAGTAAATTTTGTTTTACATAACATAGTTTAATTTCAATTCTTAAATAACAACTTTGTGCGAGTTATAATTATTTTTTCTGAATATTAGTCAAAGGTATGACCAATTTTCAACCATTTTCAAACTTATAACGACTAAAAAAAAATTTGTGTCTATGGATTTTTAAAAGTTTTTAGTAGCATATGTTTATGCATGTTTTTAACCTTGTGTTAAAGTTTAAAAACTTTTTGTTATATATTAATTTTTTTATTAAACAAAAACTACAAAGAAAATGGAAATTTTCAAAAATTTTAACTTAGCTCAAAATTCTGGCTAAAAATCACTTGAAAATTGTATTAAACCTGTATTTTACCTATTTCAATATTGTGTAAAAGTTACAGCTAGTTCCGTATATTATCTTGGAAGTTACATAAGTTCATATGGTTAAGAAGTTACATATGGTCAAAAAAACATGTTTGCCGTAATTTTTTATGTTTTTCATCAAATTTGACCTAGTTTTTTGATTGTAACTTTTTAAATTTTGACTTTCAATTTTGAGACCTCTCAGAGTACAACTAGAACCAAAGACCTTTGTTTTAGAAGTATTGAACGTAAAATTTGGAGCATTCCTTATACCTTAAAAAGGGTTTTACAGAGAAAAAACTATCATTGTAAAAACAATACATTCTTTGCTGATGCTCAGAAACTAAAATATTAATTCTTATTTTAGAGTATTTCAAAAAACAAGGATTTAGTCAAGATGTTAGAATATCTAAACGGATTCACCAAGATTACATTAAACATTATCAAGGTGCCATACTTATGCACTGTGAATTAAATCCTAAAATTATTTATACCCAATTAACTTCAGTCGTTCGTTTACAAAAAGAAGTAAGTTATATAAGTATTCATAGAACAATGTAAATATAGTTGTAGACAATAAAAAGTTTAAAACGTCTAATGGTTAGTAAGAACAACAATTGTTAAGAAATATTAATCAAATATTGCCTCAATTTAAAGGCATCAAATACAATACTTAAAATCAAAAGTGTTAGATCCAAATAATATTTAGTTTGAATAAAGTATAATATTTAAACATTTTACGGCTACTAAAAGTTAAATTATTAATTATTTACATTTTTTTATTCATTTTCTTTTAGTCACATTTTTTTTCCATGCTTTGTATGCTATGTATATTTATGAATTTTAAATGTTTATAAACATCTACTGTACACATAACTTAAGCGTTTTTTATTTATAGATTATCAAAAGTATAGTCAAAGAAAAACACATGCGAATTGAAAAAGACTTTCCGGGCTTAACATGTTTCCAAGATGGAGTTCGTATGGTTACTGTTGAATCTATACCAGGAGTAATGAACACTGGTTGGGTGCCTTCAACTAGGGCCACTAGAAACAGTCGTCTTACTGAAGAAACAAATGATTTTGATATTTTAACAAAGCAACTAAAAAAAGTGTTAACATTTGTAAGTGTTGATGAATACTATTTATTTATATTATGTAGTACACATCATTGAAATATTTAAAAAAACTGTAGTGAGATCCATTACAGAGACAGTTATTTGTTTGTTCTAAAAAATCCTTAGCTTTTAATTTTTTTAGAAGTATTAGGTTTATAATAGTTTTATTGATTGAAAATTCAATTGATTTTCATGGATAATAAATGTTTTAGGTTAAAAATCTTTCGTATGCTGAGCCATTCTTGCATCCAGTAGACAAAAATGTACCGCGTTATTACGAAGAAATAAAGTTTCCTATTGGTAAGCAGCTTAGATTATTTATGATTTTTGATTAATTTGTGTTTTGATGGAACCTGTGTTTAAATGTATTGCAATCAATAGGTTTGCCCAAAAATCTGGATGTTAATAGCCAAAAATGTAAATGGTTATTATTTAGAACACATGTTGTAATTTGTACAGTATATTTTTATTATAAGGTTGATTTCCCTTGTTGCCAACTGATAATGAAACAGTTCCATAAGATTTCAAAAAATTGATTTTAACTTTTTATTATTAATTTTATTTTTTAACCATTTTTTATGATATGCGCAGAAAGACAAACTTTAATAACATTGTTTTGAAACGATTCTGTCACTTAAATTGATTATTAATTGTAGTCAATCATTAGAATAAATAAAAATTAAAACAATGTAAAATAATGTTTACTTTGAAAAGATTCTATGATATAATGATGTAGATAATATTGAAATCCTACATGTTAAATAACTGTAATCAATACAATTATACAACTCTTTGAAGTTTCTGTATATTTTATAATATGTAAATTTTGCCATAATTATAGTGCCAAAATGCTTTAAATTGTTTAAAAAAAAAAAAAAAATTTTCAATACATTATTTTATTACACTTTATTTTTTATTACATTTTAAAAGTATGTATGAATTAATATTATATTATTTGAATGAATCCACCTTATTGTTTACAGACCTGAGTATGATCAGTAAGCGGTTATTAAATGGTTATTACGTGACCAGGAAATTGTTCATTGCTGATATGAAACGTATGTTTTCCAATTGTAGAAAGTTCAATCCTCCAGACTCATACTGGACCAACTGTGCAACACAAATAGAAAGGCTATTGCAAATAAAATTGAAGGAAATGGGACTTTGGGATTACTAAAAGCATACATCTTATTTTTACAAATTTATTACTGTATTAATGAATAATATTCATTTTTTTTTTTTTTTTTATTCGTGGAAGAAATTAATAAAGTTGGAGATTTCCATAAATTGTACTATTTATTTATTGAAATTTAAACTGATCAACAACGTTAATTTAAACATTCAGAAAAGAAAAAGGTATAAAGACTTAAGCGTATTAATTTACAGCTAGTCGAAAATAGTCCTAAATGTATTGCAATAAATAGAAAATTGAGCGAAAATATATTTATTCTAAGTCTTTTTGAACTAAAAGTCTAACAGGCTGACACAAAAGTACCTCTGTAAAAGATAATTCAAATCAAATATTTTGCACGTGTGTGCGTAAAGTTGCTAATTTATATTACAGTAGTAAACATTGTTGGGTGGGTCGTCTTATTAAGAAGATAATTGGAATAATCTGAAAGATAAAGCAGATTATGTCTATGAAAGTGATCATGTTTAAAGGCGCAAGATATTGCGTTGCACAGTTTTTACAAAAAAAGTTAGCATTCGGTATACACATTAAAAATATTACAATCAGACATTGAAAAAAAAAGAATATACACATAAAAAATATACAGGTTTAATATTATGTTTGATTAGCAGCTACAATAAAGTATTATTAGGTTTTTGATTTAGAATCCTGATCATTTTGACTGTCAGATCTATTAAATACAGCCTTAATTCGCGGGCAACGTGGGCATACGGCAACTTTTTGCAATTTAAAACACTTCTTGTGATAACACTGACCACACTCCAAACACTTAGTGACTAATCTAAAGTCCCAAGGAAACAGTACTTCATTCTTGCTGCACATCTCGCAGACAAATCCTCTTGCTTGACATAGCTAAAAAAAAAAAACAATTATATTTTAATAAAATCAAAAATATTTGTTTGTTTATTTTAAATACCTGACAGTTAAAAATATGCTTATTACACATCACCACAGTATTTTGAAGCATTTTACCAAGATTGCTGTTTCTGACGTCTATCATGTTCTGAATGGAATACAAGTCTGGCTTGAGTACTAAATGAGCGTCCATGCTGTCTAGTGACTCTTTTAGCCTAAAATCAATCCAATTTTTAAATATATTTTACTAAAATGTGCAAATAAAAAGACTTTTTGAGTTTTGAAAAACCAAATAATAGCTAGTAATATCAATAATATATGTATATATAAAACTGTATAGGCATTACATTAAAATGGTTTGAATGCAGTACTAATTTGTTTGCATAACTAAAAATTTCAAAATGTTTAAAAAAGTTGCTTAAACAAACCTGGTGGCATATCGACACGAGAAAATAAAGTCTTTGATATAGTATAATTGAAGACGATAAGTCCGAACCCTGTTTAGGCCTCTAGCTTGTTTGTACAATGCACTGTTTAAGTCCGCCAAGTCAAATAAGGGATCGCGTACCATTTGTTCAAGTAAAACAAATGAAAAACATGAAACGGGATATCTGAAACCAATAAAAACCACATAATTATTCATCACAACATTGAATAGAAAATAAAAATTATGCTTGTGTGACATACTTTGAAAAGTCCCATTTAGCAATTATTCGGCCAGGAATCATTGAAGTTTTGTTCACATGACATTCTGTGCAAAAATAGCGACCCAAGTAAAAACAATACCGATACTTTGATGCGTATTTAAAAGCTACTTGCATTCCACAACCCGCACACCTATATAACTGTTGTCCCATTATTTTTTTCCTACTGTAAAAAAAAAAAAAAAAATTATTGTTTAGATTCCAATTACGATTAAGACAACATACCATAAAGAAATTATTAAAATTAAAGATGAAACTTTAGGTCATTAATTTTAAATTCCAACAGAATAATTGAGAGACAAAACAGACTAAAAAAAAAAAATTTAAAACATTTTAATACCTACATATAAGTAACTAAAAATTTATCAAAAAATAATTTTTGTAATACAAACACATTAGGATAGCCTTCTTAAAAGGCAAGAGATCAAAAACTAAAGTTCTAGACATCCCGACTAAATTCTACTTGGAGACAAAATCCTTTTTTGAATGCTAGACTGTTTAACAAATATGAAATTAAAATACAACACAGATCAACTACAGAATATTGCTTACTAGTGATATTAAGAGTTAATTTAGTATTTCATAATATTTATGTTTATTTTACACCCACATTGGTGGAAGATGGCATGTAAAAATTATTTGTGGCCTAGGTGGCGCCCATTCATCTGTTCCTCTCAATCTGGAACCCTTTGAATCTTCTGGTTCATGAGGATTTACAGGCCAGCTAGACGGCAGTGGTAAAATCTAAAAAATTAAAAAGGAAACAACAAAACTGTCATCATTATACCAAATAAATAGATAAAATAGTTAAAATAAACGTTAAAAGTAATGTACAAAACGCTGTATGAAAAAATAACCAAATAAATGGTCAATGTACAATCATTTCTACAAGAGCATGTAATTTTTGTTCAAAATTGGTATTATAAAATATTGCTTTATTAGGTACATACAGGATTAGGACAACGAAAAGAGTTAAGTAAAATAGTAAGTATTGTTGATCACGGTTTTCTGTACCTGTTGGGGAGCGTCATGTTCTGATATAAGCCATTGGACATTTATGTCAACCGGCAATTTATTTTCATGACTAATATGACGAATTAATGATCGGGCAACACTTTCTGCTGTTACTACAGAACACGCACTGGGCGATTGCATGGGATCCACGTCTGAACAACACACAGAGAAATTTGATGAACAGAAACTATTAGTTTCACCAGCCAGGTCATAATCGTCCATATCATCTGTAGTTGTATCAAGACTTGACGTAATTGAGCAACCAGATGAAGTCAATGAACTCATTGTGTAATCAGTGCCGGTAGCTAAATAAAAACTTATAGTTGGAAACAAAAACAATACAGTTGGATAATATCCTTATAACTATATAAGTATATAACTAATATAACTTAGTTTAAAGATTTTAGCATTTGTCATTTAAAATATTCTTAACTAATGGAGAAAAATAAATACTGTAATACTGGTATTTAAATAACCTAAAATAGTGTACCTATTTAGTTTATTTAAAGATGTAATCTGTTATCTTAAATATTAGTAGTATTTTAATAAAAAAATAAAGAAAATTAATGTATTAAATAAAAATAATTGTAATTAACTGTCATTACAACAAGATTTGAATAAATTTTAATTATAATGAGTAGCTATAATAAAATACAATGAGCTACTTGTATCAGTCAAGTAATCAGAAGATGATGTGCCAGGTCTGTTTATTGGTTCGGTTTGATTTTTTTTTTTCCTGCGAAAACGAATATTTTGTTTCAATCGGTTTATATCTTCATCACGTTCTTCAAAAATATCATGAGAGAATATTTGATTACATTTAATCTAAAAACATTAATTTGATATAGTCATTATTGTACACACAAATTAATACAAAAAATAATGACGATATGATGCAATATGGCAACTTATGATAAATCAAATATGTATTGTATTATTTTAATTTTTTTTAACCAGAAATAGAAATTGGTACTTGAAAAAAAAATAAAAATTTACAAAAACAAAACAATAAAAATAAAAGAGTGTAGATCTTGCTTTAGTACATTTAAGTATTGGGTTTTGCTGATGACTTAAATATCTTAGGTAAAGACATAGAAAGCGTTAAATAAAACAAAAAGAGCCTAATTCAGAATGCAAAAACACTAGCTTTAAATGTAAATGAAGAAAACCCCTCAGTTATGGATACAATAGAAAGAGATAATATTTATTAAATGTATGATCTAAAATAATAGATCCAAATAAAAACATTTAACAGTTGTATACTTGCCTGTTCAATAGTACCTATGATAGCTTCTGATATTTTAAAGTGAGCATTCTCGCGATCAAGTTGTGCATTTGCTTGAACAAATTGTCCGGAAGATAAAAATTTAAACAAGTCTTGACCAGGAAAGTATGTTGATCGAAATCCAGATACTCCCATGAATTTGGAAGGCGTAAATTCATCATAAGGTATTAAAGTTCTTGAACCATCAGAAATATTGCTTCGAGTGTCGTCATCAGATTCTTCCAATGTTCGCAACGGGAGTTTAAACAGTTTGGTTCTACGTTTAGTTTGCCTGGGAAAATTTCCAAGCTTAAGAACTTTATCTTCATACAACACATTGTTTTTATTAGATTCAATGTTTTCATTTATAAGCTGTTCATAATCAACGTTCAATAACTTTGGTGGGATCATATTAGATTTGTCTACATATATAAAAGCTGATGGGCAGTCCAAAACATGAGTTTCATCAAAACTTAAAGAGCGTCTAAGTTTTGGCATATCAAATGTTATATTAACGTCCGGCCAACTTTTATGATGTTGTTTTTTGAACAAATATTTAATTTGACACCTAGGTAAGTTATTAAAATGTTCGCTACTTTTATCATTGCAAAACATATGCTCCAAGAGACTAGTCTTTAAATCTGTTTGTTTCAGCGATGGGTTTATCAATGTAGTACAATGTTCATTTGTAGAAGAATAACTCAAGTACTAAAATCAATTTTTAACAGTAACTATTACCATAAACAACTATATACATAAATACATACAACTGATATATAATATATTAATATCTTACTAATTTTGGATCGATTTCCAGTAATAAAGAAGGCTGAATTAGTTCAACAGCTTTTAAACACAGTAATGCTGCATTACTGTAATCTTTTAGGCGTAAAAATGCTTCTCGTTTATAACATTTATACAAATTATCAATATCAGATAACAACCATCCAAGTTTTTCAGATAGTGCGTGATTCTCTAGACCAGGGGTCGGCAACCTTTTTACCTACACGGGCCATAATTTGTTTCAGT